>JACEEZ010001240.1:0-29925 GCA_016584305.1 Chionoecetes opilio | reverse complement strand
AGAAGAGGAGAGAGAGAGAGAGAGGGGAGAGAGAAGAAGGAGGAGAGAGGAGGAGAGAGGAGAGAGAGGAGAAGAGAGAGAGAGGAGAGAGAGAGAGAGAGAGAGGAGAGAGAGAGAGAGAGAGGAGAGAGAGAGAGAGAGAGGAGAGAGGGGAGAGAGAGAGAGAGAGAGAGAGAAAAGAGGAGAGAGAGAGAGAGAGAGAGAGAGAGAGAGAGAGGAGAGAGGAGGAGAGAGAAAAGAGGAGAGACGAGAGAGAGAGAGAGAGAGAGAGAGAGAAAAGGAGAGAGAGAGAGAGAGAGAGAGAGAGAGAGAGAGAGAGGAGAGAGAGGAGAGAGAGAGAGAGAGAGAGAGAGAGAGAGAGGAGAGACAAAAGAGAGAGAGAGAGAGGAGGAGAGAGAGAGAGAGAAGGATGAAGAGAGAGAGAGAGAGAGGAGAGAGAGGAGAGAGGAGGAGGGGGAGAGAGAAGAGAGAGGAGAGAGAGAGAGAGAGAGAGAGAAGAGAGAGAGAGAGAGAGAGAGAGGGGAAGAGAGAGAGAGAGAGAGAGAGAGAGAGAGAGAGAGAGAGAGAGAGAGGAGAGAGATTTCAGATTCAGATTCTTTATTCCACCAATGGGGGTTTATTAAGCACATCATTACATCTTTACAGATATGAATAGATACAAAAACATAAAAAAAATTACTGTAATGTAATGCAAACTAATTAAGAATAAATATAAATAATTATCAAGTAAAACTAAATAAAACTACTCCCACTTAGAAAAACGTTTGTGTATGCACACTCGTCAAAAAAGCTAAAAAAATATATATAAAAGACAGTGAGTAAAAGAATAAAATCGTACCAGCGCATCAAAGCAATAAAAATAAAAATAAACTTGCAACAATTCAGTAAAATGAGAGTAGGCCATATAAAAATGATAAAACTAAACAATTATTTGCTAAAAAGGAGTTTTTGGGGTGCAACCTTGAAGGAACTCAGAGATATAGCTTGCGTGACAGGGGTTGGGAGTTAATTCCACAGCTTGCACCCAGTACGGCAAGGCGCCGCTCACCCCTATAGGTCCTGGAGCGCGGCACATACAGCTTGTTATTCTGTCTGGTAACATTGTTGTGTGACGTCATGTACAGTAATAAAAGTACCAGTAAAAAGCCAGTCTGGATAAAATTCTCTTAAAATCTTATACATTGTTGTGCAAACGTCAAACTCGGTTTTAGTTTTTTTTCAGCCATTTTAATTCTCTGAAAATAGGAGATACGTGATCATATTTTCGGCTCCTCCGATGGCTCTTTGGCTGCAAAAATTCTGTATTTTTTGTACATTTGATAAAAGTGTTTCATTAGTGGTGCCCCATTTTCTTATGCAATATTCAATTAAGGTTAATACAAGTGATTGATTTGACGATAATCCTAGTCTGCTTTATCAAAAAGATCTCCTATCTATTAATATACATTAAAATGCCATTTACCTTTTTAGTTAACTCACTGACATGTAACATAAAATATCATGTATCGGTCCATGTAAACTCCCAGATTTTTTACATAATTACTTGGATGAATTATGTCACCATTAAAGTTTAAGGTAGTGTTGGGGGGAATACGAGACAAGAGCTGACGGTTCCCTATAAATATACATTGTGTTTTAGCAAAATTTTAAAACATTATTTCCGTTAATTAGAAAATAATGTCTGCATTTGATCAGAGTGTCCTCAGTGTCTTTGATAAGTTTATCAATATTGTCAAGTGTACTTGTATGAAAAAACGGGGTATCGTCAGCATATTGTACTAGAAGCAGTTTACATGTTCCGATAAATCATTCACATATATTCCAAATAATATAGGACCAGTATTGAACCTTGTGGTACCCCATAGTTAAGGGTTTTGCATAGTAGACACGTTACTTTCCAGACGAACAGATATAGTTCTTTGTTTAAGTAACTTCTGAACCAAAATTCATCAATATTAATTTAGCACATCTATTTAAGAGAATCTTGTGGCCCCACACTATCAAACGCTTTTGAAAGATCACACAAGGTTAGCAGAAATATATTTTTGTTGTCTATGTTGGTATAACAGTTTGTCTGTAATTAAAGTGAGAGCTGTTTCAGTAGACAATTTGGTCGAAATCCGTGTGACTGCCAGAGAGTTTAAATTATTAGTTCTAGGTAATGTGAGAGTTGGATAGCAACAATTTTTTCAAGTATTTTAGAACTGGGTTGGGAAAAGCGATATAGGTCTGTAATTACTTACACAGTTAGGGTCACCATTTTTAAAGAGAGGAACTACCATGCGTGTTTCCAGGCCGCCGGAAACTTACCGGTTATTAATGACGTATTGATAATACAGGTGAGATGAGAAATAATTACGCAAAAGGGCCCTCCTCTAAGGAACTGTAACGAGATATCATCAGACCCGATAGAACTAGTAGATTAAGAGATTTAATAGTTAAAACAACACTATTAATATCTACTGGCTTAGGCCTGAAGGCTGAACCGGCGTCACTAATAGAATAGTTCTGCTGGGGGAATAGATTATCTTTATCTGCCCAATTGTTCCCGTGAAACGTTTGTATGTATTTTTTTCCGACTTTAGAAAAGAAATCGTTGAACTCCTCAGCTTTTTCACCGAGATTATTTGAAATTGTAAGTGTTTGATTTACGTTTTTGTTAGGAACAATTTCCCCGATAATCTTCCAAGTGGCTGAAGAGTTACCTCTTGAGTCAGAAAGGCGGTTACGGTAGTGATCTGATTTTGATTTACTGATGAGTGATTTTACTTGCTTTTTTGCCGTTTTTTATTGCTCTCTTAATTACAATTATTCACGTCCCTTTTTAAGTTCTTTTTGCAGGACATTACGAGCACTGATCGCACTACGTACATCGTCATTCATCCATGGCGTAGATTGTCCTTTTATTACTTTTGTTACCCTTTGGGGCACACAAGTCTAAACATTCTAAAAAATATTCATTAAAAATTCCCACTTGATAATCTACATCATCGGTAAGAATAGCTTGTTTCATAAATGTATGTTATTTAAAAAGAAGTGAACAAATGTATCTTTAAATATAATTTTTAAAATCACGGATAGGATAGAGAGAGAGAGGGGAGAGAAGGGGGAGAGAGAGGAGAGAGAGCGAGAGAGAGAGAGAGGGGAGAGAGGGGAGGAGAGAGGAGAGAGAGAGAGAGAGAGAGAGAGAGGAGGGGAGAGAGAGAGAGAGAGAAGACGAGAGAAAAGAGAGGAGAGAGAGGGAGAGAGAGAGAGAGAGAAGAGAGAGGGGAGAAAAGAGGAGAGAGGAGAGGGAGGGGAGAAAAGATGACATAAGAGGAAAACATAACAGGAGGAAGGGGAGACGTAAAAATTGGGTTTATTGACTGAAATATTAAAAAAAAAACATTAAATTAAATAAAGCAAGGCAATTAGGGGCCTAGGCAATAAAATTACTTATAGTTATGAAAATAAATTAAGCTTACAAACCCAATGTAAATAGTGGGAAGGCAAATTTCCTTCCCGGAACAAATTATTTTACCTTTGTAAGGCTTGGTTTCATGGCATTCAAACCTTTTAATGAGAAAGTTTCAAGCCGGGAGAAAGTCACAGTGGCTCACAAATCACATGGAAAAATTCGTTTCGTGCGTTGCCCCAGGAGAGTCGTGCTGTCCCCCAACTGGCCCTTAACAAGGGGGGTGTTTTCACAAGGGGAACGAACCGTCTTGCAGTAGGCCCCAACTCTGTAATGAATAACTATTGTTCATCTATGGCCATCCAAATGGATGCGTTCAATGCCAAAAAAAGCGCCCTTTGGAGTACCCTCACACTTTTTAGAAAAGCAGGCCCAAAAGGTATTTTGGATCCTCGTAGTTTGATAGTAGTATTATGGTGAAGGTTACAGATCCCCTCGTTATGGACCAATTAGGTCTCCTGGTGTCTTCTAGTCCTATGTATTCCTATGTAGTGCCTCCTCCTCCTCGCTCCTCCTCCTCCCTCCTCTCTCCTCCTCCTCCTCCTCCTCCTCCTCCCCTCCTCCTCCTCCTCCTTCTCCCTCCTCTCCCGCTTTTCCTTTTCTCACATTTACATGTATTTATCACTTTATAAGTTTTTGGTTTGTGCTCTGGATCCGTCTCTCCTGCATGTTATGTTCTATATGGTGGTCTATGAGGTGGCAATGTGGTAGAAAACGGTGATGGTAGTGGTGCTGATATGAATAAAAACTAATATCGTAAATGTTTGTTAAATTTATGTATAGTCGACCAGTACCCATGTATGCTGTTTTCATGTTAATTATCATGGCATTCCTCATTACACACCAATACAACACACGGTTCAACAATAACCCATCATCATTATCACTAGTTTTCACTTTCATTTCATCATCCGTACAACATGTAGATTCATAGCGTAGTAATTTTTGGCATACTCATTAATATAATTTTCATTACTATTAAACTCATTATATCTATGTAAGTCTCTCACCAGAAACTATGCTTCAAAACAGCTCGTCGACTACCTACTACAATACTAACTTATCCTTCATGACTCCATCTCCCGGCCTTCTCCTACCGTCGGCTGTGATCCGCTTCCAGGTAAACTAAATGCTTAAAAAAAAGAATTTACATCAGTATCCCGCGCGGCGGCCCAAAGGACTTAACTTGCAATCTAACTTTCTTGTTAGCCATTGTTTGTAATTCCGAGAGTAAGGAAGAAAAGAAAAAAATAAAAATATAGAGTGAGAGGAAAAAAACATGAGAGGACCAAAGCCAGAGAGGAGGGATATATGAGATAGATGCCAAGGTGAGAGGAGGAGAGAGAAGAGAGAGAGAGATAGAGAGAGAGAGAGAGAGAAGGAGAGAGAGAGAGAGAGACAGAGAGAGAGAGAGGAGAGAGAGGAGAGAGAGAGAGAGAGAAGAAGAGAGGAGATGAAGAGAGAGAGAGAGAGAAGAGAGAGAGAGAGGAGAGAGACGAGAGAGAGAGGAGAGAGAGGAGAGAGGAAGAGAGAGATAGAGAGAGAGAGACGAGAGATAGAGAGAGAGAGAGAGAGAGGAAGTAGAGAGAGAGAGAGAGAGAAGAAGAGTGTGAGAGAGAGAATAGAGAGAGATAGGAGAGAGAGAGAGCAGAGAGAGCAGAATAGTGAGAGAGAGTATGAGAGAGAGAGGAGAGAGAGAGAGAAGAGAAGGAGAGAGTAGAGTAGATCAAGAGAGAGAGAGTAGAGCAGAGGAGAGATTAAAGAGAAGAGAGAGAGAGAGATAGAGAGGCAGAGATAGTCGAGATGTTATAGAGAGAGAGAGAGAGAGAGAGAGAGAAGAAAGAGAGAAGCTGAGGAGAGAGAGAGGAGAGAGAAGAGAGAGTGGAGAGAGAGAGAGAGAGGAGAGAGAAGAGAGAAGAGAGAGAGGGAGATAGAGGAAAGATAGAGAGAGAGAGAGAGAGAGAGAGAGAGAGCAGGAGAGATCGTAGATGAGGACGATGAAGATAAAATTCAGATTTCAGATTCTTTTATATTCAACCAAGTGGTGGTTATTTAAAGCATCTCGCATTACTATTCTTGTACATGATATTACATAGCAGACAAAAATCTTCATAGACGTAAAAATTACCCTTGCTAATGGTATGTTGCAAGTACAATAATTAAAAAAGAAATAAATAAAATAATTATCATAAAACTAAATAAAATACTACTGCTCACTTTAGATAAAACAGTCTTGTGTATGCACACTCGTCAAGAAAAGCTAAAAATATATATAAATAGAACAAGTGAGTAAAAGAATAAAATCGTACCAAAGCGCATCAAAGCAATAAACAATAAAAATAAACTCCTGCAACACATTCAGTAAAATGATAGTAGGCCATCATAGATGATATGATAAAACTAAACATTATTTGCATATAAAAGGAGTTTTTTTGAGAAGTGCAACCGTGAAGGAACTGCAAGTATAGCATTGCTGTGACAAAGCGTTTGGGCAGTTCATTCCACAGCTTGTCACCCAGTTAACTGGCAAGGTCACGTCTCGTGCTCACACCTATAGGTCCTGGAGCGCGGCTTCTTCATACAGCTTGTTATTCTGTGTATGGTAATACAGTTGTTTTGTTATGTGACGTGTCATGTTTACAAGTATAAAGATATCCATGTAAAAAGCCAGTCTGGATAAAATTCTCTTAAAAATCGTTATAACATTGTTGTGCACAACTGTCAAACGTCGTGTTTTAGTTTTGTTTTCAGGGCCATTTTAATTCTCTGAAAATAGGAATGATTATCTTGTATCTAAATGAATTGTGTGGGGCGGCTCCTGGTCCGAATTGTCCTTTCTCGTTGTGTTTGGCATGCAAAAAATTGCTGTTTTGTTTGTACACTTATTGATAAAATCTGGTTCATGTATAGTGGTTCGCCCATGTTTTCCCTTATGCAAGTATTCAATTAAGGTTAATACACGTGATTTGAGTTGAACGATAATCCTAGGTCTTGCTTTATAAAATCAAAAGATCTCCTCATTTCTATTAATATACATTAAATGAGCCATGTACCCTTTTTAGTATAACATCCTGACATGTACATCAAATATCATGTATCGGTCCCTGTAAACTCCGCAGATTTTTTACATAATTACTTGGCTGAATTATGTCACCATTAAAGTTTAATGGGTAGTGTTGGGGGAAGTACGAGACCCAGAGCTGACGGTTCCCGTATAATATACATTGTGTTTTTTTATAGCAGAATTTAACATTAGTTCCGTTAATTAGAAAATAATGTCTTGCCATTTGATCAGAGTGTGCCTCATGTGTCTTTGATAAGTTTATCCATCATTGGGTCAAGTGTACTTTGTAATGTAAAACTGGTATCGTCGCATATTGTACTAAGCCCAGGCAGTTTAACATCTATGTTCCGATAAAATCATTCACAACATATATTGTCCAAATATATATGAACAAAGTATTGAACCTTGTGTGTACCACCATAGTTTAAATGTTTTTGCATAGTAGACACGTTACTTTCCAGCCGAACAGATATAGTTTCGATTTGTGTTTTAAGTAACTTCTGAACCCAAAATTCATGCATATTAATTTGCAGCATCTATTTAAGAGAATCTTGTGGTCCACACTATCAAACGCTTTTGAAAGATCACACAAGGTTAGCAGAAATATATTATTTGTTGTCTATGGTTGGTATCAACAGTATTGGTATCTGTAATTCAAAGTGAGAGCTGTTTCTAGTAGACAATGTTTTGGTCGAATCCGTGTTGTACTGCCAGAGAGTAACTTATTAGGCTTCTAGGGTAATGTTGAAGAGTTGGATAGCAACAATTTTTTTCAAGTATTTTAGAACTGATTGTAAAAGCGTCTAGGGCGGTAATTACTTACACAGTTTAGGGTGCACTCATTTTTTAAAGAGAGGAACTACCATGCGTGTTTCCAGCCGCCGGAAACCTTACCCGGGTTATGAATTGCGTATTGATAATACAAGTTGGATGAGAAATAATCGACGCGAAGGCCGTTCTCTTCTAAGGACTTAACGAGATATCATAAGACCCGATAGAACTGTAGATTTTAAGAGATTATAATAGTTAAAACAACAACTATTAATATCTACTTTGGCTTAGGCCTGAAGGCTAACCGGCGTCACTAATAGAGAATAGTAATTCATGCTGGGGAATAGATTATCTGTATCTGCTAATTGTTCCTGTGAAAACGTTTGTATGTATTTTGTCCGGAATTTAGAAAAGGAAATCGTTGAACTCCTCAGCTAGGTTTTTCATCACCGAGATTACATCCTCGAAATTGTAATTGTTTGATTTGCCGCTTTTTGTTAGTGAAACAATTTCCCGAGATCTTCCAATGGCTGAAGAGTTACCGACTCTCTTTGAGTCAGAAAGGACGGTTACGGGTAGTGACTGATTTGGATGATTTACTGAGTGAAGTGATTTGTACCTTGCTGTGTTTACTTGCTCGTTTTATATTTGCTCTCAATAAATTACAATTATTCACGGGGGGTGCGCGTGTTTTAAGTTCTTTTTGCCAAACAATTGACGAGCACTGTCGTGCACTAACGTTACATCGTGTCAATTCCTCACATGCGTAATTGTCCTTTTATTCTTGTTTTCCTTAGGGGCACACAAGAATCTAAAAAACTATCCTAAAAAATAATTCATTAAAAATATCCCACTTGATATCTACATCATCGTATAGAATAGCTTGTTTTTCATAACAATTATGTTATTAAGAGAAGTGAACAAAAATGTAGCTTTAACTTATAATTTTTAAAATCACGGATAGAGATAGAGAGAGAGTGAGAGAGAGAGAGCAGGAGAAGAGAGAGAATAGCGGGGAGAGAGAGGAAGAGCGAGAAGAGAGAGACACAGAGAGAGATAGACAGAGAGAGAGAGATAGAAGAAGAGAGAGAGAGAGAGAGAGAGAGAGAGAAGAGAAGAGAGAATAGAAAGAGAGAGAGAGAGTAGAGAGCGAAGAGAAGAGAGAGAGAAGATAGAGAGAGGAGAGAGAGAGAGAGTGAGAAGAGAGAGAAGGAGAGAGAGAGAGAAGAGAGAAAGAGATAGCCGTTGATGTGATTGACTTGAACAAATGAATATGAATTCATAACGATGTGTGAATACTACCATAACGCGAGGTCCACATGGCGCCGTAATGCAACGCCGATAAAAATACGAATTGTGACTTTATATGTTACTGAAATATATAAATAAAGCTCAAACAAACATAAATGTAAATAGTAAAGGCCAAGGCATTAATTGCACATTCAGGACAATACAAATTAACTTGAATAAGCCATTAATGTAAGGGCAATAGGAATTACAAGTCATTACAATATTCTTTCGTGGAATGGTACAGTAAAGTCGTCAATCGTTCCGGGAGAGTGTCCAATGTCTACACAAACATCACAGTGAGACGAAAATTACATCTTTAACACCTCCCGTCTCCCCTAGTAGGCGGAGCCTGCTAGGTCCCTTAACTGGAAACACTCAACCATGAGTTGAGGGAACATGTGTTCACAGCCAGGGGGACGAAACCGTCATTGGCAGTAAGGCTGCACTGCTCGTAACATGAATAACTATGTGTTCGATGCGTATGGCCCTCAAAATAGATTAGTCAGTGCTGTCTCACACTCCGTTCCCTTACAACACGAGGTGTTACATCAAGAGCGAACCAGTCCTTGCCGGTGATGTCCCCCAACTCTGTAGTGACCATTACAGCTCGTGATCTTTCGCCATAGTATTGGAGCGGTCGAGGCCTGACAAAAGGGGCCTATATTTTATGGAGTTAACCCCTCCACGGACTTTAGAACAAAGACAAATGATAGTATTGTATGGATTTCGTTAGATGTCGTACCTGTTATGAATAAAGGGATGTTTTTACCACCAGTCAGATTCCTAATTAAAACATGGCCATTTAAAACCCATTTAAAAAAAAAAACCATTCACAAAAACCCATACAAAAATTGAGAATTTTTTTTTGAATCTCTTAAAAATTGTTATTTGGCACATCAATAACAACAACGTGCACATTTACTTACCACTATTAGGATTCTAACTTATATATTAAAAAAATAGAAATAGTTTTAACCAGTGTCAAGATCTTACATATAAAAACCAATGGCCATTTAACCCCCATTTAAAAAAACCAAACAAAACCACCAACATAGCACCTACATACAATAAATCTGAGAGTTTTTTTGAATAGTCCTTAAAAAATTGTCTATTTTGTGCCACTTCTACAAAGACTTACACCTCCTACACCGCTATTATGCGAACATGTCTATACCTTTATGAAAAATGATGTTTTTACAGTATGAAAAACAGGAAGATTCTATATTAAAACATGGCCATGGATGTAACCCATTTACACAAACCCATAAACAAATTGAGAATGTTGGGAATATCTAGAAAAAAATTGTTAATTTTGACACTTACAAAGGATTCAACTATACAACTATTAGGATGTCCATACTCATTATGAAAAATGAGTGTATAGGTTACGTACCAGATTCTAATTATATAGACATGCGCATCTAACCCATTTAAAAACACAAGACATAAAAAATTGAGAGAATTTTGGAATATCTATACATCTTAAAAATTGTTATTTTGGCACATTACAAAGATTACTTATTTAACAGTATTTACACAAACCATCACATGTCCGTACGTATCATCTTCAGACTTCATCTCCATTATGCCCCACCATCACTTATATCCGGGCCTGATCGCACATATTACCCACCACAGGAAACAATGCCATGCACTCAAAGAGTCCAGCAATGACAACACTGTGGCATTATTTTCCGGCGACAACACATGTGGCATGCAGTACAACAAATGAGTTAGGTCTCTGAACCTCTGCTGATAACCGATTATCATTTTTGGTCCTTGGTTAGGGGGCGAAAATACAACATCCTTATGCATTCCATGCCAAACCATGGAACCACTGGTTCATGTTCTCATGTTTCTTTTAAGTGCGATGTGACTCTGACCACACCACCCCACACTGCTGCTATATCTTGCACCTTATCTCAGCTTGCGAGTGGGGGTGTGGTTTAAAAACCGACAAAACACTCATGGCACCAATCCACCTGTCACACCCACGGTTTGGCGGTGCATAGTCTTCTGGCATTTCTTTCTATTCACAATTATCATTCTCCACTCGTCCCAAAGATCACAACCCTCTCTTCTCTCTCCTTTGCTCCTCCCAACTTTTTTTGACTCGTGTTAATCCCATCCTATCAACTATCTCATCCGAACTCATTGCAGGCATCTAGTTTCTTTTCTTTTTATTTAAAATATAAAATTTAAAAAAGAAATTATAAAAAAATAAATAATTTTATAAATCGACTTCCCCTAACATCTAATATTCCTCCTCCGTTGCCTTCTTGGGGTTCCCCCCCCTTAAAGAAAAAATATCCTCCGCTTCCTACGCTTCGGATCCTCTCTCCCTAAATCCTGTTTCCCCTCCTCCCCTCCTCCTTCACCTCCGCGTCTTCCATTCTCTCCCTGCACTCCGATTCTCTGGCCTCTCTTGTTACTAGTCTCTCCTCCTCCCTTCATGATGTCTTGCAAGTTTTTAAATTTGTTGCGGATTACAAAAAGTCCTTCCGCGTTCTCTCGCAATACTTCATGTGACTAACAACAAACAACAAAATCAGATAAAAGGCGCTTTCCCAACCCCCAATCCCCAGCGGCGTGACCAGGGGCACACGCTCCACCCGCCCCCCTCCCCCCCCCATCCATCCAGACATTATACAAAGAAAATAAAATTAAATATGTTCATGAGTTGTACTTCAGTGTTTCATTCTTTCTTCCTGTGTATAGGTGAGATTTCGCGAGAAAAAAATTAAAGGAACTGTATCCTTAATAGTCGGGAAATATAGGACGAAATACACAAAATGTCAAATTTAGGGGACTTGTGGACTATATTTTTTCATATCTGTTTTTATTTCCGCTGTAAGGCCCAAAGGTAAGGGGAAAAATAACAGAGGTTAAGGAGGACAGTAAAACTAATAAAGAAGAGAAATTAAGTGGAGGAGGGGGAAAAACAAGTGAAGGACATGACGTGTTGAAATGAAGGAGATGAATTGGATGAATAAAGTGAGACAAAACAATTATGAAAAGGAAAAGTGTAAAATAACGGAAAGGGAGGTAACTTCAAAAAATGAAAAATGAAGGAAGTTGAGAACATAGATTGATTAAAGAATAGAAAATAACTCAACGCAACAGGAAAGAGGAGGAGGAATAGAAAGACATATGAAGAAGAGAAAGGAGGTATCATAGTAATGAAAAGACTAGGGTTGGAATAAGAGGAGGATACAGAGAAGAAATGGAAAAGTAAGAAAATACAGTATATATTTCAATAAAAGTTAACAGGTATGTAGGTTACGACAGAGAACTTCCTTAAAATCCGCCTAAAACAAAACATGTATAATGATGTATTTATTGAATGCTTAATCTCCTTCTCACTCTGCTCTTTTTCTTTTGATTTTGTATTATAATTTTTTTATGTCTGAGCCTATAGTACATGTAGGCTTTCTTCACGAGGCTGTGAGGGTTGGCCCTTGCCCGTGGTGGTTAGACAGTATTTCGATAGTGGAGTCCTGTGATGGTTAAGGAGGTTCATTCCGCTTCCCGGTGTCCCTAACAATGCACTTACCGTCGAAGGTGGGGTTCGGTGAGGTAACTTTTGGTAATTAGGTTTTGCCCACTCTACATTCCAGAAAGATTCGCTTCTGGCGGGACTCTTGACCGAGACCCACTTCCCAGACGCTTACCGCTCTGTCTTCGCCTCCCCGTGTTGTTGTTGTTGCTGCTGTTTCCAGGGATGGAGGAGTCGTTTTCGGACTTCGTAAGGTTCGCGTACATTCGAATACGTTAATTGGGTAGTTTTCGTATTCGTATTCGTATCATATTTCGTATTTGATGTTATGAGTAATAAAAATATTCTCATTCTGTCAGGCCGGGGTGGTTATTCAATTAATATTATCATAAGATAACAGTAGAACTGGTGTGACACTAGCTCCGCAACGAGAGCGCGTTGGAAGCTGTCAGTAAATGGCCACCATGGCCAAACTGACGCCAGGGGGGGGGGGCGCTTAGTGTTTGGCACAAGCATTATTGGGTCTGTTTCAAAATTACGCCATGCTTCACTGAATGTCGTAACATATACGTCCAACAGTGCTACTTTGGTAAAAACTTAGGAACTAATAATAATATGCTTGGCACAACTGTATTCCGTTAATTTTCAAGAAGTAAACATGTCTAACTGGTAATGCTGTAACGAGTTGCTGTTCGTCGCTGACTGAACGCTGTAAGTGTAAAACGACTCATACTTCGGGAAATACGTGTGTGAGCTGACTCTCGTGTTATTTTGGCATAAAAAGGATATTTACAAGTAGGCTAGTAACCTTACAAAATAATGATATATTAATCAATCGGTAAGTTTGTAGATGAATGTGAAGATAGACTTTAATGACTATTTTAGTGCAAAAAATTAAGTTCATTAGGGTATGTAATCACACAGCTCTCCACGGCCGGTGAACTCCTCAGTCTTATTTTGGGCGTAAATATGGATGTTTTACAAGTAAAGGTTACCTACAAAATAATGATGTGTTGATCAGAGATAAGTGTAGACGAATGTATATAGAGCCAATGAACATACTTTTAGTGAAAAAATAAGTGAAATTAACAAAATTGACCGTAGTGAAACGATTTATTCAAGTCCTTCAGGGCCCATAGTTTTTCTTCTTCGGCCCTCCGTCACAAAACCGGCCGGTAAAATTCTCGTGTTTTGCCCATACTCTCCCACTTCCCTCAAACAGTTTTGGGGACCTGTGGGAATGCGGGGTTTTCGGGTGGGGAACAAATTATGCGTCGGTAACACCGTAATTAAAGAGTTGTGTAAGGGGGTAAATTCCCTATATCTAGGTATTTCCTTAATATCTAGAGAATTTTGCAGCTACCAAAATTAACCTAACCTATCGGTTGGCTGTGACCCACCGATAAACCTAACCTAACCAAAAACTCTAACCAAGCTAACCTAACCAAATCTAACCTAAAACCTAAAATAACCGTAACCAAATCTAACCTATCCTAACCCAACCAAATCTTCCGTATAAAAGCTTTGAACCTAACGTAACCAAATCTAACCCTACTCCCTAACCTAAACAATTCTAACCTAATCCAAGCTGCGCTTGAACTGTGACGACAGTGGAGGTCGTCGCTGCAAGTTCCTGTGGAATTCGTAACTCCTGCCGTATCCTGGCAGGAAGTAAAGTCCCGGCTCTGCCAAAATCAGCAAGGACACGTGCCTGGCGTGTACCACCCCTCACGATGACTGGTGGGCCTGGTCAGGTACCTGATTCGAAAACCATAATGCATCCTTGTTATGTGTTGTTGGGGTAGGTCCAGTCGGACGGATCGATGGTCTCACTTTGGCCGACGTCAGAAAGCTGGCAGGCGGTAATTACTGGGCCAGCGTCCCCGGCAATTCATGGAGAATGAGGCAGTGACAAGGACCAGGCGTCTGATCTGTGGTCCGGATACAGCGTCGGTGATCTATATCCGGTAAGATGACTGCTTTGTCGGCAGGAGCGCGAGGTCCGAGGAACATGCAGGTGCAGAGGGAGTTTGGTGGAGGTGGTGGGCCAAAACAGAAGCGTGAGTGAGCTGGAAGACTCTACGAAAGCTGCCCTAGTTGGGTCACTTGACGGGTACCTGGCTCATTCATCAACTAGAAGGCAACAAGTGTGGTGCCTATGCTGACGCTGCTGGTCCGACAGAGAGGCTGCACTCGTTGGATGTAAGTTTCGAAGAGAACCCTGATGAGCAGGTGAAGGCCATCTACAGGTCGTTCACGGAGCTGTTGTAAAAGATCGCGGCAACTCCTGGGTCCCGTCCTCCACTACCATTGACTCACGCTGGACATCTGCCACATCTGGAGAGGATCTGGTAAAGGGAGAAGACCACTCGACGCAAGCTGCCTGGGTGTTCCTTGCCCAGGATGGTGTTCCGTGGAGGGGTGAACGCCCACACAAGACGAGAATGGCCAGCTGACTGGGGCCCTACCGTCCTGTTGTAAAGGGCACGGCTTTGGACAAGCTCATCCACAAATGGCTGGTGCTTCTTTCAATCTGTTTGCTGGCCCACATGGTGCGTGACATCACACGTGTCCCACGTCAAGCGCACGGCTGGTGCTTCCACAGAGGCGTGTGACTAGGTTCCGCAAGTGACGACGCCAGTGGCGCAACTGACAGTGTGAAAAAGAACTGACATTCCTGTGTTGTACAATGATGATGCTAGATCACATTTGAATAAAATATACTACGTATATACGTGCAAGGATGTTATATGCATTTTGTTTTTTTGGTTGATTGGTATGAAACTAAACGCTTTGGCGGATTCATTTAACACTTATAGACCATTGAAGTAAGGACTGTTAGCTTTTAATCACCATATACTTTCATCGATTCATTCAATTGTTATGAGCCGAGATGACTAGGAATAGGAACGCAAAGAGGCCGTTTTCCCGGTTATGGGCCATTACTGCCAAACTGTGAAATTTAGTGTCACATCCATTGCTACTGTTATCTATGCTATTTCAATCTATAGAATGGTGGGGTAGAAAAGTAAAGGAGTATGATTACCCCGAATATATGTCCACCGTAAACAAAAATTGCCAATTATTCTTATGGCTATGCGTCCAAGTAGCATGAACCAAACAACTAACTGTTTTCGGGAACTAATAATCGTGATATCACCGTACGAGGCATGTCGCCAAATAACATCCCTGTACCTACCTGGAGGAGGAGAATTGCAGCAGCAATCTTTTAGCAACGTAGTTACACCTCAGCAGCGGGGAGTGAATGGTGTCCCGTACAGTGACGGCAGTCTGGAAGAGCGCCCAATTCTCCAGCAAATGCTTCAGAGGATTAGAACCAGCAGTTTTGGTGGAAGCTATGTCGAGTTGAGAGAAACGGCTAAGCTGCTGCCTTAACCGAATGGCGGCGAGTCTCCGTCCTCACCCGAGGTGGATAGACTACCCCCTTTCCCCCGTGGACACGGAGGGGTGGAGATCTAGAAGTGGCACAGCCAACAAGAAGTGACCAGGCGAAGCTCGCAGACATGGTGACAGTGGGTAATCACCGTGCCTCCGGAATAGGAAGGAACAGGCATGTGTAGTTCCTCCCTCGTTAAAGAGAAAAACACATTCCCACCAAAGCATATCTTCACAGCCGATACGAAAGAAGAACTGCAGATACCATGAAAAATATATAAAATTTCTGTAAATGGCTTGTAGTGGCAGGAATCAAAACAGAGAAAAAAACTATTGCAGGTCGTCTAAACTGAGCATGTCGGCTTCAATGTTGTCTGACCTGTCACCGGCAACAACTTTTTCCCAAACGCATTTCTCAAACGCACACTCGGTTTGTGTCAGCCAATAGGAGTAGCTCAGTTAGTGAAATAGTGTTCGTTCTTATCTGTCATTATTAACCAAAACTTACATAACCTAAATCTAACCTAACCAAACCTAAACATATGCCCATTATTAACCAAACCTAAACAAACCTAAATATAACCTAACCCAACAAACCTAAACGTATCCCATTGCTTATCCATTAATTACAAGTATCTATTAACCAATCCAAACATAACCCAAAATCTACCTACGAAACCCTCAAACGTATACATTGTATCCAAAACGTCTTTCTTTTTAAATAGTGTTTTAGATTTTTACGGTAATACAAAAGTTAAAGAAAACTTAAGCCACCTGCACCATATATATAATATATTTTTATTTTTTTTTTTTTTTTTTGTTTACATTTTGGCCTATAGCGCCGTAGGCAGTGGTTGCCCCAGGGCTCGGAATGGTAGGCCTCTGGATGTTCCTTTGAGGGCTCTGATGGTTGTCCTCGCACGTTTGGTGGCGGCCAGGCACGTTTTTCTTATATAGTGACGCGCCTTGAGGCTCTGCCGCCCCCCCTGTGTCCTCCGATGCATCGCAGTCTGAAGGTAACTTGGCTAGGCCAGGGCATATGGGTGTTCCTTAGGGTCCACTCGACACGGTGCAGAAAGTTTTTTTTTGGGTTTCTTCGGGTCGAAACACTCGGGTCACCTAGAACGCCAGTCGTGGAGACTAAACCGTCCGCTACCGCCTCTGATCCCCAATTGTTCTTTTCCCCCGCCTTTTTCTGGTGGACTAATTTGATTTTAACTATTTCAATGCTAGTAGTACTGGCAACTGTGAGAGATGGCTAAGAGTTATGTGTGGTCCCCATGTCTCCGGTCAGTACGCAGAAACATTAATCAGTTATCTGCTTCTGAATTTTGCAAGGTTCAGAAGGTTGAGAATTGCAAGGTTCTTGGTATCAAGCCCAGAAGCTGCACCGCTGGCATGGTATAGTAATGCCGAAGGGTAGCCTAAGGATATCGACACGTCCCCATGATTTTTTTTTTTTTTTTTAGTACTCGTTTTGGAGGATCCTCCAGAACTGCAGGATTTACCGGAGTGCTGAGTTCGTTGGAACAGATCCAGACTTGTTGTGCTAACACTTAAGCTTCATGTCGAGTCCAGAAGAATCCTCAAGAACGTAACCTTACTGTGTTTCATCTTAAGAAACTGAGGACTTGACATGTGCCCATGAGTATGCAGTGACAGTCTCAATCGGTTTGATGTGCTCCGTGCCCTCGAGGGCCCTGTAGAAACTGTGGGCATACCTTCCAACGTGAAACTCTCCAGGCTTGCCAGTATGTACTGGGGAGCGCACCGAGGTCAAGGGCGTAGGTTTTGTCTCGACGGAGACGGGGTGGAAATATCGAAGGAGAGTCGCGCTGCCAGGCTGGCTAGGAACCAGTGACCAGCGCAGGCGCTGTCACGACCGGACAGAACCCTCCTGGGAGAGACAAGGCGAGGTATGCCAGGAGTCTCGCTGAGGATGTCGAGGGCCATTTGAAAGCTAATTCTCCTCCGACCGTCGCCTACCGGAGGCCCTGAAGAAGCTTCCGTTTCTCAAGTTCTCCATCCTCGGGGATTGGCTAATTCGGCTGCGATGGGTGCTCGTGTCGGACATGGATGGGCATATGGTTTGTTGGGCTGAGTACTTTTGGGCATTTTGTTCACGGTGGACCCTCCAATTGAGCCAGCTTCACACGCAACCACTTGGTTACGGGACAGTGTATGCCGAATCCTCCCAAGACAAACCTGCACCCTCTCTTGACGAAGTCAGTGAGGTTGTAGCAAAGTTGAGGGGTGTGGAAAGGCAGCTGGTGTTTGTAATATCAGTTCGGAACTCCTCAAAAGCTGCGGGTGATGCACGATCGCAGTGTTGCATGCTCTTCACGGATGTCCGTGTGGCATCAAGATAACCATTCCGCCTGACTGGAAAAGGGGGCTGGTCGTCCCTAATCTGGAAAGGTGAAAGGGACCGTAGGACTGCAGCACTGTTTCCGCGTCTATTACACTGCTCAGTCGTGGCCAGGCAATGTGCTTGCCTCATCTAATTGCTCCACGGAATCCGCAGTCCTATGGTGAATCGCCATCAGAAGACCTCAGCATCTGGGGTTCACGGCCTTGTAAGTCACACAGACCGTATCACTATAGCGCTTCGTGTCCTGGGGACGCCGACGTGAGTTTTCGACAGGGGAGCTTGCAGCCTATGTTTGATCATAAGAAGGCGTTTGACTCAGTGCAATCGTGAGTCACTCTGGGATCTTCGCCACTTCCGCTGGTTCCTTCAAAAGGACTCAGTGGTTTGATGACTGTTTTTGACTCTGGACTGAGAGTGCTGTGAAGTGTGGGGGAGGTGTATCCACTTCTTTCCTGTTAATACGGCGTAGGCAAGAGTGCGTCCTTGGCCCCATCACTTTTCAACATTTGTATGGACTGGGTATTGGGCAAAGTTTTTGTAGATCAAGTGATTGTGGAGCATCCTCGGCAACACCAAGATCACTGATATTGTTTTTGCCGTGATTATGCCAGTAATCTTTGCTGAGTTCGCTGGAGGTCCTGGTGGTGGCTCCCGAGGCGCGCACGAGGAGCAAAGCCTTTGGGATTTGAGTCTCCTGGCTTAAAGACCAAGTCCCAGTGTTTGGAGGCGTACTAGATGAAAAAAGTACTGTCTGTTCATGCGTGCGGCGAGGACATTGAGATCTTGGAAAATTTTACATACCTTGTAGAGGGATCGCGTCAAGAAGTCTACGGTGGATTGGCTAGCCCACGGTGTTATGGCTCGGCTGCAGCGGAGTTTTGGCGTTTGTCGTAAACACGTGTGCAGAGGACCAAAGATCCGGATCTTCAAATCGCTTGTGATCCTGTCTTACTCTATGGTTTGAGACATGACACTAAATATACGACTTTGAAAGAGACGAATCGATGCCTTTGGTACTAGTATCTTCGCAGAATTAGGGGGTATCGCTGGGATGAGTAACGTGTCAAATCAGCGATTGCACCGTGAGACTGAATCGAGGCCTATACCTGCATAGTCCCGTCATGCCAACTTCGCCTATATGGGCAAATGTGGCACGCTACCTTGACACCGATCCTTCTCAATCGAGTTGTATCTTAAGAGACAATCTGGGCGTGAGAGGTGGCCGAGGGGGCGCCACAAGGCTCGTGGGCTGGGGCAAGTTGATGGCTTCATGTCGAAGAGCTGCTTGGTTATGGGAAAGAGACTGCTGGGGAACTCGCGCCTGGTTGACCCCCGGAGTGGCGTCGTAGGGTGGGCGAAGCGACGCGCCCCCCGGTGTATGCATCCAATATTGATTGATATTGAAAGTGTATGTGGCAACTCGCACCACTGAGTTTCGAACCGTCGCTCATACAGCTCTCCTCATCCTAAAGAGTTCATTTTTGGACGATGCACTAGCGACTAAACGCTAAGTAGGGGCGTTAGCAAAGGCAACTAGATGTTTGGTACACCCACGAGTACACACACCAACAGCTCTCGGCTCACCGGTAATTGGCACCCCTCTTGCCTTTTCCCAGTCGTCACCTGAGACCCGCCCTGAACAAGTACAGTGCTTTCGATCGCTGCTCCTCGCTCTTTTAACCTGGCCCGTCCGGCATTTCCGTTATTTTCCCTCCGTCCTTTCCCTCGTGGGCAGAGATTTCCACAGCTTTTACTTGACCACAAGCCACTCACGTTTGGCCTTATTGCCAAAGTATCACGACCCTTGGTCCATCCAGAGAAGCAGCGCCACCTGCACTACAATTCATGTACAGCTACCTACGTACAGCATGTCTCTGGTAGAGTAATAAGGGTTTGCAAATGGGCTCTCGCGCACGTGTCGCCTCACTACCGTCCACGCTCCTGGCCACCAGGCATGGACTACAGGCCCTGGCAGCTGCCCAAGCAAGAGGACGAAGAGAATTGTTCGCGTACCGCACTGCCATCTTGAGGACCTGGTATTGTAGGATGTGCAATTCGGGCCTCCTCCGTACCACTTCTTGACATACACTCCCTCTGTGACCGTGTCTACTGGACAGACCAGCCATCATCCCCGCTGCCTGCCCGACGGATTTTCGAAACCTGTACACGCCTTGCTCACCCCTCCATCCGAGCAACACAGGCACTGATGGCAGCCAAGTTCAAAGTGGCACGTTCCCCCCCCCTGCGCCAAGCAAGTCGGAAACTGGCAAGGGCGTGCATCCCTTGTCAAATCTCCAAGATTCAGTGACACAAACCAAAACACTTCTGCTACAAGAGCTTCGCACTGCCAGACCGACGCTTCGACCAATCTGGACATCATAGAACCGCTTAGCCAGTCCCAGAGGAGTTCCCTCACCTGTTCAAACACGTCGTGACCGATATACCGTCGGTCGGAAGCATCCCGCATCTCGGATACTTCCACCGCCACAAAATGTGCACTGATCTCATCGCCTGCTGGATCGGCCTTCTGCGGTGTGTCCATCAGACATCTTTTCAGACCGGGAGAGATGCACAGTTTTACCTCTGAAGCTGTGGTCATCATGGTCGAGCTTCTGGCGTTTTAAGCTGCAACTCCACAACGGCCTACCATCCACAGGCAAACGGTCTGGTAGAAACGTTTTTCACCGGCCATATGAAGACGAACGAAGACGGCACAATGACGAACGTTCATCATCGTCACTCAGGGCAAGGCTACGGCCCAACTGGATGGATGAATTGCGTGGGTCTTATTGGGGTATACCGCCACAGCTCCAAGGAAAGACCTGGCAATCTCCTCCGTTGATCTGGTGTACGGCGCTAAACCGTTTTACCAGTTCCAGGAGATTTTCATCTTAACTGCTCGCGGGCAAAAAGAATCTTCTCTTTTTCTTGCTTACACGTCTCAGCGAGAAGGTTGGGAGCTGCTCCAGCCCTGTCCCTACACCTTCAACACAGCCTAACTCTACTCAGGTATGTCCCACCCGACAGCAGTCATTACGTTTTTCCTCCGCAGATATTTGCTCGCGTACTGCAGCTTCGTGGGTTTGTATCCTTATGAGGGGACCCTTTCGAGTCCTGCAAAACAACCCTAAGGCTTTCCATCTTGACTACGGCGGCGCCGACGCGAGACTGTCCAACAGTGAATCGTCCTCAAACCGGGCTCACATTGATGTCGACTCGGCCGGTGCTGGTACCACAACCCCGCACACACAAAAAAACCCACCATACAAGAACCAAAACAGAGGGACGTCCACTATCACGTCCAGACCCCGCCCATTAAATTGATCACTGCAACCGCGGAAGCAGAAGATCCCCCCGGGGGGCGCCTCTCTCACAGCCTGACCGCCTACAGTGCTGCCAGTTCTGGGGGGGGGGGGGGTCATTTGGCGGCTCGCACCACTGAGGTTTTCGAAACCTTCATTCTCCAGCTCGAGCTCTCCAGGCTTGGAACATCATGCACCGAGCCTCGAGCACACTCGTTTAGCCTTAGCGTGTCGAGGCTGACTAATCAACTCCGTCCAGGAGGAGAGCTGTTGGGCACGCCTGTTGATGGAGCCAGTAAATATTACCTTACAGCCAACACGTCCAAACCAACTTTCTTGTACTATTGGTGAGAGCTGTGTTACCTATTCAGTAAACTGCATCGCTTCCTTACGTGTTTTTTGTCAGAACCGCTACAGCGTGTAATCTAATACCCCCCCTTGCCATATGGCGTAAAATAGAGCTATTTTATATTTCTTTTTGTTTTTATCTTCTTTTTGTGACGGTCAGTAGCCACGCTGTGCAAGTGTAGATCAGTTAATTACGTGATTATGTCGGTAGTTCGGTGATATGCATAATGTGGAGGACAATTAATGACAAGATATGAACGAACGCTATAAACTAGCATTATTTCAACACCATCTGACAACTCACCAGCGGGCTTGCACCCAAACGTGGGGTGCGTTGGGAAAAGCGCGACCTGCAATATGAACGTCTCTAAATGTATAGGGCTGACGGCCTAAAGCACATCGAAAAGTTTGTTTCATCTCTACCTTATGAATTTGTCAAGGTTATTAGAGGCTTGTGGTTACTCTTTAAGGATATTCTTCCCTTTAAGACAGAAGTCAAACCTAATGGATGCCAAAGACGATAGGCTAGGCATTCCCTTTTGATCGTAAAGTAACGTCGTGCTCCAAATCTAGTAGTTTCCTCCTGTTGGGCGATAAGAGATGGATGTGGACGATCATCATGGTATTGGATAGAGTAAATGATCCCAATCCATAGTTTGAAGCGTCGGTGGCGTAGGCAAAGGTCAGGTTGGGGTCTAGAGACGAAAACAATGGGTCCCGAGAACCAAGGCTTTGTTTCAACAAAACTGCTCAAAAAACCGTGAGTAGCAGATCTTCCGTCCCACTGGAGGGGTTCCCTTACCCAGCTTTTCACCCCTCAACAAGTCAGAGAGCATATGCATATGCTCAGAGTCAGGTGTCTAGTCCCGTTTTTTCCCCTGGAAAGTATGTGGCGTTTACCTCTTGAACACGTCAGGTTAGGGTTACGTTAAGTTACGGTTAAGGTAGGTTAGTTTTCCTTGATCATTCCCATGGTCACTTTGCGTGGTAATCACATGGGGTTATTTTCGAAAAAATCCTATGGTTAGTTTGGAGGCTACAGCCAAGTGTCTTACTTCCGGAAACCACTACTCGCATAGATAACGGGAATACGCGGGCCGGTGAGCTCCCGTGGCCTGAAAATGATAAACCTTATAAAAAGAGATCAAACTGAGAAACCTCCGGAGTAACGTCTTGGTGGTAGGAAGGAGTCACTAGAGGCGATGGGCACCACTTGCTAACTTGTGGTTGTAGGTTGGTCCCGTGACAAGACAATTCTAGATTGTTTGATTACGCTAAACCGGCATTTTTGTCACAAGTTTGACTGTCAACCATGCTGTTTGTAAGTCTATCCAAAACTGTATTGAGGGCAAAAAATGTGAGTGGGCGGCCAATCAGAAGAATATCAAAAATATTTGTCAAAGATAAAAAGAAACAATAGCCAAGACCAACCAATCACAATTTCTCATTGAAAAAACGAACATAAGTGGAACAGGAGTACCTAGACCAAAAGGCATCCGCTTAGAGTCCTATCAGGCCCTTATGCGTGGGAAAAGCTATTAAGTGTTTTAAGCTTTGGCAGACATTGGAACCTGAAAAGAGGCTTTAGATAAGTCGAGTTCATAGAAGGATAACTGCAACCAGATAACTTATTAAGTTCAATCTTAAATCTGCAGCATGAAATACAGTAACTGAATATAAAAGCCTTTAATATATACCATCCGATAACGTACCGTCGGATTTCCTGACCATAACACTGGAGACCACGTGGTGAGATGTTGAGGTTAGATGATACCTTGACGCAACAGCTGCTTACCTCTTCGTGATAAGTAGTGTTGGAAGGATGGATGGGCACAGGGTAGACTTTAGCTTGTATTGTCCTCCGTTGTAGATGAGGTCATGGGTCGGTACTCGATGGCCTGGTACAGCCTCCCAGGTTGGTCGGAAACAGTAGATTGGTACGTAAGAAAGCAGGGTCCTCAATCTGAGCAGGACTGATTCCAAGAGATGAGAAGGTATTATTACAGGTTCCTTAGAACTAGTTGACCCACCGATGTAAAGTCAGAGCTTAGTGTATCATCAATAACCTTACTTACGCAAGATAAACTTACACTTTTCCTCCCCTTGGGCTCCGATATCGATGAAATCTCGTCGAGGACTTGCAAACTGGTTATTTGGGCCCGTCGGTGGTATTTCTTGAAGATATTGGGCGTGGGAAGTTTTGATACTCGTTGCATGTCGATCAAGTACTCCCCCTTACCCCGCTTCTCCAACATTTTTGAGGGCCACTCCAAGCAACCAACACTTTTGTAGAACCCACTTGGCAGTAGTAACAACAACTTTCTCCTTGCTGGAACTGGACGGTCTTAGGATCTTAAATCAAGTATGATTTCTTTCTAACGGCGATACGTCACTCGCGTGTTTTGGCCGCAAGGCCTGGACGCATCGCGGTCAGTTTCCCCCCCGTAACTCTAGCTAACGGAAGGAGAAATCGTTCATGCTTCCGGATCCTTCGGTTTTAACCCATAGGTCCCTGACAACCGATAGAGGACCTCGCAACAGACCTGCCGTGAGGAGTGCAAAGGACTAGAATCCGGTTTGGTCGTTAGGGATCTCCTCCCTGGGGCAAGACAGAGAGGGAATTGAGTACCTATGCCATTACTTGGGCTTGTCAGAGCACAAACTTCCGAAGGGTAGACCTTTCAGGGTACCGTGCAGAGGCCTCCGCTAAACTCACCATTTGCGCTGGGGATGGAAAAGGAGTAGCGACTATGGGTTTTTACTCCCATAAGCTTGTGTAAGCTCGGTCCATTAGCTGGGAAGTAAAATGAAAGTCCCATGCTAGAAAGAATTTCCCTGGGGATCCCCACTTGGCGAAGGAAGGTTAGCCGAGCTTCTGATGGCCAAGAAGATATGGTGGTCAAATATCTTTAGAGGCAGGCCTCGAGGAAAACCAGTTGAAACAAGGCCTATGATGGTTTAAGATGTAACGCTGCTTATCTAGATGGGAGACAAGGGACCTACCAGGGTCAATTGGCGGCTCGGGAGAAGGGCTCAGTTACGACAGGTAACGGCTGAATGGTGTACTGGACGTACCCGTCCTCTTAGTTTGACATGCGGTTGACCTTTTTTCGCAAGAAACAACAGTAATCCCAGATGTACGCGCACATTCGCTAGCCAATCATATTCTTGAAGAGATTCTTCATCTGGGTCCCTACAAAGTAGGAAATGAACAGTTAAAGGATCTTCGTGAACCACACGGGTGTGGGAGGACGGGGCGGCACTCACTGGGCGACCCAGGATAAATTGGTTTACCTATATGGGCGATCCAGAGGAGAAAATTTCCGGTACATGAGACCTATCTTCATGTATAAGGGGGAAGCAGTAGGGGGAACTTTGAGGTGGCACCATCCCGTCCCCTTCTCTCCACTTCATGAGAAGTAGTCCTTGGTACGTAGACACTCTGAAAGCTGTGAAGGATCATGATTCCTGTTAGTCGCGAAGACTCATCAGGGGTCACAGACAAGGATGGAGGTTTTTAGCAGGACTAGAGGGTGGATCCGTTTAGCTCGACCACCTATGGTCTCGCACAACAAACAACACACTTCAATTGTATGGACTCAGTGGTGGTAGAGGCTAACATTAAAAAGGGGACCGTCCTTGGCATTATAATGGCATGGTAATATCCGGGATAAGCAGAGTCATGTAAGGGCAGCAATCTGTAGTTTAACTCATGTTGGCATTTTGCCAGTGGACACGACTGGGTGTCCCAGGTTGAAACAGGCTCGTTTGTGAATTATTCTCTAATGTCTGTTGCCCTCTGGATATAATGTACAGTATTGCAAGTGTCTCCCGATGGTTACAGTGAATTCCACATGTCATTAACAGTGTGCCAGACGGTGAAAACGGTGTGTTACTCACTCATGATGATAAACGGTCCATCCCACAGATGTGATGAATCCTTGTCTAGAGTGATCCCGGACGGAATTGCAAAGTACTAATGACACGGCTAACGACCTATATTTTTATTTTGGATGTGAAGTGCGTTGTATCACAAATATTACTGCACTAAAACAAAATACCCGTTAAGAAAAACTTGTTTTTTTAATTTAATTTCCCTCAAGATTGTTCATAATGATTACGGCTTAATACGAACAAATAGTATATGCTACTAATACTTAGTTTGGTCTGTCAACCCACACGACAGTCTGTAACTTAATGAGTAATTGAGTTTACGAAGCGTAGAGCGAGGATTCGGAGCGTGAATTTTTTGTTGTTTTGACATTAAGCAAAATTATGCCCATGATTAGTGTTCCTGATAAATTTTTGTCTGTATTACTGGACTACATATCTACGTCATTAAGGAGAACGGGGCGAAATAGTAACTGTGCAGAAAAGTCGACTGTGACTGACCTGTGCATGGGACAAGTAACGAAACATTTATTATTTCTTCAGATTTTTATAATTTTAAACTCCTAAAATTTGCATCTAAGGGCCATATTCCAAGATTTTTCCCTCCACCCGTTGTATCGTTTTTGTATACAAGAATCAAATACTACGCAAGCGTAAGCGAAAACGCGTCGAGCTCAGGGGGTGGAGGTTTGAGTCAGCTGATTGGGCGACAACTGCACCACCCACCTTCACCAAAAACCCTCTCCACTTATGCCATCGTATTATCTTCCCAGACCATTACAGAGAGTTTTTTCACCACAACCGAAGTGGACAGCCATACACTGTGAATGCACAAGAGGAAAACGTGTCACATTAAGGTAAAATCGAGGTCCAGGAGGCCTTTATTTTAGGTGTGTTAACTTGTGAGGAAGCCGGGCGACGGCGGGTAGCATGGCGGTGGCCATTGATGGGAGCAGTGGCGGCGGGCCTTTCAAATGTACTCGAAACATCATGGGTCAATTTTTTCTGCCCAACCCTCAACGGGGTGGCGAACACAAATTTCTATTTTTTTAACAAAAATGAAAATTTCACAGTAAAATGTATTAATTGTAAAAACATCAAAATACTGATTGCTTTGGGCTCGCTTGTGTTGGACCCTGTCAAATACCACCAGTCGGGGCATTCTTTGATCTCACCAGTGGGGGTCACGGGGGAAAATCTCCACGGCGGGATTTGACGAGCTTTCTTGTATACCCCTTTCTATCAGGGGTTTAAAACCTTTCACAACCCCAAATAAAAAAGCGGCCCCTTAAGGCAGCTTGTAAATATTGGGGAAAAAAAACTTTCCCAACAGTGGAAAAAACAACTTCAAACTTACTGGGGCATTTTTTTTGCTCACAACCAAACCTTATTTTGTCTTAAAAACCCCCATCTTTCCATTGCCTTAAAAAAAAGGGTGTCCCATATTTAAATTTTTTTTTTCATGAAGTCACTTTCCTTTTGCATTATTTTTGGTACAGTTATAAAGGGTTTTTTTTAAAACGAAAAGTATTCATGAGCATTAATGAATTTTTTCATAAGTATTCGTATTTGTATTGAAAGAAAAAAAATATGTATTGTATTCGTATTTGTATCGTAAAAATTTAATTATTTGATCTGTTCGAAAACACAACTCTTGTATTTACTCCATCCAGACCCTTTTTCTTTTTCTTCCTTTTTTTCTTCTACTTCTTTTCCCCGCTTTCCTCCTCCCCTCAGCTGCACGCGTCTTTTTGATCCTTGACCCCAACAACAAGCCCGTAATTAATACCCGTTGTGGGAAAAGGCCCGCCTCTCTCTTTTTTCTCTCTCTCTCTCCTTCTCTCTCTCTTCTCTCCTCTCTTCTCTTCTCTCCTCTCTCTCCCCTTTTTCTCTCTTCTCTCTCTCTCTCCCTCCTCTCCTCCCTCTCTCTCTCTCTCTCTCTCTCTCCTCTCCCTCTCTCTCTCTTCCTCTCTCTTCTCTCTCCCCCCTTCCTCTCTCTCTGTTTCCCCCCTTTTTCTCCTCTCTTAAAATGCCCTCCCACTCCTTCCACCGCCCCCCCTTGGCCTTTTCAGAAAAGCACCACCAAAACCTACCCAACCGCCAACAACCACTACCCTTATACCACCACCAACAACCTTTCGAAAAATCAAAAATTGAAAAAAGAAACGCCAACCATACCAACCTCTCCCTAACAAAACACTCCCCAACCCTTTTTTACCCTTTTTTTTACCTTTTTTGCAAGGGCATAGAAATGGTGTATTGTGAGGCCCCCCATACCCAAAGCAAAAATCGGGAAAATGACTCCAAACTCCACCGGGGGGGTGAAATGGGGCGATCGCGGGGCCGCTCCCCTGGCAAGAAAAATGGGGGAATACAAAACACACAAAACACACACACACACAACACCACACAAAACCACACACACACACACACACACACACAACACACCCCACACACACACCCCCACAAACAAACAAAACAACCCAACACACACACCCCCACACCCACACACCCAAAAAACACCCCACACACACGACAGGCCTTAAAAGAGCAAAAATTCCCGAGTTCAAGTCCCCCAAGGACAATTTAAAACCCCTTCCTCGAGTGGCCAAAGAAACCCCAGCTCTTCCTGTTCTTTCGACTCGACTAAAATTGCACTGAGCGAACACCGGTGGCACCCGGGGCCAAAAATGAGGGTCAGACTATCAAGAAAACAGAACCTTCACCTATAACCCAGGGTTTTACTATAAAAAAATCAGCCTGCGCCACCACGGGCGAAACCAACCATCACGACCCCAAAATGTGCAGGCCAACCCTCCCTCATAAAAAAAATAAAAATAGCCTCAACGCATAGGCTCCAACTTTTAAAAAAACCCACACACACAACAACACAACACACAAAACACAACACACACACACACACACACACACACCACACACACCCCACACACACACACACCCACCCGATCAAAGGGGGCTGGACTTTGACTTTTCTTTCACACCCAAAAAAAAAAACCAAAAAAAACCATAAATAAAAAAAAACGAAAATTGACTTTTAAAAATCCTGACGTCGTTTTTTTTCGAGGGAAGCCAGTGTAGAGGCGAGGGGGACCGGGGCGGGTTATGCCTGTGGTTTAGCGTGGAAGGGGCGTGGGGTGACTGGGCGGCCGAAGCGATATCGGTTTGGGAGAGCAGAAGGTAGGGTTTTTTATATACCATATTTCTGGTATTAAAATAAACATTACCTTTTTTTTATAGCAATCAATTTTTTTTTTCCCTTTTGCTTTTTTCCCTCTTCTCCTGAAAAATTCATTCAAAAGTATGAAAATACGGTGCCCCCATGGCCGTGTTTTTTAGGCAGGAAAAATTTTTGGGCCAGATTTTTTTCCCTTTTCTCGTTGCTATCGAGCATACTTTTTTAATTTAACCGAAGGGGGCGGGAGGGGGGATATTGATTTTGCTTCGTGCGCCGATAAATAATATTGCTGGATTCCTATTTTTCCCCTATTTTTTTTTCTCTTACCTCCAATTGTGTTCTTCCATTTTTCCTGTTTGCTTAATTTTTTGTCTTCTTTCAATTTTGATTTCTTTGTTTATTTTTCAATTTTTTTTCATCATTCATTCATGTTTTTTTTTTCCGTTTTTCCCCCCACTTATACATTCTTTCATATTATTTCTCCTCTCCTCTCTTCCTTCTCTCTCTCTCTCTCTCTCTCTCTCTCTCTCCTCTCTCCTCTCGTCTCCTCTTCTCCCCTTCTCTCTCTCCTCTCTCTCTTCCCCCTCTTTTCCCCTTCTCTCCTCCTCTCTCTCTCTCTCTCTCTCTCCTTCTCTCCTCTCCCCTCGCCCCCCTCTTCTCCTTCCTCCCTCCCTTTACATCACAAAACCCTTTCCAGTCCTTTTCTTCATAAAAAGTGGTGCGGGTGAACCGGCTGGCCTAAGGGGACCTCTCCATGTTTCCCAGGCCACCCTGAGGCAAAACACTGGAGATGTCCCGTGCGCCCGTCATCTTCGCCCCTTCTTCCCTCTACCCATCTGCAAAATCCGAAAAGTGTTCAATGGCTCTTGGGCGCGGGGTGAGTAAGGGAAACTAAATAATTTTTAAAAATAGGCGGGGGCAGTGGGGGGGGGGGGGGTATGGTTTTTGGCTCCTGAGCTTTTACCGTGTTACCTATTGCTGTTCATTCCCCCCGCCACCAGTTTGGCCTAAAAAGGTAAAATATCGTCTTCGTTCAGTTTACCTGTATTTGTGCTCCCGTGGGAAAGGGAGGGAAGGATTTGTTAGGGTAAAATCTGAATGTGCAGGACGCTGCGTCTCAAAAAATTTTCGAAAAAAAGGGAAAGGCCGTCAAAGGCTCAAAGGTTTTTAAGACGAGAATGAATGTATGTTTTTTGCCCTTTTTTCCTGGCTAGCCCCCTTTGTGCAATCTCTCTCCCCTCTCTTCTCTCTATCTCTCTTCCATACAAATCCACAAACCGGCTTTTTTTTTTTAATTTTATATATATATCTTTTTTTTTTTTTTATATATAATTTTTAAGGTTTTT
>JACEEZ010001239.1:192500-197218 GCA_016584305.1 Chionoecetes opilio | reverse complement strand
CCCCCTATGCCCCCAATGATTGATTGATTACACGGAACTGCCTGATAATATTTTCATCATTAACTTTGCTTCATTAACGAAACACGATCAACTTTCCACTCGTAGGAGATCAAGTTAAAAATATACATCTTATTAAACCATATTTTTCCACCATGACTTGAATACAAACAAAACATCGTTGACTAATTAACTTTTATCTTCTTTTACAACATTCAATTGTTATATTGTTTACACTCTCACCATCCCCTGACTGGGTATTGAACTGGTAGTATTTTGATCAGGAGGTGACGTATGTTGCATATAGCCACGGAGCTTTTACTATAGTAGTATAGTATGTATGAGTCATTCAAAACTAGAAAGGGTTGTTCCGCCGCCTTCCCTCTCAAGTGTTCCACAAATACTTGAAGAGTCTGTCCGAGAAGTTGAAACACTGCGGGAAAGGAGGAGAACACTGGAATAGACCAGTTATCTGTTATGAGAAGACTTAAAAAATGTGTTCTGCCATGCTTGTAGAGAGGCATATTATATATAATTCCTACCCAAAAACTTGATTTCGTGCTGTAAAAGCGGTGATAAAATAAATTGCTCGAAAAAACGTCAGCCATTGCCACGCTATGGAGAGGCGTGGGAACCGAGTGGGCCCGAGCGTGTACATCCATCCAAAACACAAGCGACAAAGCCAGCCACCATCACTTCTATATCTTATAATCTTTGGGAATTGAGACGAATATCTTCCCTGGTGTTGACCTGCCAGTGTTAGTGCACATTGTCCCATAGCACCAATGATGTCTATTCCCCTTTCCTTTGACATATGGCTTTGCTGGTGTCATTATCGGTAAACACATCGTACATAGCCTCCGTAGCCTCTCGCGCCTGTACGGCTCGTGACGTCACGACCAAGTCGGAACTTTTTGCAGTCACGTGACATTTGAGCAACTTTAACCTTATGTTTATATATTTCTTGACTTTTTTCAATGAAATGATAATGTGTAGAGTGATATTTACCAGTTTAGGGAATATATGGGCTAACCTATAAAAAAAAAACTGTTAGGCAAATGTCTATTCTTGGAAGGTGTGGAAGGTACTGCGGATACTCTCTCTCTCTCTCTCTCTCTCTCTCTCTCTCTCTCTCTCTCTCTCTCTCTCTCTCTCTCTCTCTCTCTCTCTCTCTCTCTCTCTCTCTCTCTCTCTCTCTCTCTCTCTCTCTCTCTCTCTCTCTCTCTCTCTCTCTCTAAATATTTGTCTCCATCTATGCATTTTGCACACGAAAACACAACCACAAGACACACATGTTTCGTAACCATGGCTGATAGAACCTTCCCACCAACCATCTAAGTTCTAACCAAACCTACCATCAACCATTCTACACAACACAACATTCCACCATACCTCCACCTTCACTACAACCAACTACCACATCACTATAGCCACTTAAAAACTCTACTACCTATTCAGACCCATTAAAACAATCCATCTAACCAGGAAATCACACCACCAAACTGAACCATGCAACTAACCTTCCATCTCTACTAATAACTACAAATTCACAACCATAAATAAGCAGAGAGGCCCTTGCAGCCTCACTACCCTTCCCTCCCCTGCCGCAGGATAACCCAAAGAGGCCTGGACAGTTTTTAAAGGGCGCGGTACCCAGGCGGCAGCACACACGGGCACAAATGAGGTGCACGCCAAGGACACAATACCAAGCCTCACACCTTACTACCGCCATTGCCTGCCGCTTGGGAAGGGTATATCCTTTGCCGCATATATACCCTTCCTCTCTTCTAACTCGTATTCCTATTCCTCTGTTTCCGTTATATTCTACACTCTCTTGTTAATATCATTATCAATTAGTATCAATCATTATTATCATTCTTACATAGCATTACTTATATTGGATGTATTTCAACATTATAACTATCATTATCCAGGGGCGTCCACAGAAGTACCCGTGGTGGACTCACATGATGCATAGGGGCCCAGTGTTCAAGGGTGGGGCTGACGAGGGAAGCGGACCTTGTAAAACAGCTTATAGTATTATAGTATTATAGGCAGGGCTTGGAAACGAAATTATTTTTCAAATGGTTCGTTCCGATCAGAAACAGTATTATTAACGTTTCGTTTTTCATTCCTCCTCAAAACATAACGTTCCTGAACCGGTTATAAAAAATGAAAACCGGTTAGAATGTTATCTCAAACCAATTATTAAATATGCTATTAGCCCTAATAAATACTAATGCCTATACATGACTACATTCTTATAGATGGTAATAAAGCCATACATTTCATGGTGTACAGTATCCAACAAAATCAAACCCTTAGATCAGTGGTTCTCAACTCGTTTCAAGCCATGGACCACTAGCCCAATTGAAGAAAAAAAATCATAGACCATCTCCATTTTGACTTTAGAGATATGATGAATAAGGGTAGATTTTAAAGGTAGGTAAAGGGTTAGTTATAAATGTATATCCTATAAATATAAAGTAAACAGAATTTTCAGAAATTAAACAAAATATTATGTGACAGCTAACATTTTGGTTTCATATATACTTCAGTTCATTTCCAAATATCGTGAACGTTCTGTGGACCACTAAAAAAGCTATCATGGACCACCAGTGGTCCATGGACCACCAGTTGAAAACCGCTGCCTTAGATGTCGTTAGAACTATATTATTATACGACTTAAATAAGGAAGCACATTTACATATACAATACAGGAAGCGTAGTGTAGGAGTATGCAATATCAGTTGCCGTAAAAACATGAATCACTAATTATTTATTAATATTATATATGGCTGAAAATATATAAATTCGTAATATCACCAACCCACTAAACCTAATCAATGAAATCAATGACTACATGTGGTACTCCAAGGACTCGAACTCAGGACCCTCACACCAAAATTTGGCGCACCAAGCAATAGGCCATGAACACAGTTAAAGGTTTAAGCACATACTCACGATATATTATCCATTTTCGAATACTGGATATTAATCTAAGCATGTTCTTGAACCCAGCTGCAGTATTATAACTCAATGATTGCACGAATAGAAGGTGTAATTGATGGGCCTTAACCACAAGGGAAGATCTCGCTAAGAATTACTCCTGAACCTGAATTAATTCGTAATATCACCAACCCACTAATTAAATAAACCTAATCAATGATATCAATGACTACATGTGGTACTCCAAGGACTCGAACCTAGGACACTCACACCGAAATTCGGCGCACCAAGCTTTAGGCTATTAATAAATCAATCATTGGAGGCATACCCCGGGGGGCTCGTCGCCACGCCTACCCTACGACGCCACTCCCGGGGATCACCACGCACGAGTCCCCATATAGGCTCCCTTCCCATTCCAAGCAACTCCCGACAGGAAGCATCAACTTGCCTCAGTCAAGAGCCTTTCGGGCGCCCCCTTGGCCTCCTCCATGCCGGACTATTTCTTCCAGATACAATCCGATGGGAAGGATCGGTTTCAGGGTAGCGTGCAACATGCCCATATAGCCGAAGTTGGCACTGACGGACTATGCAGGTAATAGGCCTCGATTCAGTCTCATGGTGCAATCGCTGATTTGACACGTAATCATCCCAGCGATACCCCATGATTCTTCGAAGACACTTATTACCAGACATCGATTTGCCTCTTCAAGTCGGTATTTAGTGTCCATGTCTCACAACCATAGAATAAGAGAGGGATCACAAGCGACTTGAAGATCCGGATCTTTGTCCTCCTGCAGAGGTACTGACAACGCCAAATACTCCCGCTGAGCGAGTCCATAACACTGTGGGCTATGCCAATCCGTCGTAAGACTTCCTGATGTGACCCGCCATCATTATGGACTGCACTACCTAGGTATGTAAAACTTTTCAAGATCTCAATATCCTCGCCGCACGTATGAACAGACTGTACTGTTTCATCTAGTAAGCCTCCAAACACCTGGACCTTGGTCTTGAGCCAGGAAACTTCGAGTACCAAAGGCTTTACCTCCTCGTGCAGCGCCTCGAGAGCCATCACCAATACCTCCAGCAACTCAGCAAAGATTACTGCATAATCGGCAAAAACAAGATCAGTGATCTTGGTGTTGCTGAGGGATGCTCCACAATCACTTTGATCTACAACTTTGCCCAATACCCATTTCATACAAGTGTTGAAAAGTGACGGGTCAAGGACACACCATTGCCTCAGTCCTGTATTCACAGGAAATAAGCTGGATACACCTCCTCCACACTTCACAGCACTCTCATTCCCAGAGTATAGACCAGTCATCAAACCAATAGTCCTTGCAGTAAACCCGCGAAGTCGCAGAAGATCCCAGAATGACTCACGATGCACTGAGTCAAACGCCTTCTTGAGATCAACATAGGCGGCAAGCATCCTCTGTCGAAACTCACGTCGGCGTTCCACCAGGACACGAAGCGATAGGATACGGTCCGTTGTTGACTTACCAGACGTGAACCCAGACTGCTGAGGTTTCTGGTGCTTCAGCAGATGGCTGCGGATCCGTGTCAGCAGTCCCCTTTTCCAGTTAGGAGGAATGGTGGCAGTCAGGACAGCATGCAATCCACGGATCATAGCCTCACCCCCAGCTTTGAGAAGCTCTGCACTGATATTACAAACACCAGATTCCTTTCCACCCCTCAACTTTGCTACAGCCTCTCTAACTTCGTCAAGAGAGGGTGCGGTTTCGTCAATGGGAGGATCGGCATCCACT
>JACEEZ010001239.1:170000-187500 GCA_016584305.1 Chionoecetes opilio | reverse complement strand
TCTTTTCCGAGTTACTGGATACAGCTCAGTTGTAAGGCGCCTGACAGAGGCGCCCGCTTGGCATCAAAGGCAGGACGGGCCAATGGGAGCCACGATCGAGCTCCTGGAGTTCTGGCAGCGTGAAAGTGTGTGCGTCCCCAACTATCAAAATAATCTCCTCCTCGGAAGCAATATGGAGGTTGGGTATCGGCGCAATCTTCTCCACGGTAGGGTCTTCCTCTTCCCCTAGAGCGAGGGTGTCGTAGCTAGGGTGCTGCCTCACCAGCAGTATCACACCCCTTATCGTGGCGTAGCGGACGATGGCCAAGTGTGTAATAATTGTGGCCACGCAAAGGCGCCTCCTGCGCAGCCCAGGTAGGATAGTGTAAGAGACAAGATCCTGCCACTGGGACTGGGACATATTGTCCTGAACGATCGGAATATTCTGGACCTCGAAGGCAACATGGAGGTAGAGCCTCAGCGTGTTCTCCAGGGCCAGGTGTTGTACCCCTTGAACGAGGGTGTTCTCCCAATGCTGGTGGCCGACCACCACCATCGCATCCCGCATCACAGAGTGGCTGGTGACGGTGCAGCTGGTGGTGATCGGGGACAGATAGAGGCGTCCACGGGGCACCACGGGCACCACACACCTGAGGGAGGCTAGGTCCTGCTTCTCGGACTCCGGCAGCGACAGCGAAAAGACGAGGGAGTCCTCAACAAACGAAATATTGTCCTCTTCGACTGCATTCTGATATTCAACAGCCGGCGCATCCTTTTCCAAGGTCGGGTCTTCTGTTTCTTCAGAGCAGGCTTGTCCTCCAGACAAGGACAGCCAAGGACTGTCCTTCGCAGTGGCGACGCCACTGCGGGTCTGGCATTGCGAGTCTGGCTTTCTCTGCGAGGCACCACACTACGGCGCTCCCTGGCGGCAGCCACTTGTCGTGCCCACGCCACACGCGTGGGGCCCTGAGGCAGGTGAGGCAGGTCTACCTCTCTCACCTTGCCACTCTCCGCCTCTCCTACATAGGCACTACCTCGCGCCTTGGCGCCACGTGCGGGATGCAAGGGTTTTGGAGACTTCTTCTGTAACCTCAGCTGAGGCGGCCTTGTTTTCCCGCCTACTGTTATCCTTATGATGTGAATGTCTTGACTTTTCCCCATCGACAGCTCGATTCGTTGTCGCTCGGGCCTGCTGCTCTATTGCCTGGGTCTCATGCTGCACACGCCATTGCCCGGCGCTGTGGTACTCGCGGCGATTAGTTGTCGCTGCACGCTGTGCGCGGGAATCTCGCTGCGGCTGTGCTGCGACGGCTGTTCCTCGCGCCACGGAGCTGCAGCGGCTGGCGCCAGTCTGCCCTAGCCTCAGAGCCATCACCCTCTCGCGCCCCTTGATGGCAGCCACATGCCGTGCCCAGGCAACGCGCGCGGGCCCCTAGGGCAGTGCAGTTAACTCTAACACTCTCAAGTTTGAAACAGCCCTGCCATCACGCATTATAGTGTCCTCACGGTACAAGATGTTTCCACCTGTACAGTCTGTCACTGAGGTCGCTGTCGTCAGAGCACGCGGCTCTTTGGCCTTGAGCTTACTTTTTAAAATTTACGATTTTCCGGCACTCTTTTCCTTTCCGAGGACACTTTTAGCTCTTTGATGTCGGCCACCATTTCGCTTTTTGTTCAGCACCTTCAAACGTGGCGCCTCTTGCGCGATAAGTGAGAGAAGCTCCAGCCAGAGGCGCTCGCTGGGCACCATTGGTAGGAAGGAGCAGTGAGAGCCGAGATCCTGCTCCTGCGGCTCCGATAGCAGGAGATTGAGGGTGTTCTCCAAAAGCTAAATATCTTCTTCCTGGAAGGTAATCTGATGCTCCGTATCCTGCACGTTCCCCTCCAGGGTGAGACAATCCTGTTTCCCTGGGGCGTGGTCGTCCTCCGGGTATTCCTGGTAGGGCGGCAATACAGCATCCCACACCGAGGAGCAGCCGTCGATGGCCCGGCTGTCGAGGATCAGCACGAGCCACAGCAGATCGCTGGGCACCATAGGCAGAACGGAGCAGCGGAAGCCTAAATTCTGCTGCCCGTGCCTCGGTAACGCGAGGTTGCGTATGTCCTCAAGAAACGAAATATCCTCCTCGTGGAAGATAATCTTATGCTCAATCTTCATCACGTTTTCCTCCAGTGTCATGTTTTCTTGTTCCCTTGGGGCGAGGGTGTCTTGTTGAGATTGCCAGTTGGGCTGCAACATTGCATCCCGCATCGATGAGCAGCTGTCGATGGTCCAGCTGTCGATGATCAGCACAGGCCAGCACTGTATCATGTTGTGCATCTGTAGCCTAACCCGCGCCTCCTGGAAGGAACACACGGTCCAACACGTCCAGGCCGGTCCCAGGACTTCGCAGTGCCTCATCATCTCCGATCTGCTATGTCTGTAATATATCTTTATGCACTGTATCATGATGTATGTCTGTAAGCCAACCCGTACCCCCTGGAAGGAACACAGGGTCCAACACGTCCTAGCCGGTGCCCGGGCTTCGCAGTGCCTCATTATCACCGATCTGTTATGTCTGTAATATTACTTTATGCACTGTATCATGCTGTATGTCTGTAAGCCAACCCGCACCTCCTGGAAGGAACACATGGTCCAACACGTCCAGGCCGGTGCCCGGGCTTCGCAGTGCCTCATTATCACCGATCTGGTGTTCTGTACGCTACCTCCGCTAATCCCATAAGCTTCAACTCCATCAAGCTATCAAACCAATTCTTCAACTCTGATATTTGTAATGTGAGTCTCTCTGTTTCTCTTCTACGTGTCACTTGTAGCCCTTCTTGCTGAAACAATTGTTAGTTTTGTTGCTCTAGCCACCTCCAGTAGGGTACGCCGTTATAACAAAAATTCTTTTCTCAACTTTGGATGCCCAATTTCCTATGTAAAATGGAATTCTAAGACGATTTATCTGATTCCATTTTGCATTTGAGCAATTCGTACTATGCAAAATTGCACTTTTATATTGCCCCTTATCGAATATATGCTTAAATGGTACGCAGTGCCGGTGGGTCCTGTTTATTGACATGCACCAATATGAGTCAAATGACTAGGCATGGTAAGCTTCTTTTGATCAGTTTGGTCCATTCAGGCACTTACATCACTAGTGTCACAGCCTCTACGTTGGCCTCGTAACGTGTCATCATGTCCTTCTTAGACCTGAAGCAGGGCATGGTCTCCCGGTGTGGCGCCGAGCCCAGATGAAACCCGTCTTTGGCCTGCTGCCCCACCACTGCGTACTGGTTTTGTCGCAGACTCTGTCACCTGCGCTTCATGACTTTTTCTGTTCTTGCTCTGAGTGTGGATAGAGAATCCGGAACCTCGTACGGTTTGACCAGGATCTCCTGGATCTGATCCCCGGACAGTTGAACAGGTTGAATGACGGGCTCGTGCACCTGGCCAGCTACCAGCCTTGATCAGTGTTGCAAGCTGGTGGATGACAAGTTGCAGCTTGGGTGTGATGGCCTGAGAGGTTTTTTTTTTTTTTTTTTTTTCTTACACTGGTGTCCCCATACTCCGCGCCAGCCCCTCAGCTTCAAAAATCTGACACGGCGAACCTGCGGACGTCCTCACTCTGGACTCACCCTCAGTCGCGAGAGAAAACAGACGATGGTGTGCGAACCATGCTCCTGGTCCGCGGAAGGTCACAGCTGTTTGGACCTTATTGGGCTGCGCCTCATCACTTGAGCTGCGTGAGGATGTGCTTGGGGCCGTCTTCCTCCTAGTCTGTGGTGAACTTTGATGTCGTAGTAGAGTTGAAGTACACCTGCAGGCATTACTTGACTAGGATTTCAAGGGTATTAAGTTCTTGCAAAGTCAGTCCATGCTTTCTGGTCCACATGTACATAGAGCGACTGGGTCTATGGTGAGCCTCTGGAGTGGGGACACCTTGCCACATTTATCTCCTGCAGCTCGGACGTGAGAACGCCCGCTTCACAGGGCCTGGCCGACCAGCTGGTAGTAGGCTTGCTGGTCAGTGGACATGTTGACCAGGATATACTCCCCGGTATCTCCGTGAGATCTTCACCGCTTGGCATTCCTTCTGAACTCTGCGGTGTACGCATCCATTCACGCCTGGACAGCAGACTGCACACTTGGACCCGTGAAGATGCTGCTACCTGTCAGATGAGGAGGCCCGTCCCTCCCGATGCGGTGATAAGGTGGCACAGGCGCAACTCGTTTGTGTGCAACACGCATATATCCAGAAGAGCTTGCGTCACAGCATCTCTCCAAATGGGCGTGCGTACCACCCTGCACCCCGTGTTGGCCTAGTGGAGTCACCTTGTTCTAGTACGATCAGTGAGTCGGTAGAGTCGTATGTCACCAGCAGATCAATAGAGAGACTGAGCCACCTTGAACGCAGGCTTCCAGGTGGCACCGGGTCCTCTGTACAAAGTGCCAAAGGTGCATTCCAGATGGTCTCCTCTGTCACTGCCACATGCTCCTCCTGATCAACCTTGGGTGCAGTTTCCCATAGCTGGCGGGCCACCATTCGCCCTGGTCTTGTCCTCCTCCATCGTAACCCAATCAAACTATTTTGGCACCCTGAGGCTTCCCCTGGTTCAAGGTCCCTGGCCGAGCCATGGCATACTGCACGGGCCCCTCCTCAGGCTTGTTAGGATCGCAGAACAGGGCGACATGTTGGAGAGAGAGGGGGCCGTCCAGCGATAAGGTCCTGGAGGAATCAGAAGCAAGGGCAGCCAGCACACCCAGTGGGCGGAAACGTCGAACGGTAGGCTGTGCCAGCGCCAGGTCCGGACTGGCATTGTGTTTCTTTCTTTGCAGCTGGCCTCGTCCAAGTACTGCATCACAAGGGGTTGCCAGGGGACCCAGGCCTCTCCTGAGCAGTCGTGTCTAACAGTATGACCAGCCTCCTGTTGCTCTCCCTTACTTCTGAGTGGCAGGTGTGAACGGACTCCTCCGTCCCATTCTCAGAATCCTGGTGATCTTCAGCCTGGCCCCAGGAACATCTGCTCCTGCGCTCAAGACGTCTGACCTTTCATCTTTATGATTCTGTTTCTTCAAGCTTAGCCTCCCTCTTCCAACTGCTTCTCTTCGCTGCCTTTCACTGTCTATGCGTCTCCATTCTTTTGTCTAACCCTGTCATCATCATTGCACTCTCCCTCCCCAACACTTGATCCTCTGGTAGTACAAAGCCACTCCATGTCTTAAAAGTAGGGACTTTGCTGGCCCAGGGGGCAGTCACACTGCCGTGTGCTCTCGCGTGGCCAAGCTGGGGGTGGAGCAGTGGGGATTCCTCAGGTCCTTGCAGAGAAGATCATATGAGGTCAGGGCCGTTATTTCAAACACCCTGTCCATATTTTTCTCACGAATTCCTTTACTGCTTTAGTTGCCTTATGTCTATCAACACTCACTAACTTCTTCAAAAAATATCTATCGTCTGGTCATGACCGGTCCAATAACAACCATGGAGGTGCACAAATGGGCGTGTGATGTCGTCCATGGGCAAGCACCATGGGGTTCAGATACTTCGCAATGTATCTCACTGCGGTACCCCCCGCTTGTCAACTACCCGCCAGGATGGGCCGCTGAGTTCTTGGAGAAGGATTCCCCTCTTCATCACGCCGCGATACGTAGGCACCTCACTCTCAGGCAAACTTCTCGTCCACCGCCAACAAAGGCGGCCAACTGGATCGAGCTCCGTCTAGTTGCGGGCTTCGACCCACTTGGTTACAAGGAGAAGCCATCCGAAAAAGACGTCAAGAATTGATGATAGGGGCAAATGAAGCCTTTACTGTAGCGGGGCTAAGCGCGGTTTTGCATATAAATATAAAAGGTCCAATTTTTGCATAGCAGAAAGGCATCAAACCAAAAAGTCGAATCGGACAAACCACCCTTAAAATTCAATTTTACATAAGAAAACACCCTGCCAAATCCGAAATAATCTATATTTCACTTTTCATTGGACCTACGGCGTACCCTAACCTCCAGCCCTAGGTCTCGTGTCACGTCTCGGCCTGTTGCTGGAAGAAATGTTACTTCTGTTACTCGAGCCACCTCCAGCCCTAGGTCTCGTGTCACTTCTATGTCTTTTTGCTGGAACCACTGCCAGTCTCACGCCTCGAGACACTTCCGTCCCAGCTATTCGGGTCATTTTTACTCCTATTACTCGAATCACTGCTAGTGTTGCACCTCGAGTCTTTTCAAGAAAAATAAGGCGGTTTACAAATTATCCAAATTGCCCCACAATTTTTCGCCGATGACGCCTGGGGATGTCGATGGTGCGCTCGGCCTCCACTGCCGCCGTGTGGCTCATGTCCTCCTCGCAAAGTACCTTCTCGGCTGGTGCCTCGGTGGTGATCGGGGACGCTGCCTCCGAGGCACTCTCTTCCTTCTCTTGCACCACGACCTCTTCTGCCTCCCACGCAGCAGGCAGAGGTCGGTCGGCGGCCACCACGTCGTCACCTTGGCGAGGCTTGGCAGCGCGCGTCTCTCCCACACCGGGAGGGAGTTCGTCTTTAGGTGCTTGCGGTTCACCTGCTTCTTGGACGGTTTCGGGAAGCTCTTCACGATAATATTTTACCTTCAAAGACGCCGTCAGTGGCGTGAACGAGAACACATCCACTGACAGGTCAACTTTGCCCTCAGAAATACTTTGTTCCTGTAAGTACTGAACGAGACGTCCCGCTTGGATGATCTTCTTACGCAGGGTGTTACGCCCTCGCTTAATTTTGATCTTAACGAGGGCGTCGGGCTCAAGGGTATTAATATTTTCTTGGTAGTGTCACGTTACACTGAGGGAATTCCTTTACGTTATCGAGGAGCTCACAACGTTGTGGGTCTAGCTGTATGGCGGTGATAGGAAGGAAGCGGCCCTGGCTGTAGCACAGACAAGTGCTCATGCTGGGCCACCAGGTGGATGGCAGTCACGTGCTTGTCTTCTGGGATGCGAGTGAACGGAGATTTCCGTGTCGGGGCATCCATACCCCTTATTTTTAAAGAGGCAGTGATTCACGGACCCCCGCCTATTAAGGAAGCAACGCCGTCCTAGAGATCGTAGTTTGGAGGTTACCCTCGTGTCGTTAAGGAAAAATACACATGAGTAAATAGGAATAAGACTCTTAGTCCCGTTTTTTCCTCACCCCTTTTTCCAACCTCATTGGTTCCAAATAGCTCCCCGCACCAAACCCCTTTTCATAGTACAAAATAAGACTCTTATGTAGAGTGTTCTGCAAGTTTTTCCCCTTTCCCCCCTCAACTCCGCCCATCAGGTTCCAAATCTGCGGTCGCACCAACCCTTCAAGGGGGTTTGCGGCTCTTACCTACACGTGTTGTCATCGGCGCAATATCTATACGACTATCATAAACCCGATCCCCATTTCTTTGCAACACAAATGCCTTGACAGCAAATTTAGTTTTTGCATAAAATGCAAACAGCAATTTGCTCATTGCTTTATTTTGCTGCATCCTTTTTTTCCCTTCCTCTTCTCTCTCTTCCCTCCCTCCTCTCCTCCCTCCTTCTCCTCTCCTCCTCCTTTTCCTCCTTTTTCTCCCCTCTTCTCCCTCTCTCTCTCTCTCCTCCTCCCTCCTCCTCTTTTAAACAGGGCTTACTGTGCAAGATAAAAAACACAGCACAGTATTTAGCAATCTTTAAATATCTAAACAACTTTTTTCCTGACCACTTGCTGCACTATCGACTGTAAATACAGTTGCCTGTACACTACGCGACAACAAAACAGGTGTATGTTTCCAAGGTAAATACTAAACCTGGAGCAGATCCCTTCCTGTAGGGGCCCCCCAAAACTATGGAAAAAGTCCCACCATATGTCACGCGGGGCCAAAAACCCATCAGTATGTAGGTTAAGACAAAAAAAATGTATGCCAAAAAATAATATAGTACACACTATATACTACACACACACCACCAACATCCCTTTCTCTATGAATATGGTTATTGCTCGTGTCACCCATTGTTATATTCAATGAGGGGTTTGTTTTTGTTTTTAATACGTCCTTACTCTTACGAATCGAGGGCTTCGGGCTCCTCTATCTACTATTGTTGCATCGAATTACTTCCCAAATGACATGACAATAATGTCATAACACTCGCCTTCAAAATATTTTTAATCTAGCGGTCCCCCGACTCTTTTTTTCCTATTATATATAGGTATTTTAATTATTTTAATTTATGTTTTTAAAATACCGTACATTTTTTAAAATTTTAGCGACCATGACTTTTTATTTTGTATGTACTTTTTGTTTTTCATTTCTATATCTTTAATGGTTTCATGACTATACTTTTTCGTATATTCGAAAAAGTGTTTCCCAATGTATTTAAAAATAACCACGTTAGTGGAAATAAATGTATAATACTATTAATATTCTTAATCTCTTTTCCTCTTTTCTCTCTTTTATCTATTTTCTGAATCACCATATATAATGACCCATAGTATAAAGATAATAAAAAAAATGCAGCCGTAGAGTGCAAATAATTTTCAATACATAATCAAAACGATCATTTGAAGAAGGATGCTCCCAAACAGCTCCATATAGACGAGTTATTCCCATATATAAAAAAGGTAATAAACTCCCACCAGAATTACAAAAACCCGTATCTGTTTTTCCCGCTTCTGTAAATTTTTTTTACTGAAATTAAAGCTTTAGGATTTTAGACCAAAAAATGCAAACCTCATTATTATCTAATATCGTATGGTTCAGACCCAAATTATCACTGAGTTTTTTTCAGTACCCATCATCCAAAAACATTCATGAAATTTGACACTAAAACAATACCCAAAAAACAATTTTTGTGACTTGACAAAAGCATTGTACTATTTCTATCCATACTATTAGAGAAACTTAAAGTGTACGGAGTTCGAGGTACAGTTAACAACTGGTTTAAGAGTTATCTAAGTAATAGACAACAATATATTTTTATTTTGAGAAGAAATGCAAAAAAAGAAAATTAAGGCACGTTAATATTAATATTATTACTAACATTACAATAACTTTGATCATTGTTATTGTCATTATCAGTATCATTAGTTTCATCATCACTACTATTATCATTACTTATATCAGTATCATTATCAGAATTGGTATTATCATTATTTTCATAATGCACCTAATTACCAACAAGCGTAAAAGGGAGATTGAGCGTAGGATAAAGTGAATGGGAAGACTGAACAAGGAAAACAAGAGTAGAGAAAGGAATCAGAGCAAGAGAAGAAAAGAAAGGAAAGCGGGAGATACAAAAGGAAGGAAAGACAGGAGGCCTTCTTTCGTTGGCTATCAGGCGATGAACGTGGGAGGTGGAAACAAATCTCCGAATCGAGCCAACCATTAATTTGACCGAACCATTAACTTCCATAGAGAGAGAGAAAAAAGAGAGAGGGAGAGGGAGAGAAAGAGAAAGAGAAAAAAGAGAGAGAGAGAGAAGAAAAAAAAGAGAGAGAGAGAGAGAGAGAAAAGAGAAAAAGGAAAGTGAGAGAGAGAGAGAGAAAGAGAGAAGAGAGACGAGAGGAGAGAGAGAGAGGAGAGAGAGAGAAGAGAGAGAGAGAGAAGAGAGGGGGAGAGAGAGAGAGAGAGAGATAAGATACTTGGATCCTATCTAGACACTTTGCAAGTATCAACTACAAGGTTATTGACTATACAAAGCGCCACCACGCCAGGACGAACCTGGTGGGCTCGAACCGCTGACCGAATGCAGGGACGATACACGCGAGCTCGCAGCTCTACCAACCGAGCCACCCTGACGGGTAGAAAGATTAAGAGAGAGAGAGAGAGAAAGAGAGAGAGAGAAAGAGAGAGAGAGAGAAGAGAGAGAGAGAGAGAGAGAGAGAGAGAGAGAGAGAGATAATCATAAAACCACAATAGTACTGGATGCTAATGGCAGATGACAAGTCTTTCGGAATATTTGGGAATAAAGCTTCGCCATTAAAACTTGAGTCTGTATATAGTTAGGCCCGAAGCAGTGCAGAAGTAGTAATAATAGTAGTAGCAAAGACCCTCTACAACACTGTAGAGGGTCTTTGGTAGTAGTAGCAGGAAGGGAAGATAATGGCGGCAGCAGGCAGTGTGGTAGAAGGCGCGGGCCTTGGCAGACCTCGAGGTTCCGAGAAACTACGAACTTCTGTGAAACTCTTGAATTTGTTGTTGTGGAATCTTTTGTGAAACTAGTAAAGCGAGTAGGCGGTGTTATGGATGGCGGCGGAGATCGGCCCATTGTGTGTGTGTGTGTGTGTGTGGTGTGTGTGTATGTCTGTCTGTGTGTGTGTGTTCGGACGGGTTGTTCCACTCAAGGTTTCTATTGTTGGTTTTTCCCTACAATTCACGGAGGTCTCTTTTCTCTCTCTCTCTCTCTCTTCTCTCTCTCTCCTCTTCCTCTCTCTCTCCTTCTCTCTCTCTCTCTCTCTCTCTCCTACGGGGGGAGGGGGGGGCAAAACAAGGTGTGGGTGTGTGTGCACTGTGTGGCAAGGAATCATGTAGGGTCATGGATGGTGGTAAGGAGAGGGTTGTATGGGACGGCGCGGCGTTTGAGTGGCGCGTGTCCCCTGAGGCCCCGGGGGTGCAATCCAAGCACCGCAACTAGACATGAGCTGAGGGAGGTCTGGGCGAGGGGTGTTTGGAGGCTGGTAATGGGGGAACGGTCTGGGTGTGGGGAAAATCGCTAGTAACCTGACATAGCACAGGCCCTTACCCTCCTACCTTCCTACCTAGACCTTAATGTATCTACTCAACCTACCTCACTTAATCTACTTGCCCACCTTAATACCTACCTTCGTACCTATAGACTTCAATTTATCTACTCAACCTACCTTACTTTATCTACTTACCTAACTACCTACTCATCTACCTATTTACCTATACCTAGACTTTCATGTATGTACTTTAGACCTGTTCAGAAAACAATTTTTCTTAGTGTTAACCCTCCTGCCACGGTTTTCCAATGCTTTTTGACCTGGAAAGTCGAAAAATTNAGGTTGTATGGGACGGCGCGGCGTTGAGTGGCGCGTGTCCCCTGAGGCCCCGGGGGTGCAATCCAAGCACCGCAACTAGACATGAGCTGAGGGAGGTCTGGGCGAGGGGTGTTTGGAGGCTGGTAATGGAGGAACGGTCTGGCTGTGGGGAACTCGCTAGTAACATGACATAGCACAGGCCCTTACCCTCCTACCTTCCTACCTAGACCTTAATGTATCTACTCAACCTACCTCACTTAATCTACTTGCCCACCTTTAATACCTACCTTCGTACCTATAGACTTCAATTTATCTACTCAACCTACCTTACTTTATCTACTTACCTAACTACCTACTCATCTACCTATTTACCTATACCTAGACTTTCATGTATGTACTTTAGACCTGTTCAGAAAACAATTTTTTCTTATTGTTATACCCTCCTGCACGGTTTCCAATGCTTTTTGACCTGGAAAAGTCGAAAATTACAACCATTATAAGCCAAAATGTCAGGAACTGTTGCCTCATGAAGCATGAAGTTCTTTCCTATACACGTTTTCTGAAACGCCAGTTTCGGAGCATTTTGATGTTTGTTTTCGCCTATTTTTTCACCAATAAATGGGCATAAGCAGGTTAAAGCAAGTAATTAGATGCTGACTGAAACATCGAAATGCATAGAAACATTTATGGAAATATTACATGTGATATTTACAGACAAATTTTCAAAAAAATTAAACTAAATATAATTTATTTCACTCTAGTCACAAATTCACAATGGTTTTAGCATGACATCTAATGGTCTGTTATGTTTGTTGCAGATCTGTTGAAACCTGCTAACAAATCCAGAGATACTTCACAAGATAACTTCACTATGGCAGTAAGCAAGGAGCTCCGAGGACGCAAAGTTGACATCTCAGAACCTCCACCTGCAGCCCAGAGACAAGCGTCACGTCGACCTGCTACTAGATCTGCTACAGAAACCTTCCTGATCGGCTACCCATCATCCAGCATCAGTGGCTCCCAGTTACCCACCAACGACAGGCCTTCCAGTACTTCCTCCATCTCCAGAGTTTGCCAGAAAATACAGGGAATCCTAAGCATCAAGACCTCGCCAATGAAACAGTGGAGGCTATCATCCCATTCTGGCAGATGGCTAGGATCAAGACCATGACCAAGTACAATGCAGCGCAGCATTTCATGACACTTCACAAAAAGCACAGAGATCTAGCAAGGAATAAAGGTAGAACAGGTGACCCTGGAGGGAAAAGGAGTGCCTTTGTCCTGGAATTAGATAGCCTGTTTGACATAGGAGCTTCAGATGCCATCCAGGAAATAGAGAGAAACCGACTGCTATCAAGGGAGAAGAAGGACAAGGACATCAGGTTCTACCAGGATCAGAAGACAGAGAGAAAGGCCCACATGTCTGGTCATGACAAGATATTTGAGTCACGGTCCCAGCAGCAAGCAGAGAGGGCTGCAAGACTGCAGCAGAGAGAGGAACAAGATATGAATTTGTCACAAAATTTCTACAATTTTTCAGCTGCCACAGCGAAGGACTGCTGCTGATGTGTCTACCTGGGCTGACCCAACCGACAGTGAAGGGAATGCAGAGGACATGGATTACCAACAACCTCGTCCCAGTGTCTTGGTGATGTGAACATCCAGTTCACATCACCAAGACACTGTGACTCTCACATTTCCCAGGAGGGTCATGGAGTGTGTTTGACATCTGCAGTACCGCTGATCGTCTGGGATTGTTCTGACAATCAAGTGACAGCCTTAGTCTCTGCTACATTGAAGGCTGGTGGAGCTGACCTGGACAAGTTTGTCATCTCAACCTCAACAACGAGACGGAACAGGATGCTGACAAGGTACCACATCAGCCAGGAGTACATGGCAGCATTTAGCGAGGACCCTCCCAAGTATGCTGCTCTCCACTGGGATGGCAAGATGCTGAGAGATGTCCTGGGAAGTGATCCTGGATCACGTCAGAGACTCTGGCTGTGCTTGTCTCAGGACCACCTGCATATCCTGAAGGCAAGCTACTGGGAGTACCAGTGATAGACAGCTCAACAGGAACGGCTCAGGCAAGGCATCCATGGATTTGCTGGAGGCATGGGGCTTACTGGAGTGATCACTGCCCTTGTGTTTGACACAACGGCCAGCAACAGTGGAGTACATCGGGGAGCTCCCAAGCTTCTGGAGCACAGCTTGACAGGAAGTGTTCTACCTGGCCTGCAGACACCACATTCTAGAAGTGCTGGTTGGTGCTGTATGGGAGAATCTGTTTGGCAAGGTCAAGAGCCCAGAGAATCCTTGGTTCAAGCACTTCAAGGACGTTTGGACAGATCTTACCACAGACAACCTACAACCCTGTCCATCAGACAAAATGGTTGAATAAACAGAAGAAAGAGTGCAAGGAAATACTACAGGAAATCCTGAGGTCGGAGAAGCCTCCTAGAGCTGACTACCGTGAGATTGCTGAGCTTACACTGATCGTCCTTGGAGACACGCCTCCCCGCGGAATCCACTGGAGTCGTCCTGGAGCCATTCATCAGGCCAGGTGGATGGCCAGAAACCTGTATTCTATGAAGATGTTCATGTTTGCTGAGCAGCTGGAGTACGATGAAGAACTATTGTGAAGCTGGAACGCCTCACCTCTTCCTAGGACTGTTCTATACACCCATGTGGATATCATCTACACTTGCTGCAGATGCTCCTGCAAATGATCTGCAGTTCATGAAGGACATGATGAAGTTCAGAGAACAGATCCAGAGATTGCTCAGGCAGTGCTACAAAAACTTGAAAACCACAGTGGTACCTGACACAGGAGGTTGTGCCGTTCGCTCTCTTCGGTAGCAGACTCAGTGACAAAGAGAAGCAGGACATTGCTGCCAAGCTGCACGCCACTGAAAGCCAGATAGCTTCAGACGAGGGAAACCTATGTTCCCTCAGGTTACAGCCAAGACGACTCTGGCTGATCTAGTTGGTCCAGAGAGTCATCTTCTGCTTGACACCCTTGGCATTGAGTATGACTGGCTTCTGCAACCTGTGGCGACATGGCCAAGGAGTGATGACTACAGCAAGGCCCTGGAATATGTCAGCAATGTAAAGTAGTGAATGACATTGCTGAGCGGGGAGTCAAGATGATGACTGATTTCGCAAACATCATTACCACAGATTCTCAGCAAAAACAGTACCTTCTTCAAACTGTGGAATACAACCGTGAGCGATTTGATAGCTTCAAGAAGCAAACTCTGAAAAAATGACTGTGAAGTGTCCTTCTGACATAGACACTAGAGTTTTCTGCCACTTGAAAATAGTTTTTAGAGTCTTTGTCACACATTTTTTGATGTCAAGATTGTAATATTTATGAAATTTATATGAAATTTTCAGAAAATTTTGCTTTTTTCTGGATATGATGTGTCTTTTTTTCTTGAATGTTTACTTGGATTGTTTTTTCAGAAATAATATTAAAAATGCTTCAATTTGATACCCAATTTGTTGTTCTATCCCAATTGTAACAAAAGTCTCAGGTGAAAAAAAGTCTGGCGGGAGGCAAAATTAGGCGCTTTTCTACTGTCGCGGGCTTAATATCTTGAGGTCCAATGAGGCAATAGTTCCTGACATTTTAGCTCAAAATGGTTGTGATTTTCGGCTTTTCCAGGTCAAAAAGCATGGGAAACCTTGCAGGGGGGTATACAAATAGGAAAAAAATGTTTTCTGAACAGGTCTAATGTACTTACTTACCTACCTAGACTTAAATGTATCTATAGACTCAACCTACCTCACTGCATCTACCTACCTACCTACATACCTGTCTTGCCTTTCATATTTTGGTCACCAAATCCACCTGTTGTAGCACAAACTTCTTTTTTTCCTTCTTGTTCCTCTGCGGCTATTTTTGAAGATTTTTATGGCGGTAAATAATACACTATTGTCTTTCTTTACATCTTAAAATACTGGCTTAGGGCAAAAAAAAGTAATAAAAGCCTGCTAGCTGCCACGCCCTTTAAAGTAGACAGTAAGAGTTGTCTAGTTAACTTCCTGTTTTATATTCATGTTATTTTTGGTCGTATTGTTGTAATCAGTAATCATATCATACATAAGATGTGTATTACGGCTTCAAGTATACGTAGCTGTTAATGGGTTATACTGAAGATACTATAAATACACTTTCAGCACAAGCAATATATAGGAAGCGTTTATAAGTTACCCTGCACACCTTCCCCTTACAAAGACCAATCAGCGATACGATTAAATAGAGTAACGATACACTTTACTGCATAACATCTTCCCTCATGGATATACGTACACACACACACACACACACACACACACACACACAGACACACACACACACACACACCACACACACAACACACACACACACACACACACCACACACACGTACACATATACACGCACACACACACCACACACACACACACACCACACACACACACACACACACCACACACACACACACGCACGCACACATATATAAACACACGCACACACACACACACACACACCACATCACACACACACACACACACCACACACACACACACACACACACGCACACACACACAGACACACACACACACACACACACACGCACACATATATACACACACACGCACACACACACACACAAACACACACACACACAGACACACACACACACACACACACACACACACACACACACACACACACGCACACACACTCCACACACACACACACACACACACACACACACAGACACACACACATGTACACCAGTGTCTATACAGTTCATCGCCTCCACGTAGCGTGTGTACATTACCGTGTCTAACCAAAGGGCGGGAAGGATTGGAGGGAAGGAGGAACCGTCACTATCTATGTAAGGTAAATTTTTGCCACACAAAACACGCCTCTGATACAACACTGTTACCCCTCACGCCGCGTAATGGCTGCCTCCCTGACCCCCTGACCGCTTATAGGTGAGATAGGGGTGTAACGTACTACTAGTGGAATAATATTCACTAAAAATCAGGTTAACAATTATATTGAAAATTATTGGCAGCAAAATATACCCCAGGTACTGAGTTACCTTGGTGATTATTTTGAATCAGGTACGAAATCGTGGAGGGCCACAATTCACCATTTTTCAAGGGGGTACGATCTGTATAGATCACCCCCACCGTGGGGGTGATCTGTACAAGGCATGGGGGTGATCCATACAGCATATCTGTCATAACAAAAATGTGTACTTACACAGTAAAAAAGATTATTCCGTAATAAATTGATTCAAGAAGAATACACAGACTTACATACAAAGACTTGTTTACCTTTTAACTTGCAAATAAGCACATATATATAACTTAAGTTGTTTCCATAACTTGTCCAATCCAAAAAAACAACAATGGATTTGCAAGAAACTCACAAAGTTCCACATTTATAATCAGACTGAAAGACACACCTGTTCTGGCTGTTCTGTGTACCTCATATTGAGTTTATTGAGACATTTAATAAATTTCACAAATCTAGCTAGCCTCTTAGTTTGTGCTCTCACAGGTTCACCTAGGACCCCTTTCACCATATGCCTATTAACCTTGGTGACATCTTTAATTTCAGGAGAGTAGAATGTGTCATAAAAACCTACTTTGGAGCTCCTTCTCAGGAAGTAAATATTGTATTCAGAATTGTCCTCAAGATTAACTACTTTACTGACATAATGAGCCTTGCCTCCCACATTCCTGACTGCCTCCAGTTGTAGCTCAACTAAAACGAAGTCACCTTCCGCTGGGGCCTTATCCTGGAAAAGATTTGGCTCTGTAAACTCGTCCTCGTCTTCCTCATCAGAGTACTCAGATGAATCGTTGAAAAGTAGTTTTTCAGAGTCTGCCTCATCAGAGCTCTCTTCAACTTCAGTTTACTTCCTCTTGCAACGCTGTATCTTCTTTTTCTTGTCATACTTATAGGTTGAGCTGCAACCTATGGAAGGTACTTAATAGCCTCAAGTGTAATATACACGTCTTCCAGTAAATATAATGTATATTTATATAATGAAAAATCCTCATAATCACACACAGCTATTTATTCTATGTTCTACTGAAAACTCACAAGTTCATGTACCTAGGATGCTTAACAGTAAAGGCTTGTACGCAACCAAGCATTTTTGTTGTTGTTTTGTTGTTTGTTTGTTTTATGGAGGAGGTCTTTAACTGGGATTTAAATTGGGGGCGAGCCGTACAGTACGATACACCCCCGTACGCTCAGCCCCAGATGCCATTAAATTTTTGTATCACATTCATGATGCCGACTGAAACGTCTGGTTGGAGACCTTAGTCATCAGATATCTTTTAAGTAATGTTATTTTCACTATTAAACATCAACCATCAGAATCAACACATATTTATAGTCAGGAAACACTATATCAGGAGTAAGAAATATTACATCGAGCACCGAAAAATAAAAAGTATTACCTGAGTGTCCCGTCCTTCGCGATTTAAACAAGCCTCTCCCGCCTAGCCGATGAATTTATTTTTCTTCTTTTAACATCAATGGCTAACTAATT
>JACEEZ010001239.1:160000-165000 GCA_016584305.1 Chionoecetes opilio | reverse complement strand
GAATGACCACACACACACACACACACACACACACACACACACACAGACACAGAAGTCAGCAGCGACGCAAATTAACTCTTATCACCGGGAACAACTCGCATCACGCTGGGAATTGCGCGTGGCCGTCCTAAGAGCCTCCCAACACCGTCCAGCCCGCATCGTGCCGGAGCCCTACATGATGCCCTTAGACTACGAGGGACTCGTACTCGCAACCCCCTGGACGCCTCCCTCACCCAGGCGGCGCCCTGTTATGCACTTGCCTCCTCCAGGAACACCTACATGAATGTGTCACATTTGCATGGCTGCCTCCCATTAGCTGACTTGACCGGCGGGGAAAACAGCGGCAGGGAGAACAGGCGGGGGATGACCTGCTGCACAGGGGAATGCCTTCATCGCGTGATATTAACATACTTACACCATCAATGAAACAAAATACATTCAGATCTCCTCGTGGAAACTTGCATAATCCCTCCAATTGCAAACAGGATGAAGCTAAAAAATAAACTTAAAAGTATGTGCAAAATATGATGGATTTAAGGATACGACGAAAAATGTTATGCTTTCAATTAAAGAGCTGGAGAAGGACGCGCGTATCTCCAAGGACTCGATGGATCTTGAAGAATTTTTGATTATATAAACCCCTTTAATTCTTTCAACGACATCCCGAGAGAGAGAGAGAGAGAGAGAGAGAGAGAGAGAGAGAGAGAGAAGAGAGGGGGAGAGATGAGGGGAGGGGAGGGGGAGAGAGGAGAGAGAGAGAGAGAGAGAGAGAGAGAGAGGAGAGAGAGAGGAGAGAGGAGAGAGAGATGGGAGGAGAGAGAAGAGAGAGGGGGAGGAGAGAGAGAGAGAGAGAAAAGAGGAGAGAGGGAGAGGAGGGAAAGAAGAGGGGAGAGAGGGAGAGAGAGGGGAGGGAGAAAAGGGCGGGGGAAAAAAGACTGAGAGAGAGGAGAGAGAGAGAGAGAGGGGAGAGAGAGAGAAAAAAGGAAGGAGAGAGAGGGGAAAAGAGAGGAGAGAGAGAGAGGGGGAGAGAGAGAGGGGAGAAAGGAGAAGAGAGGGGAGGGAGAAGAGGGGAAGAGAAAAAGAGAACCGGGGGAGAAAGGGGAAGACGAGAGGGGGAGAGAGAAAGGGGGGGAAGGGGGGAGGAAAAGAGGGGGGGAAAAAAAAATAAAAAAAAAGGGAAAATTAAAAAAAATAAAATTAAATAAAAAAAAAGAAAAAATAAAAAAAAAAATAAATTAAAAAAAAAAAAAAAAAGAAAAATTAAAAAAGACAAAAATAAAAAATAAAAAACAAAAAAAAAGAAAAAAAAACTTATTTATATTATAAAATAATTTTAACTATAAAAAATATAAAAAATAAATAAAAATCCTATTTTTTAAAATATAAAAATTTTATAATTTTAAATAAAAAAAAAAAAAAAAATTAAAAAATTTAAATATTAATTTAATAAAAAAAAATAAAAAAAAATTAGGGGGTTTTTAAAAATTAAACAAAACACTTTTTTAAAAAGGGGGGGGAATTTATTATTTTTTAAAAAAAAAAAAAAAAAAAAAAAAATTTTATAAAAATTTTTTTTTTGTTTCCCCCAATAATAATAAAAAAGACAAAACCCTTTTTTTTTTTTAAATCCTACCCCCCTTCCCCCCTTTTCTTTTTTCCCCCTTTTTCCTTCTTTTTTTTCCCCCTTTCTTCTCCCCTCTTTTGTTTTCCCCCCTTTTTTTCCCCCTCCCTTCCCCTCCTCTTCTTTTTTTCTTCTCCCTTTCTCCCCTCCCTTTCCTCTCTCTCCTCTCTCTCTTCCCCCCCTCTCTCCCTCCCTTTCCCCCTCCCTCCCCCCCCCCCTTCTCTTTTTTCCTTTTGTTTTTTTTTTTCCCTCTTTTTTTCCTTTCCCCCCCCCCTTTTCTTTTTTTCCTTTCTAAAATTTTTTTCTTTTTCTTTTTCTTTTCTTTTTGGAAATCAAATAACAAAATCATATAATTTCCATATGAACCAGAAAAAAAAGTTTTTTTAAAAATTTTTTGGAAAAACACCATTATTTATTTTTTCCCCTTATCCCAAAAATTGCATTAAAGTACATAACGCGAGGGGATCAAAAACAACCTATACGGCACCCCGAGGCAGTTTTTGGGGTTAAATCATTATAAACCTTTAAGTGATTTAGTTAGGCCCTTTGGGGGCAGTAAAAAAGCGGTTGATTGGGATATGAGGGTTGGAATGGGGTTAGAGTGGGGATTGTGAGGCGGGGGGAAGGAGAGTGTGTAGAAGGGATGAGGGAAGATGAAAAGGTAGGTAAGGAGATATAAAAAAAGGGGGCAACATGAGGCAGGACTTGGCAGAATGAGGAGGGAAATTGAGGCGGTTTGGCAAAACGCAGGGTAGAGGCCCGCTTTTTAGGAGTATCGTGCACTGTTTCTCCCCCTTCCCTCCTCCCTGTTTCCTTCCTCCTTCCTTTTGTCACTCAATATACCAAGTCCGTTAATTTTTTTCCCCATTTCTCTTTTCCCCGCCCGGTCCATGACCCCACCCCCGTGTTTGCAAGTGGGACTCAGAAGGGGGGGAGGAAAGGGGGAGGAGGAGGAGGAGGAGGAGGAGGGGAGGAGGAGGAGGAGGGGAGGAGGGGAGGAGGGAGAAGGAGGAGGAGGGGGCAGTTTCCCTAGGGGTCAGCACTTCAAGAATAGAGGGGAAGTGCCGTCCATGAAAGCATTATTTTTTCAATCGACAAATAGTCTGACATCAAGACTCTGAGACCATAACGACGACGGAGGAGGAGGTTTGAAGAGTGGGTAGGAGCAAGAGGAAAAGGCAAGAAGGGGAGGAAGAGGAGGAAGAGGAGGAGGAGGGAAGGATTACATAGGATTACATAGGAATAACAGACCCCAGGAGATCTTTTGGTCCATGACGTGGGTATCTGCTGAACTACATACTACTAACTATCAACTACATGTAAGAAACCAGTTGGAAAATGATACCATGTCTCTAAAGAAGATAGGAACATGAAATTTTCGTAGTGAAGAATGATAGGATTTAAATATACAAAACTACAACTACCACTACCGCTAGAACTAATCGACCCGGGGGGAAACTAAATATAAATTTCGCAGGGCACTATCAATACCCATTTACTTTACAGTGCGCTCAAGTCTGTTTTTAAATGTAGTTATTGTGCTGGCTTCGACTACATTTGCTGGTAAAACTTGTACATCGTTCAACGACTGTAACATTGAAATCATTTTACGGAGATCTGTGAGCAACGTTGACGGTTTAGTTTTAAACCATTATTTTTTGTGTCATTTGAGGAAAAAGCTCGAATGGGTTTTCTCTTGATTAATAGAATCAAATCCTTTTTATGATCTTAAGGGTTTCTATCAAGTCCCCACGGATTCTACGATTTTTTAAAGGAAAAACTATTAAGGTACCGCAGTCTTTTCATAGATGAATTTCGCAGAGATGGAATTTGTTGGTTGCTCTTCTTTGCACTGATTCCAATTTGGCTTGATTTTTTCCCGAAACAGGGCGACCAGAATTGAACGGCACATTCTAAGTGGGGCCCAACCAAGGACGTGTATAATTGGGGTCATTACTTTCGGAGTTTAAGGTTCAAAATAGGGTTTAATAAAGCCCAGCAACATATTCGCCTTTTTACTGGCAGCTAGGCAAATGCGGACTGGTTTTAAGATCGTTACTGATGAGGACACCAAAATTTTTTTCCTGCTTACTTCAGTTAGCGATTTATTTGCTTTTGATATTTTATATTTGAGGTTATCGTTGCTATGTGCATTACTTTACATATATCGGAATTAAAATTTTAATGCCATTTATCACTCCAATCTGATAGTTTTTCGAGATCACCCCTGTATGAGTTCGCAGTTTCTCTAGTATATGCTTTACCGCAAATTTTGGGGTTTTCGTCTGCAAATTTCGATATTTTAGATAAAGTCCGCAGTCCAGATCATTGATATATATCAGAAAAAGAGTAGGACCCAAGACCGAGCCCAAAGGCACCCCACTAGTAACATCTAACCAATCTGATCCCTCGCCATTTATTACTACCGTTTTTTACGATTTAAAAAGTTAGTCGCCAATCCATGAACATAATTGCCTCCTAAGCCATGTGCCCTTAGCTGGTCAAAAGTCGCTTATGGGGAACTGTATCGAAGGCTTTCTGAAAATCAAGGTTATTACATCCGAGGGAATGTTAGCGTCCCGTTTGAATAAATGACATTAAAAAAAATCCAGTAGGTTTGTTAAGCAGGATCTCTTATTTCGAAATCCATGCTGGGAGTTTAGTTTTGAGTTTTTTTCCAATCGAGAAAAGACACTATTTTATTCCGTAATATTTCTCAAATAGTTTAACATCACAGACGTTAGACTAATTGGGCGATAATTACTTGCGAGGCTCTTACACCCTTTCTTGAATATCGGTGTAACATTAGCTAGTTTCCACATATTAGGAACATTTTTGTCCATTAGCGATATATTGAGAATAATCTTTAATGGGAGCGAAAGTTGACTATGACATTCGCAAAGTAGTCGCGGCGAGATTTCGTCCACCCCCACGGATTATGCTGGGTCAAGTTTCAGCAAATACTTTGATATTTCGTCTACTGTTATCTCTCCTATTACCAATCCATCACTATCGAGTCCCGCATACATGTTTACTGGTTCTGGTAATGGAGCTTTGTCTTCTTTAATAAATTCCGCATTGAAGTAATCATTGAGTACGAACGCCATACTCTTAATATCATTTACCAAGATGTTATTCTCATCTTTCAGTGACCCAATACTTGTTTTAAAGGTTTTCTTACTTCCAACGTATTGAAAGAGCCTTTTCGGGTTTGATTTGGATTCCTTTGCAATTTTTTCTTCATACTCGCGCTTTTTAGACTTAATTAGTCCTCTGCAACGACGTTTTACGTCATTGTATTCTCTAGAATCGTAGCCCGCATTTGATCGCTTATAAACTTTGTACGCTCGGCGCTTTCTGCCAATGATTTGTTGGATCT
>JACEEZ010001239.1:130000-155000 GCA_016584305.1 Chionoecetes opilio | reverse complement strand
CATTTTGCACCTTTGGAATTGGAATTTTGGGTTTAAATTTTTTGACCCATTAGGGGGCAAAAAAATGCACTTTTTGGGGGGTTTGGGGTTTTTGCCCCTTTATAGGTGAAAATTTTTTGCCCCCTTTTGGGGGGATGCACTTTTGAAACCCATATGGGGGCAACAAATGCCCCTTTAAGGGTGAAATTTTGCACTTTTAAAAAGGTGCAAAATTAGGTCCCACTTTTGTACCTTAAAGGTGAAAAATTAGGCCCCCACTTTTGCCCCTTTTAAAGGAAAAAAAAGTTTGCCCCCAAACGCTAAAAAACTCCCAGTCTAGCCCCTTTGGAGGAGTGCAAACTTACACCCTTTTGGTAAAATGGGTTGAAAAGGGGGAAAAAAAATCCAAAAGGGTGAAAAAAAACCCTGCCCCTCGCACCTCCAGGAAGGGAAAATTATGTTTCGTCCTTTATGGATTTTTTAAGGAAAAATTTCCCCCGATTTTCATATTTTTTTGTGGCAAGTTGGAGTAACTTTCTATCGAAAACTATGATTTTTCTAAAATTCCTCCTTTTATAAGATCCGTAAAGAACAAAAAATTTGCATTTTTTGAAGGGAGATGTTGCTGCAAGAGTGACAGGACGCAAACAGCTTTTTGGATGCCCCAAAAATCTTTGTGGAAGTTCCTGCCCAATAAGTACTTCTCAAAATTAAAGAAGGATTTTTTTTTAAACCCCGAATTCATTTTAAATTGTCTACTTTCCCAAGCTTAATGCAAAAAATAGCTTTAAAGGGAAAAAAATAAAAAGGGTTTTAAGTTAAAAAGGATATAAACATGGTTATGAAATACATCTTTATTAAAGCTGAAAAAAAATTGAGATTAGAAAAAAATACAAAGTTAGATTAATGGGTCAGGGTTTAAGGGTAGGAATAAAGGGGCAATCTACTTATTTCGCGATCTGCCCTTAAAAGGGCAAAAAAGTCAGGGGGATGGAAAATTTTTTTTTCCGTTTATTGGGCTTTGAAAAACGGAAAAAATTACGTGTTTTTTTTTCATATTTTAAAACCCCAAAAATGAAATGAAAATTAAAACCATTGAAATTTTTCAAAATTAGGGGAATACTTTTTTTTTATTTTAATGATAAATATAGAAAAACACAAAAAATGGTGCTTTGCGCATTTAAGACAGGAGATTCCCAAAAACGCGCAGTTGAAAAACCAAACCCTATCCCTTTATTACAATAGCCTGTGAGGGGATTAAGGATTTTTTAGGGGAAAAAATGCGTATTGGAAAGGATTGGGCCGGGCTTAATATTGTGGGCAGAAAAAGTAGAAAAAAATTGTTTTTACATATCCATCAAACGGGTATAAAAAAATATACTGCAAACACTGTCTTATGAGTGAAAATTAGTGCAACATCGTGAAGAGAAAAAAAATATATAATGAACCCTTTTTTACTAAAACGCTTTAAAAGAAAAAAAGGGGAGTACATTAAATCCAAAAAAATTTTTTAAAAGAGTGCACCCTTTTGAAAAGTTTTTGGATTCCTATGCAAGTTTAAAAAAGGGACTAAAAAAAAAAAAAAACTGGTGGATATTTTAGCAAAAAAAACCAAACCCATTTTGAAAAATACAACCTAAGAAAATTTTGTTAAAAAAACTGGAAAATGAAACAGACAATCACGGGGAAAGAAGTAAACGGGACACAAAAATTAAGCAGGGGCCATTTGGAATATGATGGCAAATCCACATATCAAATGGACTGGCCAAAGATGCCATGCTGCCCTATTTATTATGCTTACAAAAATTTCCAGTAACTAGTTTAGTTTTTTTACATGCATAATATGCCCCAATACCATCATTTCCAACCATGTGCAAAAGCCTCCCTTTACAAAAATATTTTTTGTACATAAAAAAAATTAATATTAAACATGCTGTAAAAACAGGTTGTGTAAGCTAGGCTATGAACAAAGGTGGGAAAATGATATTGCAGAAGGGGTAAAGGACAAACAATAAGCCCCCAAAACCCTCCCAACTTTTTAAAACCCTTTTTACTTTTTGCAGAAATGAAAAAAACATATAAAAAAATTATTTTAACTTTTTAAATGGGTTTCTTGGGGAAAGAAACCGGAAATTTAATTTTGGCCCCAAAAATTTTTTTAAGGGATTGTATTTGGATAAAAGTGAAATACTTTTTTGAAAGGGCAATTTATATTTTTGAGAGATGAGAGAAAAGAAACAATGTCAAAAAATATCTAAAAAAAAGATGATAAGGGAAAGAGGACTCTGTCAAACAAGGGAGCATGGAAAGGTAAAATTAATAGGGGGAACAAAAAAAGGGAAAGGGGATGTAGTGGGAACCTTAAATTTCTTTTCCCTTTCATGTTGAGAGTGCATGGGGGCAGTAAAAAAAGGGCACCAGAAATAGCTAAAAAGACTGAATAAAACTCCCTTTGTGGGGGTTTTAAAAAGGAACCTATAATAAACCCAAAATTTAAATTTAGCTAAACCGGGTTCTTGTTGTTCACCAGCTAAATTCTCAGGGTTTCTCCTAAAGCCTGATTTTCATGTTGGGGTTTAGATTTTTGTAAAGAGCTTTGTTTTCCCAAAATTGTAAAACAGCTTAAATGATATGTAAACCCATTTTTTTCCAGAAGAAATAAAAATTTGGTGTGTGGGGGGGACCAATCTAGCGTCTCATCACACTGGGTCATGTGCCCTTTGGGGGGAATGACATGTATAATAGTATTGAAAAAAAAATTTTTTCACCCTTTAGATTATGTAACAGAGCAGGTTGGGGGGGGGCCCCAAAACCCCTGGGGGGAAAAAAACCCCGCTGACATGCCTTTCCCCAAAACAGTGTGAAATTTTCAAAAGGGAATGCGACAGTTTGAAAATTTAAAAATATAAAAAAAAAAAAAAAGATATTAAAATTTTTGGAAATATGGAGCTAGCTCCACAATAGCCATGAAATCTAAATTTAAACCCTTTAAGGGTACATTTAAAAGCGTTTGCCCTTAATACTACATTATTTCGAATCATTATATTCTTCTTTGTCAAATTATTTCAGGGCTTATTCTATCCTTTAACCCCGGGTCACACAACATGCCCTTAAAGGTCGAAAGGGCCTTTTTTCATAATAGCCCTTTTGAATCGTGACTCTTTTTAGTGCGTTTGTGAGCGCTGGACGCCCCGTCGCCCCTCACGAGTTTTTTTTTTTGTGGGGTTTAAAAAAATTGTGGCCGCCTCACGATTTGGTAAAAAGTGTGTCACAGTAGGTGTCGTAGCTCGGTTGGGAAGCAGTTTTAGAAACCCTTTTGGGAGCCCCAGAACGAAATTTTCCCTTGAATTTGGGTTTAACTATTAGAAAATTTTTTTTTGTGTTTTTAAAATTTTTATTTTATAGATCGACCTGTTTAGTATCTATATCGACAAAACAAATTTTTGGTATTTTAAGTATTTTTTTGAAATTTTTATGGCTAACAGAAAATTTTCATAAGAAAGGAAACATCTGGGTGTAAAAGGGGTTTAAATGGGGATGTGTCGTGTCGTGATGCGGGCCCCGACAAAAAAAAAACGTTAACCATGGGGGTTTTGGCGTGGGCAGCGGGGTGAAAAAACATGGCCCGGGCCCTTTTTGAGGGGACATGTTTAAAAGGAACGCGACTCTCTCCTAAAATTTATCCCAAAAATCAAAAAAAAACAATTAAAATAATCAATTTTAAAAACATGAAAATTTAATTAAAAAAATAAAAATAGTAAAATACTCCTACTACTAATATTAATAAAAATGTAAAATAATAGTGGTAGTAGAGATGGTGGGTAGTAGTAGTAGTGATATGGGTCGTTCTTGGGGGGTGTAGGGGCGTAGTGCATACCCCGAACGCGTGGGTTTCTTCATGGCTGACAAAAAAAACCATTATATTTCAAATTTTAAGAATTTTACGAGCCCCCGTCCCCCTCGCCCCCCCCCGGGATTGTCCCCGTTCTTTAGAACTTCACGACTAGTCGTGAGCAGGCAGATCGTCAAGGAAACGTGCCCCGTCTGTGGGGACACGACTTTGAGTCGTGGCGCGGTCCCCCCCTGAGTCGTGTATTGTGGGGCGGGGTTTACGATGGAATTATTCGGTTTTTAAAGGAAAAAACCCCGGTTCCAAAAGGTTAGGGGCAAATTAAAACAAATTTAGCAAAAATCCAGGAGGGGGCCCCAGCCTCCCTTTTTTAAAAAAATTAGGTTAACCCAAGGTTTCCTAACTAACTTTTTTGACCTGGGGGGGGATAAATATAATAACTATGAATTTTTTAACAGTAAATTTTTATTAGATCCCCATTATTCAGGTTAAAAATTTTTTTATTTAAATTTAAACTTAACCCAAAAACAAACCCAAAAAGACAATTTAAAATTAGTCAAAAAAGGGGCAGCCGGTATAAAGGGGCGAGAACTTCCCCCCGTTTAAACCAAATTTTTACATTTTTTTTTGCTGGCAGGAATTTTAAACCACTTCAGCGTAACCCTTTAAAAACTTATATTCATATTGAGAAAAAAATGATAAGCTCTCCAATAGCGCCCAAACGCGAAGTATTTTTTCAAGTATTATTCCCTACCCCAAACTTATTTATTCACTTGCAGAAACCCAAAAAAATTAAATATTAATTCAAATGAAATAGTTTTAAAAAAAATTTTTGGTTATATTATAGGCTAGTTTTGGTTTTATTTATGTTTGGTTAGGTTTGGGATAGGTTGGTTTTGGGGGGGTTTTGTTTTGTATTTAGGTAAAAAAAGGTGTAGGTGTAAGTGAATCTGATGGTTTCGTGATTTGGCCTGGTGAAAAATTAAACCCCAAATTGGAAAAAGGGTTTGCCACTTTTTCTCTTTAACACGCCCGGTTAGGTTTAAATTAGGGCATGGTTGTTTTTTCCTACCCTTTTTTTGGTAACTTTTTGTGGGGGAAACAAAATGAGGGCATTTCACCCAAAAAACCTTTTGGTTAGTTTTGAAGCGACGGGTAAGCATTTTTCAATGGCAAGGCGAACCCCTCCAGACTTGGGGAAAAATGCGGCCCCCGGCTCCGGCGGTTTGGGGGCCCCCCAATCCTGTGGCATATTTTCCAAATAGGGTTTTTTTTGTTAGGTTTACAAGTTTAATGGTAAAACCCTTTACTAAAATATGCAGAAGAAAAATATACACAAATGTGTTATTAAGGGTTTGCAGTTTTTAAAAACCCCGTTCTGTCAATTTTTTTAATTTTTTTTTTTTGTTTTTTTCATTACAATGAACTTTGGGCCCCAAGGGGACAACAAAAAAGGGAAAAACAAAGCCCGTTAGTTTCCAGTCCCAAAAAAATAATATGGGTTATTTTTAAGCAGGGAAATGGGCTTTCACTGCCCCCCAAAAAACCCCACCAAAAACAAAAAAATACCCCCCCCCCCCCCCAAAAAAAGCCCCAGTTTGTGTATAATTCCCAAAATTTTATATATATATATTTAAAACATATATCCCAGGGCCCCCTGTTAGGGGTTTTTCTAACCGGGAAAGATTCGCTTTTATCAACCCTCCTTTTTCAGTGAAAACTATATTTTTCTGATAAATTTTTTTTTTTTTTGAAAGAATTGATGTTTGTTTGGTTTAAGGGTTTTTTTTATCGCCCCCCCCATATCTCACTTAATACCTTATGAAGGACTAATCTTTTGGGCATTTTCACGTCTTTTTATAACCCTTTCCCAAAAATTTTTGGCAAGCTGTTACTTTCCAAAAAACACGGGAAAAAAATGATTAATATAAATAAATAGGTGAAATTGCCGCGCCATCAGAAAAGTCAGTGACCAAAGGCCAAAAACCCCCCCAACGTTTCAGTTTGCCAGGCTAGGTTTGGTTATGGTTAAAGGGTTTAAAGGGTAGGTTTTTTTTAGTTTAGTTAAAATAATACTAAACTTCTTAACCCAAAACCCCCCTTTTTTACCAAAAATAAAAAGTTTTTTCCCAAAAAGTTTGAAGGTTAATAAAAGACATGATGGGCAAAAAATTAGTCCTTTTATAAGGTTTGGGAAGCGAGATATTGGGAGGGTTGATACAACAACTTTAAATCACTAACCCAACCTGGGGTGGTATTATTTTACACTAGGAGCAGGGAATTTCCCCACACAAGTGGGGCAGGTTTTTAAAGTTTTCTTTTTGGATTCAAGAAAAAAAAATTTTAATTAGTTTCCCTTTTCCCAAAAAATACTTTTGGAGATATGACAAGTGACAAGAGGACAAGTGTTACGTGGCCCCCTCACTCTTTTTTTCTTTGTGACCTGCTTTACCTCAAATTTTTCCCCGGGCCCGGACATTTTTTTAAAGGAATTTGGGTTTAGTCAGGTTTTAAAAAGTGGGGGTTTGGGGGGGATGGTTTTTGACTACTTTTAACCCGTAATTAAATACGAACTACCCTTAAAAGATTTTATTTTATATTTTGTTGTGGTAAGAATGATGGTCCAATTAAAAATCGTCGGAAAGCCTCATTTTTTCCGGTTTTTTCCCTTAAAAGGGTTTGGGTTTGGTTTGGAAAATTCCCCAGAAATAGGTAGGGATTTTGTAGGTTATGGGGATATATTTTATGTGTTTCAGTATGTATCATTTGCCCCTAGGTATATTTGGATATATTTTACGTTTTACTTTAAAAAAATTTTCCACATACAAAAACTCATTTTCCCCCTTTCCCCCCCCCAAAACTCCGCGTTTTTCCCAAAGGGGCCCCAGGTTTGTTTAGGGGGGGGATAACGGGAAAATGGGGGCCCTTTCCCACAAATGTTTAAAGTGAAACCAAAAAATTCTTTCCCCAAAATTACACGGGGGAAAGAACATTTTTAATTTTTAGATTTTTAAAAATTATAATCATAGATTCTTTAAGGAAAAAACTATATGAAAATTTCCGGGCGCAAATTTACACTTTTAGAGATTAAGGGCGTTTTTTTGGAAGGGGGTATTTTGAATATAAAAATTTTAAAATAACTTAAAAACCCCCTTTTTGACTCAAAAACCCAAACCCAACCTAACCTAACCTAACCTATTCCCACCCCTTTAAAATTTCCCAACTAAAGCCAAAAATGCATTAAAGAAGGGGCTTCCCCCGGCCCCGGCAAAGGGGAAAAACAGAAAGGGGATGTAGGTCACAAGAGGAAGAAAAGTGAGGCGGAAAGTAAACACTCTGTCTCTAAACCCCCCTATAAACAACATGTCATTTTCTCCAAAAGGGAGTTTATTTTTCGACGGAAGCTCACAGAGAAAATTTTCCCAGGGAAACAATAAGGTAAAAAATAAAAACCCCCACTTCCCCAATTTTGTAGGGAAAAAATTTTTTTTCCTGGTGTTAAAAAAATAACCTTTCCTAACCAAAATTTAAAACCCGAAGTTTTCCCTAAGGGGGGAGGCTCTCAGTTCTCGACCCCTCGAAATTCTAAAAACCCAAAACCCCCTAAGTTTAAGGGGGGGAGTTTGTTTTCACAAGTTGTTTTGTAACCCCGGGTTTTGTTTGTTGGTTTTGTACACTGATTTGGGAATTTTTTTGTAGATACCTGTGTCGTTTTGTAGCTCAGTAATTTAAGTTCAACTCTGAGTCAGGTACGAAAAGACTATGGTTTTATTTTAGGGCCCAAACTTTTTTTGGTATAGAAAAAAACTTTTGTTTCGAAATGGGCTGCACCCCCCCCCCTTAGAAATGCCTTCAGGGAAAAACCCAAACTCCTACTTTCCATTTCATAAAACTGATCGGGAAAAAAAAGGGTTTACTTTCAAGGGAGGGAGGGAGGTGTATAGATACCTTTTAAGAATTTGCCCGTATGGGGGGAGTTGAGGGGGGCCTAGCAAAAGGGCCTGGGGGGATTCAGCTGGCTGCGAAGAAACCTTTGGGGGAAAAAATATTTAGCCCTGGTGATGGCCCATGTGATCACAGGCTTTTCCGGGGGTTTTTCTCAGGAATCGCGGGTTCACGGCAATATTTAAAATATTCAAGGGCTTCAAAATTTTCCCAAACCAAACCCAAAAGGAAGTTCGGTGAGGGGCCGGCTGGAACTTTTTTAGGCGACTTTGGGCCCTACCCAAACCCAGATCGAATTATCAATTTTTAGATTGATTATCGTTACCAAACCCCCTAAAAGGGAAAAAAAAATATAGTAAAATAAAAGAAATTTTTACTTCCCTTTAATTTAGGGTTCCCCCAATACAAATTTTTTCCACTTTTTACCCAAAAAATATAATATATCATTTTAGGTTTGACTCAAAAGTCCATGTTAATTATGCTCTCTTCGCGGAAAATTTCCCGCGACAAAATTTTTTTCCCTGTGCAATGATAGTTTTGGGGACTTTGTAATGTAAAATTTATATTTTGAGTCAATTGGGGTATTTTGGGTAGATTCTCAAAACCCCCTATCGTACGGATAGTTTAAAAGGGCGTACAAGTACGACAATACTACTTTGGGAAAATTCGGAGGGGGAAAAGCCAAGCGTGCAATATGAATAAATGCCCTTTTAAAGAACCACGTTTTTTTAAAACTTTTAAAAAATATATCATGCTCATTAAAAGTATTGGGAATAATAGCCAATTTACGGTACGGGGCAAGGCCCTCGGGAATCCCGCACTCTAAATCAAGTGGTAGGGCCCCCTAGCCCAACTTTTTCTTATGAGGATGGCCGGGGCAGTGCAGAGGCGGCGCCTGCCCGTCGAATCACTCCTGGGATCAACCTGCGGAGGGTTCTTCGTGTGGGCTTGTGGAACGTTCTGAGCCTCTCAGACGATCATCGACTACCTCTCCTATCGGGCGAGTTCAGTAGGCTGAGGGTGGATATAGTGGGACTTTCTGAGACGAGGAGGCCTGGCAGTGGTGAGACTAGCAGTGGGGGTTACACCTACTATTGGTCCGGCATGAGCAATGGTCACCGTGTACGGGGAGTAGCTATAGGCATCTCCAGCAAACTGCAGCCGTCAGTTGTTGAGGTTACTCCGGTTGATGAGCGTATAATGCGGGTGAGGATGAAACACACTCTGGGTTTCATGTCTCTTGTTGCAGTGTACGCTCCTACCGAGATGCGTAAACCTGAAGAGAAGGAGATGTTCTACGCCAAACTCGACTCTGTATTAGACCAGTGTCCTTCTCGGGACACACTCATTGTATTGGGCGACTTCAATGCTACTACTGGCACTGTGAAAGATGGCTACGAGATATGTGTTGGTCCCCATGGCTCCGATACCAGAAACACCAACAGTTATCTGCTTCTGAACTTTGCAAAATCCAGAAGGTTGAGAATTGCAGGTTCTTGGTATCAGAGGCCAGAGCTGCACCGCTGGACATGGTATAGTAATGCCGGAGGGGTAGCAAAGGAGATCGACCACATCCTCGTTAGCACTCGTTGGAGGATCCTCCAGAACTGCAGGATTTACCGGAGTGCTGAGTTCTTTGGAACAGATCACAGACTTGTTGTTGCTATACTTAAGCTTCATGTCAAGTCCAGAAGAATCTCAAGAGGTAACCATACTGTGTTTCATCTTGAGAAACTGAAGGACTTGACATGTGCTCATGAGTATGCGGTGGCAGTCTCAAATCGGTTTGATGTGCTCGGTGCTCTCGGGGACCCTGTAGAACTGTGGGATACCTTCAAAAGTGAAACTCTACAGGCTGCCAAAGAGTGTATTGGGGAGCGCCCGAGGTCAAGGCGTGGTTTTGTCTCGACGGAGACGCTGGAGAAAATCGAGGAGAGTCGCGCTGCCAGGCTGGCTGGGATCCGGGACCAGCACAGGGCTCTGTCACGCCGGACTAGAACCCTCCTGGGGAGAGACAAGGAGAGGTATGTCAGGAGTCTCGCTGAGGATGTCGAGGGTCATTTGAACGCTAATGACCTCCGACCCGCCTACCGAGCCCTGAAGAAGCTCCGTTCCAAGTCTCCTTCTCAGGCGAGTGCTATTCGAACAGCAGATGGGCGCCTCGTGTCGGACATGGATGGGCAGATGGCTCGTTGGGCTGAGTACTTTGGGCAGTTGTTCACGGTGGACCCTCCAACTGAGCAGCTTCACACCACTGGGTTACAGGCAGTGGATGCCGATCCTCCCATTGACGAAACCGCACCCTATCTTGACGAAGTCAGAGAGGCTGTAGCAAAATTGAGGGGTGGAAAGGCAGCTGGTGTTTGTAATATCAGTGCGGAGCTCCTCAAAGCTGGGGGTGAGGCCATGATCCACGGGTTGCATGCTGTCCTGACTGCCGTGTGGCAATCAGGTACCATTCCTCCTGACTGGAAAAGGGGCTGGTCGTCCCTATCTGGAAAGGGAAAGGGGACCGTCAGGACTGCAACAATTACCGCGGTATTACACTGTTCAGCGTACCAGGCAAGGTGCTTGCCCATCTATTGCTGACACGGATTCGCAGCCATCTGGTGAAGCATCAGAGACCTCAGCAGTCTGGGTTCACGCCTGGTAAGTCAACAACGGACCGTATCCTAGCGCTTCGTGTCCTGGTGGAAAGCCGACGTGAGTTTTGACAGGGGATGCTTGCAGCCTATGTTGATCTCAAGAAGGCGTTTGACTCAGTGCATCGTGAATCACTCTAGGATCTTCTGCGACTTCGAGGGATTCCTGCAAGGACTATTGGTTTGATAACTGGTCTATATTCTGGGTCTGAGAGTGCTGTGAAGTGTGGGCAGGTATATCCGGCTTCTTTCCTGTGAATACAGGAGTGAGGCAAGGGTGCGTCCTTGCCCCATCACTTTTCAACGCTTGTATGGACTGGGTATTGGACAAGGTTGTAGATCAAAGTGATTGTGGAGCATCCGTTGGCAACACCAAGATCTCTGATCTTGTTTTTGCCGATGATGCAGTAATCTTAGCTGTGTCGCTGGAGGTCCTGGTGATGGCTCTCGAGGCGCTGCACGAGACGGCAAAGACTTTGGGAATTGAGGTCTCCTGGCTCAAGACCAAGGTCCAGCTATTTGGAGACTTACTAGATGAAGCAGTACAGTCTGTTCATGCGTGTGGCGAGGACATTGAGGTCTTGGAAAGTTTTACATACCTTGTTAGCGCAGTCCATAATGACGGCGAGTCACGTCAAGAAGTCTTACGGCGGATTGGCATAGCCCACGGTGTTATGGACTCGCTCAGCGGGAGTATTTGGCGTTGTCGGTACCTGTGCAGAAGGACAAAGAACCGGATCTTCAAATCGCTTGTGATCCCTGTCTTACTCTATGGTTGTGAGACATGGACACTAAATAGTGACTTGAAGAGACGAATCAATGCCTTTGGTAATAAGTGTCTTTGCAGAATCATGGGGTATATGAGTAAATGGGGTATGGGGTATATGGGGTAAATGAACAAATTACCAATATATCAACCGAGTGGCGACGTTGGTAACGGCTACACTAAGGTCGCCAGCTAGTGTTTATGTTCTCCCGACAGCTGCTGACTGTCGTCGCCCCCCAAAAAAACGAGTAGTGATATTTGAAACAGTTTATACTTCCATCATTTTCAGTTGCACATACAAATTAGTAGTGATGGTATAATTCGTAATATATGGCGGCTGGCGACTTTAGTGCAGGTGGCGACTATAGTGCTATCTACGGTAATATATGTAGTAGTTGTAGTAGTAGTGGTAGTAGTAGTAGTAGTAGTAGTAGTAGTAGTAGTAGTAGTAGTAGTAGTAGTAGTAGTAGTAGTATATTTAGAAGTAGTAGTAGTAGTAGTCAAAGTCAAAGTCAAACACTTTTATTTCATATATACATAGCAAAATATTCTTGCAAATATATATCATAGTTACATTCTACTAATGAGGTGGGTTAAAAATTACAAAATATAGAAGTGATAAAAATACTTTCAAGCATAAATGTACAAAATAAACATTAAAATCGGTCTTCATTACAAGAGACATCGACCAGTGTGAGGTTCATGAGTCTGTACCCATGTGATGCGAGCTCTTACTATGCCTATGTAATTATCATGTAGGCTGATGCAATAGTTTTCCTTAAAATGAGAATCCACTGATTTAAAAAACATTCTTTATTTTAAAACTAACTGAGATAGTTTAGAAATAACAATTTGTTAGTTTAAAACTCAAAAATTAAATCTAGCAAGTAGGAGGGAGTGGTGATGTTTCAATGAAAACTGATTAAGAGAACTAGCCACCAAATGGCTGCTTGTTGAAATAGCGGCACCGCATAACCTTTTCAATGAATTATTATAAGCAACTTCAAAAGTTTAAAAATATTGCCTATTATGTATTGATTTACAGTCCCACATTTCAAGTCCATATCCTGGAGGACAGTAAGAGTTGAAGAAACAAAATTAGAGTATTAATTGATACCTTTTAAAAATATCTAAAAACATTATTAAATTGTGAATAAAATTTGCGCAATCGCAGCTCAACATCTAAAATGTCCGACAAATTTCTTTCTAAGACATGTCCAAGATACTTATAATTATCTACAATCTGAAATTCATCCTGACATAGTTTCATGACATCATCATAATTTGGATACCTGCCTTTATCAAATATTACACATTTCGATTTTACCTTATTAATTCCATTTTTTTTTCTTTTAACTGCATTAGCAATAATCTGGTATAATAGCTCTAAATCATGCATATTATTTGAGTAAATATATCATCCGCATAAGCTATGATATTTACACGCATAAATCCCAAACAGCATCCAATGCCCATACTTGATACATTAGTTATAAGTTCATTTGTGTATAATTTGAATAAGAGAGGTGACAAAATACCACCTTGGCTTACTCCTTTATCAATCCTATAATAATTTCCATAATCTCCGTCCCAAACAATCCTCGCTGCTTGATTCCTTAAACAGTGCACTAGTAGATACACAATATCATGTGGTATTCCTTCCTTTAAAAGTATCTTGCCCAATAAAAAGTTATTTACTTTGTCAAAAGCCTTAGAAAAATCGATAAAAAGACAATAGACCTTATCTTTAAGTGCTATATTATGATTTATAGTTTCTTTTAATAGGGAGCATGCATCAGTTGTGGAAGAGCCTTTCTTAAAACCAAACTGTCTCCAGTTAAAATGTAGTTTAACCTCTAATATATTTAACATGTGTTTCTCAATAATTTTTAAAAAGTAAGAAGATTGCATCACAGGCCTGTAGTTTGTAGACTCAGTTGAATTCCCGGTGTGATCTTTGATGACTGGGTTAATATCTCCCCCTAACATAGCGGGAGGGATATAGCAATGTGAATAACAAGCATTTAAAAAAGTGGCCACACACGTCAAAAACTGATGTGTTGCGCCTTTTAAAAAGGTATAATGAATATCATAATGACCAGATCTAGGATTTAAAGATTTTACATTTTCCTCAATCCTCTCAGCTGAAATACAGAGCTTAAATTTTTTCTCTCGCGCTCAAACTTCTTTGAGGAGACTTACTAAATTACCTTCCTCTGGATCATTTTCATCATTTTCCGGCAGAAATTTGCTTCTAAAGGTTTCTAAAATGTCACGGTTTCCACTTTTTCCATCAATTTATCTAGAATATTTAACTTTATTTCTCCTAAATTGAACATCCTTCCAAAAAGACGTCATACTTTTATTCATGAATTTATCCTCAATAGATAATGATATTTCATTCAGTTCATCATTTTTGCAGTCATTTAAAGCATTTTTGAACTCACGCCTACTCTCAACCATGCTCCTGTACTCCTCTGAATCTCTACCCCTACTGGTTCTCAGCCATTCAATATAACTCTCCCTGGCTGCTCTGTGAAGGTGTTTGATTCTTCTATTCCAACCTGGGATGACCTTGAACTTATTTACTTTTCTTAACATTGTCACAAACTTTTCAGAACTTAAAGATACAGATTTTACAATTATATTATAAACTTGGTCTAATTGAATCAAATGACTAGCTTTATGACAACCTAGAGTGGCACATTGAACACCTGCACTATCACTATATGCAGTCGTTGTCGCTTGGAGAGGCACGACGTGAGAGAAGGCAGCTCCGGTGTGTTGAGTCAGGTCCGTTAAGTGGGCAGGTGCAGTGATTAGAGTCGACATGGCTAGTGGAGGCGATTGTGGTGTTAGTATTGTGGAGGAGGGTGTTGTGGAGGTGTGGAGTGGGAGGAGAAGTGGAGGAGATGACGAAGTGAAGGAGGCTGAGGCGAAAGCGAGTGTGGTAGAGGGAGGGAGAAGTGACGGGGGGGGAGTGTAGTGAACCGTGTGCAGTGGCGCTTGAGTCTGTTCTGGAGGCGATCGATGACCTGAAAAGGTACTTCGTATGTGAAGTGAATGATTTGAAAAACGTAGTGAGGATGCAAAAGATAGAGATACGATCTCTTTAAGTGTGGAGGTGGAGTGAGTGGAGGGGCACATGCGAGGGATGTACTTGGAGGGGTACCGGAGGGAGACGTACCCCGGGCTACTACTAAAGGAGTGGTCTCTAGTAAGTCACCAAGGTATGGTGAATGGCAGGTGGTTGAGCATGGTGGAGCACGCCCAAAGGAGAAAAAGGTAAACAATGACCATGTTGTGTGCACGAACTCATTTAAGGTACTCTCGGGGCTGCAAGAGGAAAATACGGAGGTAAGGACGGTAGACGATACATCATCACCCGAAGGTAAAATCTTGGTTGTAGGTGACAGTCAGGTTAGGGATCTCAGACAGCAGGTTCTGTGACAGGGAAGGGATGCGCATGAAGTCAGTGAGTTACCCAGGGAAGGGGATAGATTATGTTTGTGATAAGATAGTTGAGTGCATGGCGGACCAAGGGAAAAGCCCATCGTCTGCCTGAGTGCTGGGGGAAACGATGTTGAGTGTGTAAAAAGTGAGGAATTGCTACGGAGGTTCAAGGAAGCTATAGGTAAGGTTAGGGATAGAGGTGGGTTCCCTATGGTGTGTGGTGTCCTTCCAAGACGCTATGTTGACGACTTGTGGTACTCCAGGGATATTGCTTTGAATTGCCAGCTGGCACTTCATTGCAAAGCCAATGGTTGGGCCTTTGTCGACAGCTGGGACCTCTTTTTCGGGCATAACCACCTCTACTGCAGGGACGGGGTGCACTTTTCGAGGAAAGGAGTTCAGATCTTGTCTGAATCCCTTGAAAGGGAGATAGGTGCACTGCAGCCTTTTTTAAGATAGAGAACCGGGGAGAAGACACTGGGGTCGGGGTAAAGGAAACTTGCGACACTAGGAGGAATTTCAGAAGGCAGGGAACTAAAGTGATTCGTAAGAAGAGAGTGAGGAGGGGTTTAGTTAAAGATAAAGGAAAATTTGACAAAAATAAGAGGAGATGCTTGAAAGTGTACTGTATAAACTGTAGGAGTATTTTAAACAGGATAGATTTCCTGAGAGGAATAAATAGTGTAGAGGATTTTGATATAATAGCATTAACAGAAACATGGTTGGATATGTCAGGAAAGGTATTTGATCCGGAAGTCGAGATAGCTGGTTATAAGTTATTTCACAAGGACAGAGTTGGCAGGCGAGGTGGAGGAGTTGCGCTTTATGCAAGAGATACATTGCAGTGTTGTGTTAATAATGTTATAAAAACAGATGACAGCATAGAGTCTATATGGGTAGAGGTTACGGAGGGAACTAAGAAAATGGTGTTGGGTGTAGTGTATAGGCCTCCAAACTTATGCAAAGAGGATTCAGCTCCTATATGGGAAGAAATAAACAAGGCCTGCAGATATAATCGACTATAGGTGGTGGGAGATTTTAATCTTAGGAATATAGACTGGGATTTAATAATACAGTTTGCGTGGATAATCAGTGCGCGCCTCCGAAAAGTGAATGTTTACACGTATGACGCACCATGTTTATAACAAAATAATGTAGAATATCAACACTTACAATTGTAGTTAGTATTTCGTTGCGTAGCCCTTCCTCTTGATGACCCTTTGAAGGCGACGTGGTACACTGTCAGCAAGATTTTGAAGGAACTCAGGCTTAAATTCTTCCCAACACTTTCGGAGCTCCAATTCAAGCTTGGGGAGTGTAGAGGTGTCACGTGAGCGGAGTTTGCCTTTCATGATGGCCCAAAGATTTTCTATGGGTGATATATCGGGAGAATTACCTGGCCAGTCATCTATTCTTCCAATCTTGCAGTCATCAAGCCACTGTATCACATCTCGAGCTGTGTGGCAGGATGCTCCATCCTGTTGGAAAATCTGTGCCTGTGTCTTTTCAAAGCAGGCCTCCAGGTGGTCATTTAAAAGATCAAAATACACCACTTTGTTAACAGTTGTGTTCTTTGGGAAAATAACTAAGTTCCCAATACCATGAAAAGTAAAGCAACCCCACACCATTAAACTGGGAGGGTTTTTGTGGTCTTTCGTGTGTAGCGAGGCTCGGTGGGGTCCTGAGCCGGGGCGACGGTACACTTTTGCTGGTCCTCCTCCACACACAACAATGTGCTTTCGTCACTCCACAGCACAGCCCGCCACTTGTCGAGAGGCAATCTCTGTATTTCTTTGCAAAGTGAAGCCTTTTCTTCCTTTGGCGGTCATTTATCAGTTGCTTATTCCGCGCCCGGTAACACCTGTAGCCAAGGTCACGTTTCAAAGTTTCCTGTACAGTACGAAGCGACACACTACCAAGAAGAGTATGATTTTCCCCCTTCAGTTCTCTGGCTGTAAGGCTAGGATTGGCATCAAGCTGTCGCCTTAACACGCTCCTGGTTCTGTTACACGTTTTTTTTGTTTCCTAGGTGTTTTTTGGGGGTGGGAGATTCACCTCTCCGCCAGCCTTAAATCGGCGGATCAAATTTGTGCACTGTTCTAAGCTTTAGTCCTTTAAGCTTGCAAATTTCCTTATTATTGATCCCAGCCTTGTAAAGATCAATGATTGCTTGAAATCGTTGTGCCATCCGTATGTTTTCCACCTATTATGTAATCCAGCAAAAACAGGCAAAAAAAACGGGATTGTAGGTGAACGCTGCAGGTTATAAGTTCAAAATCATGCAAACTGTCAACCGCCTATGGAGGGAGGAGAGGGAGGGAAACCCCTCCCTCCCACACACGGTGAGTGTGCAAGATGATGTACGTCGCTGTCAGACATACGATTCATGCCTTCTGCATTTTTTTATAGCTTGGGAAGCAACTTTAAATATGCGCGGTAAATCTCGATGAACGGGTTCTGGCGTAAAGATCATCCGCGCAAGCCTGTAGGTGACAGCGATGCAGATGAATTGTTAAATATAATCCAGGATAGCTTCCTAAGTCAAGCAATCAAGGAGTCTACTAGAGGAGATAATATTCTAGATCTATTGCTGACAAATAGAGACGACTTAGTTACAGATGTGGAGGTCGGTGAAAAGTTAGATAATAGGGACCATTATGAGATCAGATTTAGCTTAAATTGGGAAGTTGGAAAATTAAGTGGAAATAAACAAGGAATACCTAATTTCAGAAAGGCCAATTATGCAGGATTAAGAAGACACCTGGAGGATATTAATAAGAGGTGTGGGATGGAGGGGAAGAAATTTTCCGCGGGTAAGGACAGGGCGATGACAGCTGGAAAGGCCAATTATGAAGGATTTGGAAGTCACCTGGAGGTAATTAGAGAGGTTAGACATGGAAGTGAGGTCGGGGCTGAGGAGGATTATACCTTATTTGTACGGAATATAATTGACGGACAGAACAAAATATTCCTTATAGGGAAATAAGATCTAGAAAGCGTGATCCAAAATGGATGACCGCTAATTTAAAACACAACATTGGATCAAAAAGAAACATGTATTTACGGTTCAAGGCAGGATTAGTGACCAAAGAACAGTATAACGTGATGGCGAGGACAGTGAAGAAATTAACTCGAGTAGCTATGAACTATTATGAGATTAAAGTAGCAGGACAGGCGAAAAGTGACCCAAAGGGGTTCAATCAGGTATATAAAACCAAGACAAGGGAATTAGTCGGGCCGTTAAGGTCAGGACAGGGTGAGTGAGGTCTTAAATACGGATGAGGATATGTGTAAAAGTCTAAATGATTATTTCTTAAGTGTTTTTACTGAGGAGGATACATAGACGATACCTGATAGTGTACAGATGTTCAAAGGAAGCGATGAGGAGAAACTCAAAGATATTTTGATAACTAGGGAAATGTTGGAAGAGGGTATAGATATATTGAAGAATTTTAAATCGCCAGGACCAGCTGAAGTTTATCCCACGGTATTAAAGGAATGCAAGGAGGTTGTTAGTGAGTCGTTAGTGCACATTTTTAGGAAATCGGTTGAGATAGGCGATGTGCCATTGTTGTGGAGGAAAGGAAATGTTGTTCCCATATTTAAGATGGGAGACAGGACTAAAGCCAAATTATCGACTCATATGTCTAACGTCAGTGGTAGGTAAATTATTGGAATATATCATTGCAAAAAACATTAGAGAGCACTTAGAAAAACATAGTTTGATCAATGATTCACAACATGGATTCACCAAGGGTAGGTCATGTCTCACCAATTTATTGAGTTTTTATAGGAAAGTTTATGAGCCGGCAGATAATGATAAGGATTATGATGTAATATATCTGGACTTTAGTAAGGCATTTGACAAAGTACCACACGAGAGACTCTTAAATAAGGTTAAGGCTCATGGAATAGATGGGAAGGTTCTTCGTTGGATCAGAGCTTAGCTAAGTAATAAGCAACAAAGGGATACAATTAATGGTTCTAAATCTGAATGGGGACTGGTGACAAGTGGAGTTCCACAAGGGTCTGTTTTGGGTTCATTACTATTTTTTATTTACATCAACGACTTGGATAGTGGGATTAGCAGTGATATCAGCAAGTTTGCTGATGATACTAAGGTAGGTAGGATTATTGGATCACAGTCTGATGTAAACATATTGCAGGGAGACCTAGATAAACTTAATGAGTGGGCAGTCAGATGGCAGATGGAATTTAATATTGGTAAGTGCAGCGTTATGAAGGATGGTAGAAAAAACCCTGGTAATAGATACACCATACGTAATGTATCGCTGAAAAGATCAGAAGGTGAAAAAGATCTTGGAGTGAGGGTGAGCCCAGACCTCCGACCTAGGAAACAATGTATTGAGGCTAAAAATTGAGCTAATAGAGTGTTAGGATTCATTACCAGAAGTGTTAAAAGTAGAAGTGCGGAAGTTATTCTAAAGCTTTATCTGGCTCTAGTCAGGCCTCACCTAGACTATGCGGTTCAGTTTTGGTCTCCATATTACAGGATGGATATAGCCTTGTTAGAAACAGTGCAGAGAAGGATAACATAAATGATACAAGGGATGCGTAACTTTAGTTATGAGAGGAGATTGAAGTTATTAAAGTTACACTCACTCGAGAGACGCAAAGTAAGGGGCGATCTGATAGAAGTTTTTAAGTGGATAAAGGGATTTAATAAAGGAGAGGTGGAACAAATTCTTACGGCTTTTAACCAGGGTAGAACAAGAAGTAATGGATTCAAGCTGGAAGAGCGTAGATTTATAAAGGAAATAGGGAAAAACTGGTTCACAAATAGGGTGGTGAATGAATGGAATGGACTCAGTAGACAGGTAGTTAGTGCGGAGTCATTAGGGAGCTTTAAAGAGGGGCTGGATAGGTTCATGGATGGGGATGAAAGGTGGATGTAGGTAGTGTTAGGTGACAGGAACTATAACGTGTAGGCCTCGCGGCCTCTTGTAGCTTCCTTATTTTCTTATGTTCTTATGTTCTTATATCTACCAATTAGTAATACGGCATTGGTTGCAATCTCCTAAGTGTCAATCACGTCCAGCTTATCCCAGTTAACTCTCAATTTAAAGTTTTCAGATAATGGGTCAACCTTTTCTTTAGCATCAATTATATCACACGAAATTTATACATTTGTCACAATGGGAAGATGATCTGAGCCAATTAAATCATTCATGACAACAGCCTCAGAAACCGTGACATCCTGGCAATTTCTACCAATTACATAGTCAAGCCATTTACAATATGTATTACCAAAAGATACAAAGGTAAATGTAGAAGCATCAAGATCATAATCGAAACACGAAAGATTATTCTTTTCAATAAAACCTGTCAAGTTTTGCCATGCTCTTCCAGTAAATGGATCAGCATTAACTTTTCCTAAGTAGTAAATACAATAAAAAATCATATCAATAAGTATTTGTTCTAAGCTATTTAAAGTCTCAAGGTATTCATGCAGTGTTCTAGTCTCCCAAACATCGCTGTTACAATATATATTTACTAGTAGCATAATGCGTTTGCCTAAAGATATTTCTGGTACCATAACATTTCTTTCATATATCATTTTGTTAACAGAGAACAAGGAATCTTTCATCCATAAACAAGCCAAACCTCCTTCACACCGCCCAGCATTAGACACCAATGCTTTTTCAGAGTAATGAGCTGCCACACCAACACTCATAATTCTCATATATGTACCTCAAGTCTCCTAGTCTATCCTCAGGAATGAAAGTCTCTTGTAAGAATATTATGTCAAACGATTGTTGAGCGAGAAATCGTACATTATCAATATTCTTTCTTAATGAACAACAATTATACGAACAAATGTTTGTCCAAGCTCGCTTCGCTCGCTTGGATACCTGTTTCAGCCGAATTCATTCCTTGGTACTAAATTGATTGGTGAATCTGTCATATAGGCTTGAAAAATATTTACTCCACGAATGGGGGCAAGGTCTAGAGTGCATATTGGCTTGTAAAATGTTTACTCCACGAATGGGGGCAAGGTCTAGAGTGCATATAGGCTTGTAAAATGTTTACTTCACGAATAGGGGCAAGGTCTATAGTGCATATTGGCTTGTAAAATGTTTACTCCACGAATGGGGGCAAGGTCTAGAGTGCATATAGGCTTGTAGAATGTTTACTCAACGAATGGGGGCAAGGTCTAGCGTGCATATTGGCTTGTAAAATGTTTACTCTGCGAATGGGGGCAAGGTCTAGAGTCCATATAGGCTTGTAAAATGTTTACTCCATGAATGGGGGCAAGGTCTAGAGTGCATATAGGCTTGTAAAATGTTTACTCCACGAATCGGGGCAAGGTCTAGAGTGCATATAGGCTTGTAAAATGTTTACTCCACGAATGGGGGCAAGGTCTAGAGTGCATATTGGCTTGTAAATGTCACTTTCTTGTTCTTGTTTTTAAGTAATCTTAAGTAATCTTAAGTAATCTGAATCCATTTATGGTTTTAAAACAACAAATTACAATTTAGCCCTTTTCTTTTCTTTGTAAACAGTAAAGAAAATCAAAGAAGGAGATGGTGAAGGTTAGATTGGATTAGGTCAGGTTGTAATAGAAGTATTTTAAAGTGAGGGTATTTAAAAAGTTGACTTTAGACTGTGCGAGCTTGGACACGCTCTACATCTTTAGTGTGGACGTCTATTTCCCAGTAAAATTACATATGGTCATGGTGAATTCAAAAATAACACAAAACAATAAAAAAATATTATATGTCTTTAGACTTTCGAGCATAAAACTTATTTACGATCATATCCTCTGCCATAAATCAGGATTAAAAAGTGTATCTCCTTCACTAAGAGAGACAGTTCCCTTAAAAGCATTATTAACTTTTGATAAAATTTCTAGATGTTCTATTTTTTCATATTAAATATTAAATGTATCTTAAATATATTGATCAATATCATCACTGGTAGAATTTAAATGTACTCTGCCTATGAACACATCCACCTTGCGGATCACTCCTCTCAGCTGGTTGGTAGCATCCCTCCTGACACCCGTCATACGCGCAGCCGCACTTCCACCTGCTGGTCTAGGCCGCTCCCACCGCCGCTTGTTGTTTCCCAGCTCCCACCTTCTCGCTCGCTCATCCACCGGTGTCTCGGCCTGGGCAGTGCTGTTTGAATGGTCCTCAGTAGTATCGTCTTTATCAGCTGAATTATTTGGTGAAGCCCTTGGTTTTGGAGGTCTGGTTTTTCTTATAGCTCCAGTCTTTTGTTCAGCTGTAGGAGCAGATACTGGCTGCCTTCAGACATTACTCTGATCAAGACTCGACTTTGCAGCTTCTGCAAAAGTTGATATAGGAGGCTCCAGTCTTGCTGTGTTCTCTACTTGTTCATCACTTGATGCTTGCCTAGTAGTGTTAAGAGTTTGAAGGAATTCTAAGCTTTCTTGAGGAATGTCGTTACCAGCTTCTTCAAGACCTGAAATGGCTCCTCTAAACTTATTGTTCAGATCCTTGACGTCAATCTTCATCTGACGAACAGTGTCAGCCGTGTTGCACACCTCAGCCCGGATGTCAACCATTTTTGGTAATATGTCATTCAATTTTGCAACATCCTCCATTAAACTGCTCAGAAGAGGAGCAATAAATTCCATCCCGATAGATGGCATTTTTTTATGTGAGTCTGTGGCAAAGGTAACTTTTGTTTTAGAGGCCAATAATTAATTATGCATCTCCACAACATCACGGAGTTCCTTCTTCTTTTTCTCAGGATCACGACGCCATGATATGTCCTTATGTAGGATATTACAGAGACTGACTTTAGCAGTTTTTAGTTATTCATGTGAGTATAATGAATGAGCAAAATCTATCAGAGTTTCTTCTGAGTAGTCAGCTCGTGCAGAATTGGTAAAGCACAAAATACTGCTTAAGATTATCTCTCCTGTTTGAGTCATTTTGCACTCAACAGATGGCAGCACTATGCCTTAGCGTTACCATGGCAACAAGTACAGTGATTCCTCCTCAACTTCAGTGTGCATGCGCAAAAATGGCGAAGATTTTCATGACGGTCTTTTAATATTGCAACATATTGCTTTATGACTCAGCAGAGATCTACCTCACTCGTTATGGATTCAGGGATGCTCACTCCAGTACATACCAATAGTAATACTGCCAGAAATCCTTACGGAGTACTCACTAACAAGGCCAGGGAGTAACACCGGTGACAGCAGTGACGGTGGTGGTGGTTTGTTGTTTTATATAGTCATTGCATCTTAAAGTAATCACATTTCACTTAATTATCAGGTCTCAGGGAATCACTGATCCTTCATAGAGTTTATTGCACTATCATTTCTCACGTAGTATTCATTCATTTAGTCACCGTATATCCAAATAATCCAAGAGGAGGTTAAGGCGGCCTTGTTTACGTCCTGATCCAATGGCCGGGAGTAGTATTAGTGGTAGTAGCAGTAGCAGTAGTAGTAGTAGTAGCAGTAGCAGTAGTAGTAGTAGTAGTAGTAGTAGTAGCAGTAGCAGTAGCAGTAGTAGTAGTAGTAGTAGCAGTAGCAGTAGTAGTAGTAGTAGTAGTAGTAGCAGTAGTAGTAGTAGTAGTAGTAGTAGTAGTAGTAGTAGTAGTAGTAGTAGTAGTAGTAGTAGTAGCAGTAGTAGTAGTAGTAGTAGTAGTAGTAGGAGTAGTAGTAGTAGTAGTAGTAGTAGTAGTAGTAGTAGTAGTAGTAGTAGTAGTAGTAGTAGTAGTAGTAGTAGTAGTAGTAGTAGTAGTAGCAGTAGTAGTAGTGGTAGTAGTAGTTTCATTTAAGGAGAAGCCCAAAAAAAGTGTGACCATCATTTATGAGCTAGAGTGATGCAAAACAGCCCCAACACACACACACACACACACACACGCCGCTATATTTTCACTGTTTAAAGTAGGATATTCATAAATATATAAATACGCACATGCATCATTGAACAAAAAAAATCTTTATTGTGTGTGTGTGTGTGTGTGTGTGTGTGTGTGTGTGTGTGTGTGTGTGTGTGTGGTGTGTGTGTATGGTGTGTGTGTGTGTGTGTGTGTGTGTGTGTGTGTGTGTGTGTGTGTGTGTGTGTGTGTGTGTGTGTGTGTGTGTGTGTGTGTGGTGTGTGTGTGTGTGTGTGTGTCTGTGTGTGTGGTGTGTGTGTGTGTGTGTGTGTGTGTGTGTGTGTGTGTGTGTGTGTGTGTGTGTGTGTGTGTGTGTGTGTGTGTGTGTGTGTGTGTGTGTGTGTGTGTGTGTGTGTGTGTGTGTGTGTGTGTGTTGCATCACTCTAGCTCATAAATGATGGTCACACTTTTTTGGGCTTCTCCTTAAATGAAACTACTACTACCACTACTACTACTGCTACTACTACTACTACTATGTGTGTGTGTGTGTGTGTGTTTCAAAATCACGCTTGCGACAAACCGTAACATAAAAAAGGCGAAAAAAGCTAAACAGAGAGAGAGAGAGAGAGAGAGAGAGAGAGAGAGAGAGAGAGAGAGAGAGAGAGAGAGAGAGAGAGAGAGAGAGAGAGAGAGAGAGAGAGAGAGAGGAGAGAGAGAGAGAATGGTAAGGCCTTTCTGGGAGTGTAAATTCATAAGAAGTTGGCTATTTTAACGCCCCGAGGCACATTCTGGTAACACAGTCTTGAGGAAGACGCGTATGAAGCCTAAACATGTGCCTTTTATTGCCTTGGCAGGACAGCTCCGCCCCTCTCTTCACTTAGGGCTATTGCTCTGAGGGAAGGCAGGGTGGGCCAGGCCAGATGCGGGAAACCAGACGTGTGTATAAACAGGTGGAGTTATGCTAATATGTATGAGTGGAACAAATATATGGAAGTGAAATTGAAGTAGGGAGAGAGAATGAAGTATGAGGGCAGAGAAGAGTGGAGGTAAATGAGTGAAAACCGATTAAGGAGAGGAAAATATGGGTAGCAGGTAATATAGTGAGAAAAGAAAGAAGCGAGAGGTAGCGTGAGGGTGTGAATAACATAGAAAAATGAGGTTAAGTAATGTATACGTAAAAAAAACTATTGGCTCAGGATCATTTAACCCCATGAGGTTGAGTGACTTAAATATAATGGGAATAATAAGCAGTATTTAACGAAACTATTCATGTTTACTCATTTATTTATGCTCGTTTAAACATAATATTCATCATCTCAGGTTATTCATTGAGTAGAATTGAGCTCATGAATAAATGTGTTAATAATTGAAGGATGTATTGAGAGAGGAGAGAGAGAGAGAGAGAGAGAGAGAGAGAGAGAGAGAGAGAGAGAGAGAGAGAGAGAGAGAGAGAGAGAGAGAGAGAGAGAGAGGAGAGAGAGAGAGAGAGAGAGAGAGAGAGAGAGAGAGAGAGAGAGAGAGAGAGAGAAGAGAGAGGAG
>JACEEZ010001239.1:110000-127500 GCA_016584305.1 Chionoecetes opilio | reverse complement strand
TTCCGCGGCCTCGCTGCACAAGACTTTCTACCCATTCTCATCCCTATTCTGTCCATCTTCCTAATGCAAGAGTTAATCAGTATCTTTACTCTTTCATCCCTTTCACTGGTAAACTCTGGAACTCTCTTCCTGTTTCTATTTTTCCACTTACCTATGACTTAAATCTTTTCAAAAGAAGAGTAACAAGACACCTCCCGAACTAAACTGGCTCACCCCTCTTATTTATTTTATTCTCTTACTGTCATCTTTATAGGGACTGGCAACTAAGCGGGCTTTGTGTTACCCTTTTTTGTTGTGCCCTTGGCCAGTTCTTTGTGATGTAAAAAAAAAAAAATATAAAAAAAAAAATACAGATTAATTTACATATTTTATATTTCTGTGATGGACGTTTTCACATCAATAGGCTTATGTCTATAAGCGCATTTTCACGACGTTTGCCAGGCCGGGCTAGGCTGGCCCAGGCTACACTGATGCTCGCGAAAACACATCTAGACTGGCCCTGTCCCATTCGTGGTTCCTATTGGCTGGGGGACCGAGTGAGCGGACTTTACCGTCCTGTAAGCTTTACCCCCCCCCCCCCAAGACACACCAAATTATTATTAATTTGACCTCCGGTAATCACTTCCTAGCTGGGATATGAAAGGTCATCATTATGTCTGAGATGAGAGGCAGCTACACAAAATATTGCATGATTTTGCTATATCATACTGTTCGGCCTAATTTTTTATAGTCATTCTTGCTACTTGATTCAAGTCAAATCAGATTCAATGGGATTTTTGTTGTAGTAAGAATTACTTCGGCTGTTAAACAAATGAATTATATTTTTTATTTGATAATTAATCATAATGCATATTAAACTTTGGTTAATATCTCTGGGTTTTTATAAAAAAAAATTAACATGGCATATCAACTTTTGGTTATAGTAGTGTTGCTTTTTGTACAGTACAACAACAAAAAAAAAATATATATAATTGAGAAAAAAATATTCTGCTGTAAAAACAGCCACATGGCAATTTGCTATCTAAAATTGCTACAGTGGATTCCCCCGCACCACTCATTTAGTCTCATTATGATATAATTATATTACAATACAATGATAAAATTGGTGTTCACAAAGCCCATTTGCTTAATTTTCCTTCTTTCCCATCTCATTTTCAAATAATGATATGGGTATGATTTAAAACAGTGATTTAAAAAAAAATCATTTGATTTAAATCATGATTTTAATCATTGACTAAAATCAACTTGATTTAAATCAAACAACCCTGATATTTATTATAATATATATATTATATATATATATATATATATTATATAAATATTTAATTATATATATATATATATATATAAATATATATTATATATATATATATATAATATATATATTATATATATTATATTATATAATCATATATATATATATATATATAATATATATATATATATATATATATATATATATATATATATATATATATATTATATATATATCATATATATATATATATATATATATATATATATATATATATATATATATATATATATATATATATATATATATATATATTATATATATATATATATATATATATATATATATATATATATATATATATATATATATATATATATATATATATATATATATATATATATATATATATATATTATATATATATATATATATATATATATAATATATATATATATATATATATATATATTTTATATGTCTTTCCACCACATTACATTAATACCCTTGCTATTTAGTCAATTCAAAACGACCCCTCCTTCTATACAGCACAGGTAATTAAGAAAATAAATGTGGTGTGACAGCCTGTAATACAAGTCTTATACTTAATAACGTAAAAACTAATTACGTAGATGATAATACCTCCTTTTAGCATTACCACTAAGTAGTGTGACGCTGTGAATGGTTCCCCAACACGCATACACGTGTACATACATACAACCATGCATCAAAACGAGAGAGAAAAGCGAGGGGGGGGATAAAACACACACACACACACACACACACACACACACACACACACACACACACACACACACACACACACACACACACACACACACACACACACACACACACACACACACACACACACACACACACACACACACACACACACACACAGACACACACACACACACACGTGTCCTCCACCACCACAACACAACCGCTGACAAGACAAGACGCGGGCAACAAGGCCTCATCATTACGTACATGAATACAACAGATAAAACCCTCTTCGAGTGAGTCCCTAAACATTAACACGTCTGGACACATCACGCTGCCGGCCTTGCCTGGAGTGTGTCCATGTTATCGCTTAGCATCTCATTCCCAGGGTATACAACACCGGATAACGTTATGAATAGTAATGAAAAAATAAGCAAATAAATAGATAGTTAAATATATAGAAAGTTATAGATCAATAAATGTAAATAATAAAATATAGGTGTTGTTTTATAAGTATAGATGTACATGGACATAACACATCAAAATGAGTTATTTTAAAGGTTTAATTCTTAACTTAATTATACCCGAAGTACTATGGGAAGTATACTATTGTACTATGGGTAAAACAAGTATCGGTGCATAGGGGTCCGATGAATACTGTAAACATTCGGTCAAATGCTGATGATATGGGAGTGTTTTCGTTTTCTTCGTTCCGTAGTGTCAAAATGTTTCACGCATATAGTGCACCGATACTTGTTTTACCCATTACATAACGCTAAGAATCATAAATGCAATATATATATATATATATAATATATATATATATATGTATGTAAAATAATAGTAAATAATGAAACTATGATGTGTTCGGAGTGTTTTTGGCGTTATTTTCCTGTAGAATATGATCTGTCCATGAGCCGGGCGGGCCATCGACGGGTATCATCTGGGTGGGAGAATTCTTGTGGCTATTTTCTTTTTCCTATATATGTCCACACTATTTATTGGGATGATAACCTTTGCAGAGGGGTAGCTTAATAGTAGTTATGATGCAATCACTATTTTAAACTATGTAAATGTCATACGCAAAAAAAGGTCAGTCTCCGATGTTGTTAATTTCATAATTTGTGTGTCATTACTCATGATTTAAGTGTCATTTGCAGTTGCAGAGAAGCCGTATATTTATTGATATAAGAAAATTTATTCTATCAACGGTTATCATTTGACTTTCTATTTTTGTTGCAGACATCTGGTGATCTGAGATATGGCTACTAAAACTACTGAAATTCCAACCAAAAGGCAACGAATGGAACCTGAGGAATGTGCCATCCACTGCACCGATGACACCTCTGAGCTGGTGTCACCCAGAGACGTGAACTCCTGGAAGACATTGATCAGGGCAGCGGAGATAAGGAACCATGCTGACCTCATGGGCCTCGCAAGAACAACACCTGAAGGGGAGGTGCCTCGGGTTTGGTACCACAGGAAATGCAGGAGCATCTTCACCATGGGAAAACTACTAGATGCTTACGTCCCGAAGTTACAGGTTGCAAGGAGTTCAGCCAGACCACCACGCGTTACTCCAACCACGTCGAGAGTTCTTGAGGAGAATTGTATTTTTTGTGACAAAACCAGCAAGTACATGAAAGGTCAAAAGACCCGGGAGGACATGATCAAGTGCTGTGAGCTGCGGGCAGACAGTAGGATACGAGATGCAGCTGTCAAGAAGCTAGAGGACAGAATGCTGTCAATCACCAGCAAGGAGCTTGTTGCAACGGAAGGGCACTACCACAGATCATGCTATCATTCCTACACTAGAGGGAAGCCATTTGCAAGCTGTGGGCTTGCTGATGCTGAAGATAATGCTGATGATCATTACAATATCGCAGAAACACAGGCTCATGAGGAGCTTTTTTCGTACATCAGGAGCCAACTTCCCCCTTGCCAAAACATTGTTCCCATGGCAACCCTCAGGCAGCGATTTGAGGAATCAATGTCTTGTCATGGCATCAGTATAGTCACCAATTCGTCTAGGAAATATCTACGTCGCAAGATAGAAAAAGAGCTGGGAGAATCTATCCTCATCTGCCCTGATGACAACGGAAAACTTCTAGTGTGCACCAACAGCCTCTCGAAGAGTGACCTTGCGAAGAGAACACATACTCTGCAGGTTGAGTTGGATGCTATGAGAGCTCAATCAGTTGCATTGTTTGCCAAAGCTGCTATAATCCTGCGGAATGAAATAAAACAGAATTAAATCAACCAAACGTGGCCACCTCATGTGGAACAGGACAAAGATTTCATTCCACGATCTGTCATCAAGCAAAGCAAAGCAAACCTTGCTGACAGGGAAGACTGACTATCCTCAGCCATCTGAAAGAGTTGAACGTCTCACTACCTCCATAGGCAGTGATCTAGTGTTTACCGTCACTGGTGTCAAGACCAAACCACCAAAGCACATCATGCTGCCCTTTGCGGTAAAGTCTCTGACTAGAAACACAAAACTTATTCGTACCCTGAATCGACTGGGCCATGGTGTTTCATACACACAGGTTGAGGAAATTGACACCGCACTGTGCCTCCAAAAGCTGGAGCGATCCCAGACGGGCGTGGCATTACCAAGCACCATCTACCAGGGAGTCTTCACCACTCTAGCTTGGGACAACATAGACCGCTTGGAGGAGACCACTAGTGGAGAGGGCACATCGCATCGAGTCAATGGCATTGCTGTGCAGCCAAAAAATCATCGGACCAATGCCACAAGGTGAAGCCAAGGCAATAAAAAAGTCCAAGAAGGGGAGCATATCCCCACCACCAGCATCACTCCCCTTGTACAACACTGGTCGGAGATTGGGGCCCTCAGTCACTGTCACTCTAGATGTGGATGCACACAAACAGGTCCAGGATGCTCACTAGGGTCAAGAACTTGATCTGGCTGCTTACTCGATTGTCAAACCCCAAAGAAGATCAAACCATCAGCAGTTGGACTGGATTCAACATTCTCATCCGCAATGACACGCATGTGGTGCAGGACACTGTGAGCTACCTGCCTACTATTAATGCCCCAGCGACCGAGATGTCGACCGTCAATGAAGTCTTGACCCAAACTTTAAACATAATGGATACCCTGGAACTGAAGGAGATTGTCTGCGTCTTCGACCAAGCTCTATACGCCAAGGCTGCATAAATCACTTGGAAGCATAAGAAGTTCATGAACATAATATTGAGAATGGGGGCATTCCATACCATTTGCAACCTTCTATCAACTATCGGGAAGAGGTATCAGGATGCTGGCCTGAGGAACTTCTGTGTGGAGTCTGGCGTGATTGCATAAGGATCCATCACTGCTGTGATGGAAGGGCGCAAGTACAACCGTGCTGTCAGACTTCACAAGATCGTGTATGAGGAGATGATGAGGCTAGCTTGGAAGGGGTTTCTGCCTTGGATCAAAGTCAACCACGGAGTAGAGGCTCACCATCTGGAAGAAGCCCTCAGCAGCATCTCCACTTTCCATGACGAGGTATACCAGGCCTCCTTCACAGAGCTCATGGATGATATATCTCTCACTCGCATCTTCCAGCTGTTCCAGGAGTACCTTGGCTCCCTCAGAAATGGCCACCCGCTATCAGCTTTCTGGGTGTCATACCTCAACATCGTTGAGATCATGCTGGGCTTGCTTCGTGCAGCAAGAGGGGGGGATTGGCTGCTCCACCTCGCATCAATCCGCGACATGATCCCATGGTGCTTTGCATATGACAAGGTGAATTATGCACGCTTCCTCCTATACTACTATGCTCCAATGTCACGTCTGTCCGTTGATCACCCAGATGTGCACCAACAGTTCATGCAGGGTGGCTTCAGCGTCCAGCTTGGCAGCCAGAGTCCCTTCGGCAGGATCCCGGTGGATTAAACTATTGAGGAAACTGTCAATCGAGATACCCAGACAGCAGGAGGCACAAAGTGCTTCAACCTGAAACGGGCTGCTGTGGAGAGGTACTACCTAACTTCTGAGTACCGTAGCATGTACCTCAAACAGCTCAGAAGGATGGTGGGACGCGGGATGTCTCACCTTAGCCACCCAGACCTGCTGATGCCTAGAATTACCAGGGATAAAGCAGATGTACGGTCCATTGAGAAGCTTCTTGAAGATGACAGGACGAATCCTTTTGACCCAAATGAAACTGAGTTTGTCAGCATTTCGACCGGTACCTTGTCTCCTCCAGATGTAGCAATGGATCTTCTTGATGCCAACAAAATTGGCGCAGAAGCATACGAGTCATTCAAGCGGGACCGGCTTGAAGACGAAACACCAAAGACCCAGTTCCATGACAAAATGACTAAGAAGAGGCTGAAGACGTTGCAGATATCCGAAAGAAGCCGTCGACAAGCAACCCAAACAAGATCATTCTGCAGGCTGACAGGAAGCTCTTCGCCCACATGGTCCTGGTGGCAGAGAGCCGCCATCTCCAGATGAGTGATGTCCTTTCCCACCCCCTAGGGCCATTGCCATGGGCACTCGCCAATAGAGACGGGACGCTGAGAAAGACAAACAAAGCAGCTCTGGCCAGGGAACTAGAGAAGCAGGTCTTACCAGCAGAGAATATCCGTATGCTGTCTGCTACAATCATTGATGGGATGAGTCTGGTTCAGAAGATGAAGGGCAATGACCAGACATTCTCTCAACTTGCAGAATCAGCACTGATTCAAATCCTAAATGAAGGAGCCAGGAGCGAGATAATCGATGTCGTCTTTGATGTATATCGGGAGGACTCGATAAAAAATGCAGAGAGAGTGAACAGGGGGTGCGCCACAGGAATACGGTTTCGACACATTGCACCAGGTCACCGGATACAGCAATGGAGAAACTTTCTCAGCAGCTCGGTTAACAAGACCAATCTCATAAGGTTCCTGGTGGCCGAGTGGAAGACACACAAGCTGAGGGACAAACTGAATGACAAGAAACTCTATGTTGCCAGTGAGGAAAGCTGCTTGTGAACCAAGTTCTACCAAGAACCAGTGGGCAGTGGTTGCAGGCCTGCAATCGAACCAAGAAAAAGCTGACACAAACATACTTTTGCATGCAGCTCATGCTGCAAAGGAAGGCTACAGTGCTGTAGTAATAACAGCTGATGACACCGATGTGTTGGTGCTATGCCTGGCATTCTCCGCTGATATCCCCTGTCCCTTGTTCCAGAAATGCAGAACTAAGAACCGGATTAGGTATATTGACATCACCAAGCTACGCCAGGCCTTGGGATACAGTGTCTGTACTGCTCTGATTGGCATGCACGCATACACAGGATGTGACACGGTGAGTGCCTTCGCAGGTCGTGGGAAGCTTGGAGCGTTAAAGCTCATGAGATCAGAGCATTGGCAAGAAGTGTTTCGCGAGCTGGGACAGTCTTGGGAACTATCAAAGAACCAATTCAAGAAGCTACAAGCATTCACATGTAAACTGTACACAATATCCACGACAACAGAGGACATCAATACTGATAGGCATGAAATACTGGCATCAATACTGACTCCATCAACTTTTCTGTGCAAGGCGTGGGGAGCTTGAGTCTAGCCAGATGCCACCATGCAAGGACTGCCTTTTCATGCATGCCATGCGTACCAACTATCAGGCTGGCATCTGGAGAGGCAGTCTTCAGCAACATCCACAAGTCCCAAGCCCAGTCGAGTATGGCTGGGCCAAAAAGGACGATGGCCAGCTCACCGTAAAATGGATGCGGGGATCTCCCGCCCCTGGTGCAGTGCTACAGCTTCTGTCCTGCAAGTGCAGTCGTGGATGCAAGCTACCGGAATGCCAGTGCATGAGCAATGGATTGAAATGTACAAACATGTGCAAGTTGCAGACATGAGCCTATCAACCCAAAGACGAGGACATTGACATGATGATCTCGGAGGCATACCTGACTGACTCTGAAACAGACGACTAAAATGGAGGATTGATCTTAAGGAGGGATCCCTCACACTTGAAAGACTGATAATTTGTGCTTCAAATTATCTGTGACATAAGAAAGAAGCTCATTAGTTAATTTTAATGGACCCTGCCCATAACTACGTCATGGTTTGTTTACATCGGTGCATTGTGGGGATAAGGCGGGGTCGCCGCGGGTGGACCTACGAAGGGAAAACTACGGCGATGGAAGAATTTCGAGTTATTTTGCGTGAAATTGATATTCCAAGTGCTATATTACTGTGCTCTGTTCTCGCTGACAGCACTATAGAGAAGACCTGAGGTAATGGCTGATGTGCAGAGGCTTCTAAACCAAGAAAACTGAGTCATAACAGAGCCTCGTCATAAGGTAAGCAACTGGTAGGTACGTAATGTGTCCCTATCACTTGCTTACTTCTTAATGAGACTCTGCTGTGACTGTTTTCCTGGTTTAGAATCCTTTGCACATCAACCATCACCTCAGGTCTTCTCTATGTTGTCAGCGAGAACGGAAATATAGCACCTGGAATATCAATTTCGTCCAAAACAACTCGAAATTTTTTCAGCGTCGTAATCTTCTCTTTGTAGGTTGTACATATTCATGGTTATGATAGTATTAAAATACCTTATTGATTGAGTTCCTTTTGTTGTCTTTCCTCATAATAAGTAGTGGTACATCATGGTTTAAGACTTTAAGTGTTACTTGACGAGCCAATGAATACTCTTGAGTCTATAGTCTATACCAACATCACCAACCGTTGCTTTGATTTATCGGTAAATCTTAAGAACAAAGCTCCACCCCCTATCTTCTTCTTATATTTCTTATAGCCAACAAGCTTGGGGACAAGGGGGGAAACCGGGGTTTTTGGTGGGGGAGCACACACATAAGGGAAATATGGCCCCCCACAAAAAAATCTACAAACTAGGGAAAATGCCATAGTTCATAGAATTTATCGGGGCCATATTTCCCTTATATGTGTGCTCCCCCACCCAAAAACCCCGGTTTCCACCATGTCCCCAAGCTTGTTGGCTATAAGAAGAAGAAGAAGTTAGGAGGTTGAGCTTATATTCTCAGGATGACAAAACTCTACAGACCTAACCTAGCACCCCTCCTCGAGCCCCTCGTGCTGTGCACTAACCTAACCTAACCTAACCTGCCCTAACCTGACCTAACCTGACCTAACCCAACCTAACCCTACTGGACTTAGTTTTTCTCAAGAACATGAAATTTAATATCGGTCATGTAGGCAAAGTAAGGATCGGCACTCATTAAAATCTAAACAGATGTGTTAAGGACAGTAAGTATAACACGTAGAGCCAACATTTGGGTCAGCTTACCGTGGAGCCCTTGTTCTTAAGATTTTCCGATTTATCTTATTACTCCATCCATAAACAAGTTGCATAACCACGGTGACATTACCCATCCTTGCCTCATGGTACCTGGTACTGTCGTCTACCGATATTTTTATCCCTACACAAATCGGGAAAACTCGCCGACGGTAATGGTTAGGTTAGATTTGGCTTTGATTTATCTTATTACTCCATCCATAAACAAGTTGCATAACCACGGTGACATTACCCATCCTGGCCTCATGGTACCTGTTACTGTCGTCTACCGATATTTTTATCCTTACACAAATCTGGAAAACTCGCCGAGGTTAATGGTTAGGTTAGATTTGGCTTTGATTTATCTTATTACTCCATCCATAAACAAGTTGCATAACCACGGTGACATTACCCATCCTTGCCTCATGGTACCTGATACTGTCGTCTACCGAATATTTTTATTCTACACAAATCTGGAAAACTCGCCGAGATTAATGGTTACGTTAGATTTTGGCTTTGATTTATCTTATTACTCCATCCATAAACAATTTGCATAACCACGGTGACATTACCCATCCTTGCCTGAAGTTGTCTCATGGTACTCTCGTCTGCCGAAATGCTCGTCCCTACACAAATCGGGAAAACTCGCCGACGGTAATGGCTAGGTTAGGTTACCGTTAGGTTAGGTAAAGGTCAGTTAGGTTAGGTATTCATAATCACAGGTAAAAGCTTATTAGTTATACATACATACTCCACTCCATACACACTCCTTAACCCTTCAATACGTCCCACATTCCCTCCCAGTCTACTCTGTCATATGCTTTGGCATTAGTCCAGATGAACACCGAACTCACTTTGGTGGACAAAACCATTTTTTTTGGGTGTGTTTTTATGTGTTTTGAATGAATCTGCTAACCGTTTCGGTCGCAGTTATTATTATTTTTTTTTTATTATTCTATATGTAAGGGTTAGTTTTTTTTTTTTTTTTTTTTTTTTTTATTTAGGTAAAGGTTAGGTTAGGCATAGGTTAGGTATGGGTTAGGTTAGGTATAGGTATAGGTTAGGTTAGGTTTAGGTTCAATGTTTTTTTTGTTTTTTTTGCAAAAATGATAGAAAAAAGAAAGAACCTAACCTAACCTTTACCTAACAAAAAAAAAAAAAGCATAAAAAACTAACCTTTACAAAAAAAAAGACAAATTGGGACCGAAACGGTTAGCAGATTCATTCAAAACACATCAAAACACACCAGACAAAAATTGTTTCGTCCACCAAAATGAGCTCGGTGTTCATCTGGACTAATACCAAAGCATATGACAGAGTAGACTGGGAGGGAATGTGGGATGTATTGAAGGGTTAAAGAGTGTGCATGGAGTGGAGTAAGTATGTACAATTAATAAGCTTTTACCTGTGATTATGAATACCTAACCTAACTGACCTTTACCTAACCTTACGGTAACCTAACCTAACCATTACCGTCGGCGAGTTTTCCAGATTTGTGTAGGGACGAGCATTTCGGTTGACGAGAGTACCAGATATACCATGAGGCAAGGATGGGTAATGTCACCGTGGTTATGCAACTTGCTTATAGATGGAGTAAAAAGATAAATCAGAGCAAAATCTAACCTTGCTATTACCGTCGGCGAGTTTTCCCGATTTGTGTAGGGATAAAAATATCGGTAGACGACAGTACCAGGTACCATGAAGCAAGGATGGGTAATGTCACCGTGGTTATGCAACTTGTTTATGGATGGAGTAAAAAGATAAATCAAAGCCAAATCTAACCTAACCATTACCGTCGGCGAGTTTTCCCGATTTGTGTAGGGATAAAAATATCGGTAGACGACAATACCAGGTACCATGAGGCAAGGATGGGTAATGGTAGCAATCCTTCCTACGCCTCCCATTGGGGAGGCGGTAGCGGAGTGGTTAGCGTCTCCGACTGGCGTTCTCGGTGACCCGAGTTCGATCCCCGAAGAAAACCAAAATCTTTCTGCACCGTCGAGTGGTCTACGAACACCCACATGCCCTGCCCATCAACTCTACCTTCGATTGCGAGTGCATCGGAGGACACAGGGGAGCGGCATGAGCCTCTAATCACAGGTGTCACTATAAAAATCCTGCCTGCGTCACCACGGGCGCGGACCAACCATAACACCCCTCAAGTGAATCTCCAGAGACTACCATCCGAGCCCTGGGTCACCACTGCCTACAGGCGCTAGAGGTAAGAAAAAAAAAAAGAAAAAAAAAATAATATCCGTGGTTATGCAACTTGTTTATGGATGGAGTAATACGATAAATCAAAGCAAAATCTAACCTAACCATTACCGTCGGCGAGTTTTCCTGATTTGTGTAGGGATAAAAATATCGGTAGACGACAGTACCAGGTACCATGAGGCAAGGATGGATAATGTCACCGTGGTTATGCAACTTGTTTATGGATGGAGTAATAAGATAAATCAAAGCAAAGGTTGGTGATGTTGGTATAGACTCAAGAGTATTCATTGGCTCGTCAAGTAACACTTAAACCATGATGTACCCCTACTTATTAGGAGGAAAGACAACATAAGAAACTCAATTAATAAGGTATTTTAATACTATCATAACCATGAATATGGACAACCTACAAAGAGAAGACTACGACGATGAAAACATTTCGAGTTGTTTTGGGCGAGATTGATATTCCAGGTGCTATATTTCCGTTCTCGCTGACAACATAGAGAAGACCTGAGGTGATGGTTGATGTGCAAAGGCTTCTAAATCAGGAAAATAGTCACAGCACAGTCTCATTAAGAAGTAAGCAAGTGGTAGGGACACATTACGTACCTACCAGTTGCTTACCTTTTGACGAGGCTCTGTTATGACTCTGTTTTCTTGGCTTAAAAGCCTCTGCACATCAGCCATTACCTCAGGTCTTCTCTATAGTGTTGTCAGCGAGAACAGAGCACAGTAATATAGCACCTGGAATATCAATTTCGCGCAAAATAGCTCGAAATTCTTCCAACGCCGTAGTTTTCCCTTCGTAGGTCCACCCGCGGCGACCCCGTCTTATCCCCACAATGTACCGATGTAAACAAACCGTGACGTAGTTATGTCTGGGGCCCATTGTCTTTACATCACATGTTTTGTTCCTGCCAGAAAAAGAAAAAAAACTTTCTTACATGGGTATCTGATTTTCATCAAATTCGCAGACATAAATATCATATTCCAAAGGTGAATCAATTAATATTTTTATACTAAGGATATGAATACCAAGAGCAATGTACATTAGAATGATCTAGGCACCCTGAGTAGTCACCAAGCCCCAAAATACCAAAAATGCACTATACGCGATCCTCGGATTTCCACTCTAAGGTTCACATATGCAACGCATGATAATAACCACTAAGCTACCAGTCCGCAATGGTTATCATACCAAACTGTGAAGTAGAAATGTCTAGCAAGTCAAAAATCACAACTAGAATTTGCCTACCCAAGTGATACCCGTCGGTGCATTTTCGGTTCTTGGCTCATGGACTACCTCTCTTTCTAGACAACTTCAAAACCCTTAATCTACTTTTTAAACTTCCTTCTCCCCTCACTCCCTTTATCCTCCCTTCTGTTCTACCATGTCTGATCTTTCTTCTTCCCTTACCTTTCTTTCCTCCCTTTCCCTCCCATATCCTCCCTTTACCCACCCATAAACCACTAACCAACTCCTTGTCTTCCCTCTCTTCATTTTCATCCTTCCTTAATCATCCAATCTTCTCCCTCTCCACTCCCTCCCTCTTCCTTCCTTTACTTCTCTCTCTCTCTCTCTCTCTCTCCTCTCTCCTCTCTCCTCTCCTCTCTCTCTCTCTCTCTCTCTCTCTCTCTCTCTCTCTCTCTCTCTCTCTCTCTCTCTCTCTCTCTCTCTCTCTCTTTTTTCCTTTTTTTTTAAAACTTAATACATTGCAAACAGAAGGGGAGTTGATGTGCTAAAGTCCTGACTGGAACGCCAAGGACTAGCAGTATTATATTTTATTCATATCAATAATTATACAAATAATATGGAAAAAGTACAGCAATTCTCTACTATAAATTAATACTGATAACAACTATACGCTAATACAAATAATATAAAGAAAGTATACTAATACATTGAAACAACATATATATATATATATATATATATATATATATATATATATATATATATATATATATATATATATATATATATATATATATATATATATATATATATATATATATATATATATATAAAGAAATTATACTAATATAAAACATAATCTTATTATACAAATGTTTAGTAATGATTTTTATTGCATGTTTTATTGCGTTAGTTCCGCTTGCAGCCAGCCATTTACGCCCGATTTGAAGGCGTGCATGGAAGTGGTGAGGTGCAGGTCGGTCTGGCGCACCAAGGTGTTCCATAGTCGACCATAGCGGGGTAGGAAGGAGCGGAGGTAATGTTCCGTCCTCGCGAAGGGCACAGTCACTTGATGGTCGATGTTGTAGGCCGCACGGATAGAATGGGAGGGCCTGGCCCGTGGGTTGAGGCGCAGCTCTGCTAGTTGTAGGAGCTGCATCCTGTGAGCCTTGTACATGACGCACATGCCTGCCACGTCACGCCGCTGCTGGAGAGGTTGAATGATCTGTGCAGCAGCCTCAGGGGTTTTCAGCCGGGCCAGCCGCTGGGCTCTGGCTTGAACCCGGTCAAGGAGGCGGAGGTATGACAAGGGGCAGGAGGATCATGCGAGGGGCGAGTATTCCATCAGGAAGCGGACTTGTGACTTGTAGAGTGTGCCGACTCCCTGAGCGTCCAGGAGGTGCGCGACGCGTCGGATGCAGCTCAGTTTCCAGGCAGCATCCTTGGCGACCTTCTTGACGTGGCTGGTGTATGTGAGGCCAGAGTCGAACTCCACCCCTAGAATGTTGACTGACTCCTGGAGGTGTATTTTTCTGCCTTCCAGGAGAATGGCGTGTTACCCTTAGTCACCCCTAAAAACATTTTCTGTGGAGTGATATGATTGTGGTCCCGCAAACTAAGCGAGCATGTTGATGGGCTGGATAGAAAGTGGAGCGGGGTCCTCTTTTCGGGTGGACAGCTGGGTGGCTGGGTGTGGAAGCTCCGTGGTTAGGCCACGTATTGTGCTGAGAGAGTGGTACAAGGGAAGTAATGGTGTATGATTGACTTGGTGATTGACTTGGTGTGTGATTGACTGATGGTGTATGGTGTATGTGGGTCGGAGGTGTGTGGCTGGCGTGAGCAGCAGCTCAGCTGATGGTGTATGTGGGTCGGAGGCGTGTAGCCTGGTGTGTGCTTTGTGGCTGTGTTGACTGGCGTGTAAGCCTGATGGTGTGTGATGGTGTGGGCTTAACTGTAGCGAGTAGCCTGTTAGATGGTGATTGGTGGATTGATGTTTGAGACATCAAAGGGCTATCATAGATTGATTTCTTTGTTTATGTACATATATGATTGTGTAAATATATAATATGTTAAATAGAGAAGTGAGTCAATATTTGCCTGGTGGTTGTGAGAGTGAGGTGTGGTTGTGATAGTGAGGTGTGGTTGTGAGAGTGAGGTGTGGTTGTGAGAGTAAGGTGTGGGGAGTGAAATCTAGTTATCAACCAGCCGGCCCGGGAGAACTTCTCTTAAGGGAGAAGTAAAACACATTGATAGGTATTGCACAATATTTACTGTGCATGTTTTTGCAGCAAGGAGCTGCAGTGTGGTGAAGTGTGGCTGGGGATTTAACAGATATTTGGGGGCCCCTGCCCGGGAGGGAAAATTTTTATCTTGTGTGTGTAAACCATGGCCCAAAGTGCTAGCCTACCCTGCTAAAAATGCCAACCCTGCCAACCCGGGAAACCCCTTTCCACAGTGTGAACTCGGGCCGGCTTTACTCCGTGCACTTCATTTACTGTGGTAAGCTCTGTGCACTCCTATTTTTGATGGAGTGAAATGTAGCGACTTTATGGTTCATCGTGGGGTGCACTACCTTTTTCAGTGTCCGGGGAGATTTTGAATAAATTAGCAGAAAATTTGAAATAAAAAAGGGTTGATATCTTAGGGTTTCAAAGGGAAGGAATTTTGAGAGAAAAAAAAAAAGGGGTTTAAGGGAAGACCTTGGGGAAAAAGGGGGAAGACGGTTAAATGAGAAAAAAAGGTGGGGGGTTAAAAGGAAAAAACCTTGGAGGAAACAGGGGAAAATTTGAAGTAAAATTAAAAAGTAAGGAAAAATTGAAAAAAAAAAGGTGGAGGTTAAAAGGAAAATTGGAACAGGGCAAGGAAAAGAAATGGGAAGTGGGGAAATTTTGGAAAAAGGGGAAAAAAGTAAAGGCAGAAGTTGAAAAAAGAATTAATTTAAAAAGGTGGAAAAATTGGAAAGAGGCCCGAGGGGGCAAATAAGAAAAATTTAAAGGGAAAAGGGGGCAAGGGGAAGAAAATGATGAAAAATTTTTTTTGGGGCCGAATTTGGGGAGGGGAAGGCAAAAAAATTTCCCAAATTTGAAAAAAGGGGACAATTTTTAAAATTTGGCCCCGAGAGGGGGCTTTAATTTGTGAAAAATTTAAAGGAAAAAAGGAAAAAAGGAGGCTTAAGGCGGGTTTAAATTTTAGAAATTTTGAAAAAATTTCAAAGGTTTGGGGTTAAAAGGAACCCTTATTAAAAATGTTGAGGGTGGAACCCCCCTGGGGTCCTATTTAAAATTTCAGGGTTAACAAACCACCAAACTTTTTAACCTTTTTAGAAATGGGGCCAAAAATTTTCTTTAAAAGGGTTGTGAAAAAAAAAAGGGTTAAGGCCCCAGAAAATGTAAATTTAAAGGGAGGTTTTTGGGCCCCATTTAATATTTTAAACAGTTTTAAAATTTAACCCTGAACCCAACTTAAGGTAAAATTAATTAAATTAATAATAAAAAAATTAAAATGGGGGCTAACAAAAACCCCAACAAAATCCTTCCTTTTAAATTTAAAAATTTTCCTTACTTCCAAAAACCTTTCCCAACCCCCTTTTAATATAAAACAACCTTTGTTAAATCTTTCAATACCCAAAATTTAAAAAAATCTAAACTCAATAACTATTGAAATCTAATTTTATAATTTTTCAAAAAAACATTATATTCCCCCCCTTCCCAAAAAAAAAAAAATAATGTTTCAGTAATGCTCCAAAGGCCCAGGGGTCAGTCCTTGATTAGATGTTAAAAAGGGTGGTGAATTTTGGGACCCTAAGTATATTTTTGGGGCAACCAAAAAAGCTTGCCCCCCAAATGCCCAATTTTTTGGTGGTAAACGGGGAAACATAGAAAATATCAATTTATGGGGTATATAAATTAAAAGGAGGCAGGACTAAGTGTCAGGGGGGATTTTTAGAGCACTTGCCAAAAATGTTAGCACTGAGAAGAAATTTTTTCCCTTTTGCATTTGGGATTTTTGAACCTTTTTTAAAAAAGGAAAGTTTAATGTAGATGTGGTGCAGAGGGGAAATTGAATTTTGGGGGATACAGGTCCCCAATTTAATCTTGTACTTAAGTACTGGGGAAATGGAGTGAAAAATTTTTACAGGTTTTAGAAGTTGGGGTTTTGGGTTTATGGATCTCCCGGGAATAGCCCCATTCCTATTCATCATGTGGGGCTTAAGAGGGGAATTCTTTCACGGAAAAGGGTGAAGGTGGATTGAGTAATAAAACTTCCGTAACGGGTTAAAACTGCTCCGGGGGAAATGTTTTTGGCGGTAAACCGGTAGTCCCAACCCCGGGGAGTTTAAATGGGGGAATCCTATAATTTGTCAGGATAAATGAAATTTTAGAGCTGAAATATTAAGGTTAAAGGGAAAAGGGTTTAGGGGAAAGAGTTACTGTATCCAGGATGTTTTAGTGAAAAAAGCTAAGGCCCCAAACAAATAGAGGGAAGTGAAGTTTTGGGTTTAACCTCATTTTTTTGAAAAGAGGGGGTCCCACATGGAGGTTTTAAAAAGGGGGAAAGGAGATGCCCACTAATGTGAGGCCCGGGGGTTTTGTTTAGATTATATTTTTGAGAAGGAGGATTTTTACCAAATGCACAATTGGGGAAAATGAGAGTCCCCAAAAACTTTGGGGGATGAGGCATGGAAGAGGGCTTTTAGATGGGATGTGGGATATTAAAGTGGAGAATGAATTTTTAAAAGGGAAGTGGAAAGGGCCCACTTTATAGCCCAGTGAATGATCATTGGATGGGGAAGACTCCCAAAATTTTTTGTTCCTAGGAAGTATAGAGAAAAGTTTTTTTAAATTGG
>JACEEZ010001239.1:100000-105000 GCA_016584305.1 Chionoecetes opilio | reverse complement strand
AGCCTTCTCTTCCCTCTCTACGCACCATCAGTCCTCTTCACACACACATTTTTTTGTGTGTTGATTTATTTGTCTCTTGATCGTCGTACTCCTGTTAAGTTCCATTGTGGGGCTGTCGACATGACCTAAGTTGTGTTATAGTTATATACAAGTGCTTGTGGGCCCTTCCGACCCATGTATTGATGTTTTAGTAGTAGTATATATTAGACAACATGTGATTGCAAACTCCAATCGTGCTGTTGCTGTCGTTGGTCCCTGGTCAAAGTGCCTCGGGGTAGACCATGTTCCGTGTGATTCCAACCCTTTGTGTTCCGTGTCATTCCAACACCACACACACACACACACACACACACACACACACACACGCACACAAACGTCCATGAGTCTACTGAGTTTGTGGAATGCGGCAAGACGTGACCGCAGATTTTTTCCTGTAATCTAATACTCCTAAAGTGTTTTTAGCCCAAAACCCCCGTTCAAAATGATTCCATCGACATGGAACTAAGCCGCTTACCACCTACGATATATTTGCGATTTTTTTTAGCCTACTTTCATGAAAATTGAATTTACAGTTTTCGGCTACCCAAAACAGAATGACAGACAGACAGACACACACACACACACACACACACACAGACATACGGCTACTTCTATAGTATATTAGATTATCTCTCTCTCTCTCTCTCTCTCTCTCTCTCTCTCTCTCTCTCTCTCTCTCTCTCTCTCTCTCTCTCTCTCTCTCTCTCTCTCTCTCTCTCTCTCTCTCTCTCTCTCTCTCTCTCTCTCTCTTCGCCCCTATATGGTAATGGACAAAAAGGTGTGAGCAATTTTTATTCGTTAGGCTAATTTACATGGTAGATGTGTGTGTGTGTGTGTGCGTGTGTATGTGTATGTGTGTGTGTGTGTGTGTGTGTGTGTGTGTGTGTGTGTGTGTGTGTGTGTGTGTGTGTGTGTTTGTGTGTGTGTGTGTGTGTGTGTGTGTATTCATCTAGTCCATCTAGTTGTATTTTACAGGGCCAGAGCAGCGCTCGTATGGCTCCGTCTCCATATCAACATTTTTATCATTCATCCTTAGTGCTTAGTTTTGGCCGAAGCCAGCACCCCGGAGAGCAGGTCACAAACCCTGGCTAACACCCGGTACCCATTCACTGCTGGGTGGACAGGGGCTCCGGTTTTAAGGAAACAGCCCATATGGTTCCGCTCCGCCCGGGGATCGAACCCGGTACTTCTCGGTTGTGAACCGAGCGTGCTTCCCCAACACTACGGAGTACCCTACGTGTGTGTGTGGTGTGTGTGTGTGTGTGTGTGTGTGTGTGTGTGTGTGTGTGTGTGTGTGTGGTGTGTGTGTGTGTGTGTGTGTGTGTTACGCAACCTTCGTATGTGTTGAAGGTATTGTTCCCAGTAGAAGTAGTAGTAGTAGTAGCAGAAACAACCACAACAACAGTAACAGTAGCTGCAATAAATTATAGTAGTACTGGTAGTGGTGGCATCAGCAGCAGAAACACAAATAGGGAATGAAGGTAAAGACTAAAATGTGACAAAATTCATAATTAATTAAAAAGCCGAGAAAAAGGGTGCAGGTAAAGCTTTAAAAATATCTCTACTTTTACCTCTTTCTAATCCCGCTTCCACATTCTTCCTCTGAGCTTCCCACTATCCTCTTTCCTTCCCACTCTTCCCACTCCCTCCCTCCTTCCCACTCAGTTTTGCTCCCTTCCTCACACTCTCCTTTCCTCCTCCCACTCTCCCACCCTCCTTACTTACTTACTAGCTTGCTACCTTGCCTATATTACAACATTTTATTCTTCCTCCTTCGAATAAACATTTTTAGAATTGTTCTTGTTTCCAAACGAGAATCTTATAGGTAGCTTTGCGTGATGAGAATAAGAGAGAGCGAGAGAGAGAGAGAGAGAGAGAGAGAGAGAGAGAGAGAGAGAGAGAGAGAGAGAGAGAGAGAGAGAGAGAGAGAGAGAGAGAGGAGAAGAGAGAGAGAGAGAGAGAGAGAGAGAGAGAGAGAGAGAGAGAGAAATACACACTTATGTACTCTCTTTACGCAGGGAGATAAAAACTCAATCAATGCCAAGTTGTCACAAGGTGGTGGCGGTGGCGGTGGCGGTGGCGGTGGTGGTGGTGGTGTTGGTGGCGGTGATGGTGGTGGCGGTGGTGGTGGTGGTGGTGGCGGTGGCGATGGTGGTGGTGGCGGTGGCGGTGGCGGTGATGGTGGCGGTGGCGATGGTGGTGGTGTTGGTGCGGATATCTTTATGAACAAAGCTCGTGAGCCTGACCATCCAAATCCACGTTCACACACACACACTTTTATATATATATTTCAATTTTCGCATCAATTTTTCACCTCCCTCCCATGTCCCATCATTTAGCCCTCCGCGTATAGATGCCCCGGCAGCCCCATGACGCGGCCCACAACAGCCCCCAAGTATTAAGTAGCGGGGGAGGGAAGAGGAGAGTAATTCAGTCAAGTGGTAAAAAGAGGAGAGTCAACAGCTTATATGTCATTTATATGGTCTTACGTGTGTGGCTAATTTGGGTCTGTTTTCTTTCATTTATTTATTTATTCTTGTTGAAGGTGAGATGGTGAGTGTGTATGGGGAGGGGGGGTGAAATTCGCCCATAGTCTTGAACATACACCTTGGACTCACGATCGCATGCTGTCACTCCCCCTCTATGAAAAAAGTTGAGCTCATAATAGAGACCCATCGTTGGGTAATGCTAGGACCTCCCCCCCCCCCCCCCCACACACACTTTTATGGCACTGGAATGTCTGGATAGAGTATATAAATGTATATGATGAAACATATATTATGTTATCAACATGTGATCATAATGGAGGTGTATGTACGTGTGTCTGCCTCTTACAGCAACACATCTGTTATTGTGTTGCTCGGACTGTTACTACATCCTTACTCGCTAATGTTGACATAGACATAACTGTGTTGTTCCGCTGCTGCTTGCATTCTTGAGAGTGCATAGTCAGTGATTTGTGTGTGCCTGTGGTTAAAGGCCACTTATCTTAGTTGATAATTATCAATGCACACATGGACAGACACAACTAACGTTGGGTGTGTTTGACTTATCGCCGTGTGAACAGCGAGAGGACCTTCTCATTCCACGCACTCAGCAGTTCCTGTATAAAGAACTGTTCAAGAAAGAAACCTTCCCTATATAACTCGCCGAGGGGCCGGAAGGGGGGCAGAAGCCACCGGAGACGCGACACAAGCGCTCCTGGAAGGACTCCATGTGAGTCAGTGTGGTTACTCACACACCTGAGTGTGTGAGTACTTGTCACGATATTAATTGTTCTGGCCTGTCTATTAAGACTTAAGCTTCCTTGGCCGTTTGTAAAGAACTCGTGACTTTGTATTGTAACATAACCTTATGGTGTACATATTATATATAATACAATATATATGTATAACTAGTATATTGACTTACTCGATTCCTTGGTACTTACTTACAATACATATACGTTACTTAAATCACCAAGCCTTACTTAAACCCACTCGACCACTTGCAATTACTACTACATTGGTGTATACCTCTGGGCAGCAAACCAAGATACCTGCCTATCAGGAGGGCATCACAGGTAATAGCCCCTACACGTCATTGACCTGTATGCTAAATGGGTTGACTCCAGGTACCTGTAAACAAAAAGATTAGAAATGGGTAACAACACACGGACAGATCATCCAGTCTTCCCTCGCCCACTGTCCCCCCTCGCCACCCACACACAGGGCAGGCACGCTGGTGGGTGGCGATGGGGCGTCATTGTCCCTTTAAACTGTATTGCCTCGACAATATGCTCTCTTCAAAGAGGACACACACACAGGCAGTGGCCGGAACAAGCGGACAATAAACACAACTTTACAGCGAGACACTAAAAGGCTGGAAAACTTGTATTGAATTGCATGTGATCTGTATAACACCTAAACCAACAGTACCATCATCACCATCATCAATACTACACTTCTATCATGGGAATCACAACACAGAGAGAGAGAGAGAGAGAGAGAGAGAGAGAGAGAGAGAGAGAGAGAGAGAGAGAGAGAGAGAGAGAGAGAGAGAGAGAGAGAGAGAGAGAGAGAGACAAAGAGAGAGAGGGAGAGAGAGAGAGAGACATTATTTATACACGTAGAATCAGAGCAAAAAATAAGCTGCAAAACAAGTTCAGATACATACCAATCTCTCTCTCTCTCTCTCTCTCTCTCTCTCTCTCTCTCTCTCTCTCTCTCTCTCTCTCTCTCTCCTCTCTCTCTCTCTCCTCTCTCTCTCTCTCTCTCTCTCTCTCTCTCTCTCTCTCTCTCTCTCTCTCTCACACATATCATAGTGGACGTGACAGAACAAACCACATCAACACCATAAATATCTAACCTCATAAAGTATTACAGAGAAACAACATTACCATTCATATCCTTCTGACTGATCCGCAAATTGAATAATATGATCAAATATGGGTTCAAAAGGTCATTCGTTCAGGTAGGCGAATACAGGCTTCAAATACGCATGGGATTCGAGCCGGTGCACCAATCCAATACTTTCCCTGTACACCCCAGGAAGCCTTGTACATTAGAGCGAGATATGAAAGCCCGCAAGGGATACTTAGGCGTCTGCTTTGGCATGGCACCCTTGAGCACAGGGAGGCAAGCGACGCGCATTACTGTGAGTGAAACATGAAACAAATATCAAACACTGGGAAGGAAGTTGACTGTTTGATGGTGGTGCTGGTGGTGATTGTAGTGGTGGTGCTTAGTTGTGGTGATGGTGGTGGTGGTGATGGTGGTGGTGGTGGTGGTGGTAGTGAAGGGGGGGGGGGGGGGGGGGTGAAGGTGGTGGTGATGGTGTTGAGTATTTGAAGCTCGCGTGTCGATCCACTGAGACCTAACTTCCACCACTAAAATATTCTCTCTCTCTCTCTCTCTCTCTCTCTCTCTCTCTCTCTCTCTCTCTCTCTCTCTCTCTCTCTCTCTCTCTCTCTCTCTCTCTCT
>JACEEZ010001239.1:92500-95000 GCA_016584305.1 Chionoecetes opilio | reverse complement strand
CATAGAAAATGGGATTTTCACCTGAGACCACAGGTGTCACTATAAAAATCCAGCCTGCGCCACCAACGGGCGATTTCGACCAACATCAAGACTCTCCATATGCCTACAGACATTATAGGCTACAACGTAAAAAAAAAAAAAAATAAAAAAAAAAATAATAAAAAAAATAAAAAAAAATATATTATATATAATATATATATATATATATATATATTTATATATATATATATATATATATATCAAGATCACTGATCTTGTTTTTGCCGATTATGCAGTAATCTTTGCTGAGTCGCTGGAGGTCCTGGTAATTGCTCTCGAGGCGCTGCACGACGAGGCAAAGCTTTTGGGACTTGCGGTCTCAGCTGGCTCAAGAGCAAGGTACAGGTGCGTGGTGGCTTACTAGATGAAACAGTACAGTCTGTTCATGCGTGCGGCGAGGACATTGAGATCTTGGAAAGTTTTACATACCTTGGTAGCGCAGTCCATAATGACGGCGGGTCACGTCAAGAAGTCTTACTTACGACGGATTGGCATAGCCCACGGTGTTATGGACATGTTCAGCAGGAGTATTTGGCGTTGTCGGTACCTGTGCAGGAGGACAAAGATCCGGATCCTTAAGTCGGTTGTGATCCCTGTCTTACTCTATGGTTGTGAGACATGGACACTAAATAGCGACTTGAAGAGGCGAATCGATGCCTTTCGTAATAAGTGTCTTCGAAGAATCATGGGGATCGCTGGGATGATTACGTCTCAAACCAGCGATACACCGTGAGCCTGAATCGAGGCCTATTAACTGCATAGTCCGTCAGCGCCAGCTTCGGCTATATGGGCATGTGGCACGCTGCCCTGAAACCGATCCTTCCCATCGGGTTGTATCTGTAAGAGACAATCCGGCGTGGAGGAGGCCAAGGGGGCGCCCACAAGGCTCGTGGCTGGGGCAGTTGATACTTCCTGTCGGGAATTGCTTGGTATTTGAAGGGAGCCTGCATGGTGACTCGCGCGTGGTGACCCCCGGGAGTGGCGTTGTAGGGTGGTTGAGGCGACGCGCCCCCGGCGTATGCCCCCAATGATTGATTGATTCATAGTCTTATATAATTTGCATTATATATGGAACTCCTTGAAGCAGTTACGCCTCTCAATGAAGCACAGCCTCACATCACATTTGCCATTTTCTGTAAAAAAATAAACAGATTAATAGGTAAATAAATAAAAAGAAATAAGATAATATAGAGTTATAAATTATATATAAAAGAAACATAAATATATATAAATTTCCTTTTTTTTTTTTTATGGATTAGGATTATAGATTTTTATAGATGGATTAGGGTACACGTAGGCAGTAATACACAATGCACTGAGTCCTGATTATATATCATATAATAATACATTATCAATTTTTTCTCTTTTCTCTTTCAACAAGCAACTGCTAACAACGTTGGAATGTATGCCCTACGAAAAAAAGAAGTTATAGCATTTACAGTGAATATATACTGAAAAGACACAATGCTACATATATGTCATGCCATTATATATTCATATATAAAAAAAATGTATTCCATGTTTGCTTTTTATCATCTTCTGCATATCTTCAGTAACATTTAATCAATCAATTACATAACTACAATAATACATTAGTTACCCGTAAATAGTTGGTGAGGTGACACGAAGCAGTGCAAAAATATTCACATATATCACCTATGCCATCACCTAGTTGACTAGGCCTCTCTCATATTTGAAGAAAACGGGAGGATCACCAGAGGCTGTCTGTATGTTACATCGGTGTAACACTGGGTTATTAGGGTAGAAAATCTTTTACATTTTTTTTTTTTTTTTGGTATATGACTGTTTGAAATTTATGTTACATATACGTCACAGGGGGTGCTAGAGGGTTAGAGAGGGAAGGGGGGTTGAAGGGGGGCAAGGGGAGAAAGGTGGGGCGGGGGAGAATTTGACCAGCGGGAAAGACCCAGCAAATCAGCCACGATAATAATATATAAAACAAATCAACCGCTTTTTTTTTTCCTATCACATCCTTTCCCTTATCTTATCTTATCTTTTCTCCTATATACAAGAGAGAGAGAGAGATAGAAAGGCTCCCGCATGGCTTAAAAATATGTAGAGAGAGAGAACCGTAGAGGAGGGGAATCCACATGGTATCCCCTCTATCCACCTCCATATCCCTTATACTCGGTGCCTATCCTGAGAAGAGACTCTAAATGACTCTTGTTGGCACGCTATACTACCCTTCCCTTCCCCTCTCCCGCGCGGTCAGTCCAGACGGGAAGAGGGTCTTGGGCGGCTGTGGAGGGGCGCTGAGGGCATGGCGGAGGGGCGGGTCAAGGGTAGGGTAGCGCGTGTGATTATACCCAGGGAAGGAGAGAGAGGTGAAGGGTTGTGGCTGTAGCAGTGATGTGTTGGTGGTAGCTGTAGTTATGTAGGGAGCTTATGCTGCGTTGTTTTGACCTCCTGTAGCGAAGGGGGAGGGGGGAAGGGAAGAAGG
>JACEEZ010001239.1:77500-87500 GCA_016584305.1 Chionoecetes opilio | reverse complement strand
AGTCTGTTCATGTGTGTGGCGAGGACATTAAGATCTTGGAAAGTTTTACATACCTTGGTAGCGCAGTCCATAATGACGGCGGGTCACGTCAAGAAGTCTTACGGCGGATTGGCATAGCCCACGGTGTTATGGACTCGCTCAGCGGGAGTATTTGCCGTTGTCGGTACCTGTGCTGGAGGATAATGATCCGGATCTTCAAGTCGCTTGTGATCCCTGTCTTACTCTTATGGTTGTGAGACATGGACACTAAATAGTGACTTGAAGAGACGAATCAATGCCTTTGGTAATAAGTGTCTTCGCAGAATCATGGGGTATCGCTGGGATTATTACGTATCAAATCAGCGATTGCACGGTGAGACTGAACCGAGGCCTATTACCTGCATAGTCCGTCAGCGCCAACTTCGGCTATATGGGCATGTGGCACGCTACCCTGAAACCGATCCTTCCCATCGGGTTGTATCTGTAAGAGACAATCCGGCGTGGAGGAGGCCAAGGGGGAGCCCACAAGGCTCGTGGTGGGGCAAGTTGATGTTTCTTGTCGGGAGTTGCTTGGTATGGGAAAGGAGCCTGCATGGGAACTCGCGCGTGGTGACCCCCGGGGGTGGCGTCGTAGGGTGGGCGAGGCGACGCGCCCCCCGGCGTATGCCCCCAATGATTGATTGTCCTGTTCAGCTTTTTGTTTTGAGCACATCTTGCAATGCAAAAATGGAATTTTATATTTATATGCAAAACATAGCTTAGCCCCGCTAAAGTGACGGCTTCATTTGCACCTATCATCAATTCTTGATCCACGTTACCAACCCCCAGTTGTGCCACGCGAGAGCACACGTGCAGTGTGACTGCCCCCTGACCAACAAAGTCCCTACATTAGACCTGGAGTGGCTGTACTACCAGAGGATCAAAGTTGGGGAGGAGAGTGCAATGATGATGACAGGGGTAGACAAGAATGAGACGCATAGACAAGTGAAAGCAGCAAAGAGAAAGCATTTGGAAAAGGAGGCTAAGCTGAAGAAGCAGAAGCAGAAAGAAGAAAAGGTAAGACGTCTTGAGCTGCAGGAGCAGATGTTCCTGGGCCAGGCTGAAGATCACCAGGATTCTGAGGATGGGACGGAGGAGTCGTTCACCCTGCCACTCAGAGGAAAGAGGCAGGAGCAACAGGAAGCTGCCATACTGTTAGACCGACTGCTCAGGGAGAGGCTGGGGTCCCTGGCACCCCTTGTGATGCAGTACCTGGACAGGCCAGCTGCAAGAAGAAACACAATGCCAGTCCGGAACCTGGCGCTGGCAAGCATCCGGTTCGACGTTCCGCCCACTGGTGCTGCTGCCTTGGCTTCTGGTTTCCTCCAGGACCTTATCGCTGATGGCCACCTCTCTCCAGACATGTCGTACCTGGTCTGCGATCCTAACAAGCTGAGGAGGGCCAGGCAGGATGCCGTGGCATCGGCCAGGGACCTTGACCAGGGGAAGCACCAGGGTACCATAATAGTTGGATTGGGTTACGATGGGAGGAAGGACAAGACCAGGGCGATGGTGCCCGACAGCTATGGGAAACTGCACCCAAGGTTGATCAGGGAGGAGCATGTGTCAGTGACAGAGGAGCCATCTGGAAGGTACCTTTGGCACTTTGTACCAGAGGACCCGGTGCCACCTGAGAAGCATGCGTTCAAGATGGCTCAGGCTCTCTATGATCTGCTGGTGACATACGACTCCACCGACTCACTGATCGTACTGCAAGGTGACTCAACTAGGGCCAACACGGGGTGGAAGGGTGGTACTCACGCCCATTTGGAGAAGATGTTGGGACGCAAGCTCTTCTGGCGTATATGCGTGTTGCAAACAAACGAGTTGCCAATGCGCCACCTTATCACCAGCATCGACGGGCCTACCTCATCTGACACGGGTCCAGTGTGCAGTCTGCTGTCAAGCGTGAATGAGATGCAGTACAACGCAGAGTTCAGAGGAGTGCCAGGCGGTGAAGATCTCACGGAGATACCGGAGTATATCCTGGTCAACATGTCCACTGACCAGCAGGTCTCCTACCAGCTGGTCCAGGCTGTGAAGCGGGGCGTTCTCCCGTCCGAGCTGCAGGAAATCAAGTGTGGCAAGGTGTCCCACTCTAGATGGCTCACCACAGCCCAGTCGCTCGCGTACATGTGGACCAGAAAGCATGGACTGACTGGCAAAGAACTGAACACCCTGGAAATCCTAGTCAAGTAATGCCTGCAGGTGTACTTCAAACTCTACTACGACATCAAGGTTCACCACAGACTAGAGGACGGCCCCAAGCACATCCTCACGCAGCTCAGAGTGATGAGGTCGCAGCCCAAGAAGGTCAAAACAGCTGTGACCTTCTATGTGCGGAAAGGAGCATGGTTCGCACATTCAGAATGTGTCCTCCTCTCGCTGATGGTGAATCAGAGTGAGGACGACCGCAGGTTCGCCGTGACCCAGATTTTGAAGCTGAGGGCGGGCGAGGAGTATGGGGACACCAGTGTAAGACCTCGCATCACACCCAAGCAGAAATTGTCAGCCACCAGCTTGCAGACATTGATCAGCTGGCAGCCTGGCCAGGTGCACGAGCCGGCATTCACCTGTTCACTGTCCGGGGATCAGATCCAGGAGATCCTGGTCAAGCCGTACGAGGTTCCATAGTTTTCTATCCACACTCAGAGCACCGAAAGAGTCGTGAAGCAGGTGACAGAGGCTGCGGCAGTAGTGGTGGGGCAGCAGGCCAGAGACGGGTTCATCCGGGCCCACCACCGGGAGACCATGCCCTGCTTCAGGTCTAAGAAGGACATGATGGACACGTTCTAGGCCAACGTAGAGGCTGTGACACTGTGATGTAGTGCCTGATGAACCAACTGATCAGAAAGAGCTTATCACGCTAGTCATTTGGAACTCATATTGCTGCATGATGCAATACACAGGACCAACCGGACACTGCGTACTCATTTAAGTATTATTCGATAAGGGTGCAATATAAAAGGGCGATTTTGCATAGTAAGAATTGCTCAAATGCAAAAATGGAAGCAGATAAAATCGTCTTAGAATTCCATTTTACATAGGAAATTGGCTTGCCAAAGTTGAGAAAAAGAATTTTTGTTATACGGCGTACCCTATCAATGCAACAGGCTCATCCATACTACCAGGCTGTCAAATGGAGGAAGCAAATGTAATGTTTCTGATCTACATCGACTCGTTAGTTTGGCTGACAAGGAAAGTCTTGCAAGCTCGAGCGAGGAGCCACGAAAAGGTTTCCCACGAAAATATTTGCGGCAGGTGTTCTTGAAAGGAATAAATGAACAGAATAGAGTGCGACAGGTGCATATTGTAAATACATTCAATCACCAATTAAGATATCATTTCACGTTCGACTGAGTCCATTAATCCAATTACAATTCCGTTGAAATACTCAAGCTTTTGTGATTGCTACAAAGCACTAGGCGTTTTCTTAATTTCGATGGTTGGCTATTAGACAAAACAAATAATTGCTTTTAGAAATCAAAATTATTTTAAAGTCATCCTAGAAAAAGTTAGTATGTGGCTTTGAAGTTACTTTTTTTTCCTTTGATTGAAGATAATTATGTAGTCATCCTAGTAATACAGGTGCTCACACGGAGGAGTGACCCTATACACATGGGTATCATCTCATGTGTTTCGCAGTTGTTTGGCAGTCCTTTTCTTTGCCGTGCGATGTTCCTTTTGTTGCTGGGCTCCCTCTAGATGAGCCTTGAGAGCCTTCATGACTGCGTCCACCTCAGCCTGCGGTCCATAGAGGCTTACGCCACGTTTCTGGGCGTTAGTGGCGGGCGTCACACTCACCCTCACGCTGGGATAGTCTTGTGCCAGCTTTATGAGGTGCGTGCCACCTGGCCCGACCACGTGCCGCCGCATATCGAGCGACACTTCCAGAACCTCTTTGACTTTGGCCTTTTGGTGGCGCCGTGCCTCAATGGCATCAAGGCGGGCAGCAATATCCTTCGTGGCGGCGGCCACCTAGCTCTTAGGTCCCCTCAATGCCACTTGGAGGGACTCGGAGTCCTTAGGGGACGGCAGCATTACATGCACAGCGGGGTACTGCTGTTGCAGCTGCCTGATGTGGGTACTCCGCGGGCCAACTACGTGGCACCGCATGTTTGGCGCCACGGGAAGTAACACATGAGCCATGACTTCTCTCCATAACTCACGCACCATAGGGCCGGCGGCAGCCTCCTGCGGCGCGGCCTTACGTTGCAAGGCGGCTCTGGATAAGATGTTCCTCTCTGTCGGCCTGTCCATTTTTTGTGGCTCAGACTTCTCACAAAGTGGCGCCAAGGGCCTCGTGCCATCCAGAGGTTCGAGTTTGGTTCGTTTCTCATTCAGGTTCTCATTCTTCTCCTGACTGACAGGGGGCGGTGGGGTCTCCTCAGTCATCCCTTGTGCTGCCGGCTTAATTTTTATTTTCCTTTTCTTTTTAGTCTTGTAATAATCCGGCAGCTCGGATTCTGCCACCACTGCCTTTTCTATAACCTGATTGACAGGGGGCGGCACATTTTTCTCGTTCTTCCCCTGATTGACAGAGAGCGACGAGGTCTCCTCAATCATCCCCTGATTGGCAGGTGGAGGAGAGTCGTCCTCAATCTTCCCCTGATTGACAAGTTGAGGAGAGTAGATCTCCTCAATTCTCTCCTGAATGACAGGAGAGTCTTTAGTAACTTTTGTAGTGCTCCTAAGAGCATAAAAAAAGAGCTGCGTAACAGCACTGCAGAGTAGCAGAAGGAGGGAAACAGCCACCACGCACCTCATTGAGAATGCATGGTGCTCCTCCTCGGCCCTCTGCATCTCCTTCCGGAGGCAGCTTGCCTTGCGGCTCCTCACCAGCAGATTCAACCAGCTGGTTTCGGAGGGTAGCCCGCAAACCTCCAGGGGATCCCTGGGAGGATTTAGCCATCCTAGGCGACCTAGGAGCTCCCGCTCTCGCCACATGGTGGTGGCGTGCAGGACCCTGGCCTCCCAGGCCTGGAGAGCCTCCGACACTCTCCAGGAGGTCGCGACGACGCTCACCAAGGCGACGGCGACCACCAACACCAGCATCGTGACGATGGGTGTCAAACTTCCTTTTTTCATTATTTTGAATTCTATTATTTTAGAAAACCCATCACACCAAATTGTCTCGTTACGGAATATTACAGATAACATGAATTTGAGCACTGCCGAAACTATTCTTATTTGCATGTGATCGTCAAACCTTCATCAGAAAAGATCTGTCATGGATGTGACTGGCCCATACCACCACCGTTCCTCAGGTGTTCTAATTACATTTCATTTTGGCGATCTATTAATGCACAACCTCATTCACATAGCATATATTGAGCAATTCATTACCTGTTGCCTTATCTAACACGTAAGTCAAAGGTACGTTATTAGTCATAGTTATATACCATGCTACTGTGGTATTTTATATCGTTAGGGAATAATAAAGACGGCACAAACAGCCACTGATGCTCATTCAAAAATGGTTTTATACAGCTCTAGGAAATAATATAAAGGGCACAATCAGCCACAGAGCCTCATTCAAGGAAGGTAGAGATGGTCTGAACCATAGACCACTGTATACCTGGACTGCACACGCGACAATGTTTTGAATTGCGGGGCTGCATAGGGGCCTGTGGGGCGCCCGACAAAGATATATAGTGGTCTATGGACTATCATATAGACTGGTTTATCAGTATATATGATATACTGTAATCTTCGTAAATGTTTGTTCTATAATATTATCAAATAAAAAACGGTAAAACACGCTAAAGAAATGCCATTACGAGACTATGAAGAAATATGCATGAACTTAATATTCACTTAACTCTTCGCCATTTAAAACTTTGCCGGTCAACTTTTATCATGAAGTGTATCAATAGAAGCGCTATTTTATTAGCTCTCCATTGCTATATTTCGTTATCTGATAAATTAGTTAGAACCATGCATAAATTAGCGTTAACTAAAAAAATATAATTATCAATCAGATAATTTTCCCGATTGATAATGTTATTTATTTACTTATATATTTCGTTTTCTGACAAATGAATTAGTACCATGTATAAATTAGCGTTGACTAAATAAATAACCTCATCAATCGGGAAAATTATCCGATTGATGATATTATTTATTTAGTTAACGCTAATTTATGCATGGTTTTAATTCATTTATCAAGAAAACGAAATATAGCAATGGAAAAATAATAAAATTGCGTTTCTATTGATAATCTTCATGATAAAAGTTGACACGCAAAGTTTTAAATGGCGAAGAGTTGAGGTGAATATTAAGTTCATGCATATTTCTTCAGTCACGTAATGGCATTTCTTTAGCGTGTTTTACTACTTTTTATTTGATAATATTATAGAACAAACATTTACGAAGATTACAGTATATCATATATACTGGTAAACCAGTCATTATGATCCGTATATATATATATATATATATATATATATATATATATATATATATATATATATATATATATATATATATATATATATATATATATATATATATATATATATATATATATATATATATATATATATATTATATATATATATGAATCCGAGCGGTCCTCCGACTTCAGGCCCTTGTGCGACAGGCCGATATTCCGTGCGCAGTCCAGGTATACAGTGGTCTATGTCTGAACCTATGCTGTAGTGCTCCTGACGAGACTATCGAGTCGCTTCCCTGCATTGCCAGTGTGTGTGTATCCATGCATGCGTCATTCCGTGGCTGTGTACTAAGGATACATTTTTTTTATAATTATATAGTTGTATAATAAGTGTGTATCGTTTATCTTATCATTTCTGTACTCGACTTCGCTAGTTAATATATTATTTAGGAATGGTGGGAAACATTTTTTGGTGTAAAGACTAAATAGCCTACATAATTTTGCTCGTTCATTTTCTGCTTTTAATTAGAAATCATGTCGTGTAAAGCACCTATTCGAGTTTTTAGTCCCTTACACCACACGAAACTGGACATCTAGAAAAAAAGAATAGATAAACATAATATATTTCTTTCTAATCACACGTCTATTTACCGATCTATTACGTTTACATTTCCTGGTAAGTAATGGCTAGACAATTCCTATTTGCATTTAGAGAATAATTGTATTCATATTTAAAGCAATTTTTTCCTCGTCTGCTGCAGGCCTCTGAGAACGCACCCAAACAGAGCTTGTTTGTAGTAAATACCTGTGCCTGTGCCATACTCGCATTATCTTTAATCAGAGAATCATCAGGCCTGAATTACCACACTCGCTGGCTTAAGTAGATACTCTCACGCCTTTACGCTAACGGTAATTGGAGGTTAATGAGGAGGTAAGTGCCAGATACAGGTAGGACTTTTTTTTTACCCCATCTCACATGCATTGAAGATTTATGAATACAGAAATTAGCACCTGGAGGTAAGTTAAAGTACAGGTATATTTTCATTTCATTACTCTTCCATTAATACTGTAGATGCAAAACATACCATGCTAACTTAGGCAAATATACTTCTTCTATCACCTTCTTAAGCGCAAAACTTTTCAATGACTTAAATCAACAGGCACGAGTTTAAGTAAAGCACATGTGTATTCTTAACTCGTGGCAAGGCAATAATTGTGGGAGAATCAAGAGTACTAGATTAACAGATGTTTATGGGAGTGAGGAGCCTCATTTATTTGTTTGCTAGGCGCCGCGATGAGGCAGCTCGCGTGCTGGATAACCGCTGGGTGATTAAAGGCCTCACTGACTTCCCTGCCCTGGCATATAACCAAACTATTGACTGGGGAATTGTGTGTGTGTGTGTGTGTGTGTGTGTGTGTGTGTGTGTGTGTGTGTTTGTGTGTGTGTGTGTGTGTGTGTGTGTGTGTGTGTGTGTGTGTGTGTGTGTGTGATAGATAGAGAGAGATGGATGGATATATATATAGTTGGTATTCTTAGGTAGATACATCTTAACATTTCAGGGTGACAAAGACACTCGTCATTCTTGGGGTTGTTTATGCGCAACGTTTCGCCAAAAGACACTTGGCATCATCAGGCTAAAATAGTTAAAAAAAAATAATATACTATACTACTAAAAAGCGAACATCTAAGAGAATTTTTTTAAACAATAAAATAATCCTATATTATCTAATAAATAATAAATTTAAAAAAAATACAATTTATACATAACGGACTTTGGTGTGTATGCTGTTTGAGTTGGCAGAGGACTGAATGAACAATAGTTTGCGGGTTACTGGCTTGGGAACTCAATATGTTTCATGCATCCCTAACATTTTTTAAATCAATACTATTAAGACCTTACTACACAGATGCTATAGTTTCTCTTCTTATTGGTTTGCCTTTGATAATGAAATCAAATTCCTTACTAATGTTTTCCAAAATAATGGCTACCCCCTCAAATTAATTGAAACAACCATCTCCAAATTCCTAAATGAAAAGTTCAATCCCAAGTCGAACGAACCCGAACCCATATTAGACACACACTATTTTAAACTTCCATTTTACGGCCATCTCAGTTACACCATTCGAAAAAAACTCAATGATCTACTTAAGTTACATCTTCCTAACTCAAAATTTTAATTTATTTTTACTAATTCATTTACCTTAAGAACACATTTCATATATAAAAACTCTATACCTAAAGCCCTTATTTCTAACATAATTTACGAATTCAAATGTTCTAGCTGTAACGCTAGATACGTCGGCGAGACAGCAAGAAATCTAACCCTTAGGCTTTCTGAGCATAAAGGTGTTTCTGCACGTACTGGTCGACCCATTTCTTCACCTTCGCAATCTGCAATCCGCTCACACTCACATGATTTGGATCACCCTTTTTCTATGAATGACTTTAGTAACCTATCCAAGGCACACTACCCTAGTGACACTAAATTATTAGAATCCATACACATCAAGCATTTGTCCCCTGATCTTAATAACCAAGTCACTTCATACCAATTAGATATACTCAAATGATTATCACACTGTTTCGATTGTCCGACTCTCGTTTCGATAGCCACACAAGAGCCGAAATGTTACCCGCAAACTATTGTTCATTCAGTCCTCTGCCAACTCAGACAGCATACACACAAGGTCCGTTAGGTATAAATTGTATTTTATTTATTATTTAGTATATTTTAGATAATATATGATTATTTTATTATTTAAAAAAAATCTTTTAGATGTTCGCTTTTTGGCAGTATAGTATATTGATTTTTTTAACTATTTTAGCCTGATGATGCCAAGTGTCTTTTGGCGAAACGTTGCGCATAAACAACCCCAAGAATGACGAGTGTCTTTGTCACCCTGAAATGTTGATATATATATATATATATATATATATATATATATATATATATATATATATATATATATATATATATTATATATATATATATATATATATATATATATATATATATATATATATGACATATATATATATATATAATATATATATGAGATAGATAGAGAGATAGAGAGATAATTGATAGACTGATATATATATATATATATATAGATATAGAGATAGATATATATATATATAGATATATATATATATATATATATATATATATATATATATATATATATATATATATATATATATATATATATATATAGATAGATAGATAGATAGATAGATAGATAGATAGATAGATAGATAGATAGATAGATAGATAGATAGATAGATAGAGAGATAGAGAGGGACAGAAAGAAAACAAAATCTATATTTTTTTACAAAATGTCAGCAAGCCTAAAAACTCCTCCCTTCTCACCTCTCTTCTATGCCTTCTCACCTCCACTGTCTGATGTAAACATGTGGTAGTGACGCCCCGAGGCTGCCTGACGGTCTCCTGCGATAGTGGCTGAAGCAGGTTTACGAGACCAGATCCACCCGCCAGTGTCTTGCGCGTCAGGCAGCGTCCTCGTCCTCGCATCTCGACGACAGAGCACAGAGTTATAGCTTCAACAGCCTATTTATCCCTCGC
>JACEEZ010001239.1:67500-70000 GCA_016584305.1 Chionoecetes opilio | reverse complement strand
ACAAAGAAACAAACCGAACAGATCGCAATACCTCATTGGCGGAGAAAAATATAAGCTGAAATATAGGATTGCAGTCTTATGGTAGTTTTTCCTATTTGTTTGTGAGGTGAAAGAGGTGGTCGCAAGCGCTAGTCGCTCAAGTTACAAGTATTCAGCACCGCGTTGTACTATTATAGTGTTGTTTTGACCATTCCGTACCGTTGTCGTTATTCATGAGGGCGCGGCGACAAAGGCTTAAAAGCAAGACTAGTACCATATAGACGGTAATACCAGCGTCCATGTTATATGTGAAACAAATAATATGTTGGGTAGACTTGTTGCGTCTGCTTCCTTATTTATTTATCTATTTATTATTATTATCATTATTTTTTTTTTTTTTTTTTTTTTGAGAGAGAGAGACAGAGAGACTGAGAGACTGAGAGACTGAGAGACTGAGAGACTGAGAGACTGAGAGATTGAGAGATTGAGAGATTGAGATATATAGTACATTATAACAGTACACTTGTTAATTTCCCCGCAGGACGAGGTTCCCCGCTGGCGTTGTCACGGTGACGTTCTGACCGATGATAATTAATGATCTCGTCCATGCACGAAATGTCATTAATATCGTGGTCAAAGTAATTCATGGTTCATCTCTCTCTCTCTCTCTCTCTCTCTCTCTCTCTCTCTCTCTCTCTCTCTCTCTCTCTCTCTCTCTCTCTCTCTCTCTCTCTCTCTCTCTCTCGCGCGCGCGCACGTTTGCAGGAAATAGGAGAAACGAGAACATAAACAAATAAACTTACATCACAAAGGACTAGACAAGGGCACCAAAAAAGAGGAAACACAAAGCCTGCCTAGTTGCCAGTCCCTATAAAGAAGACAGTAAAAGAATAAAGAAATGGGGGTGGGCCAATTTAGTTCGGGAAGTGTCTTGTCACTCCTCTCTTGAAAAGATTTAAGTCATAGGAAGGTGGAAAAATTGAAACACGAAGAGAGATTCAGAGTTTACTAGTGAAGGGGGTAAAAGAATACAGATACTGATAAACCCCTTCACGCCCCGATCTTTCCTTTGCTATAAAAATTCGTCAGTTGTTATCCATAAAATTACGAAAAGTAACTGAATATCCCCAATTAGTTAATGGACAAGGATACTAAACAGGTCAAATCTATAAAATATTGCTTATATTCACAAAATATCTTCTAATGGTAGCCAAATTACAATGAAAATTACGTTATGGGCCTCAAGGGGTTAACTCATGCATTAATAAGATTGACAGAATATGAAGGAGAATCAGTAGAAAGTATTGTGCAGGGAGGCCGCGGGAGAGGGGGAGGCACGCAGATAGCAAGTTCAGAAAAGCAGTGAGCATGAAAGCTCACGAAGCTCACGAAATCAAACTATTTACTATTAGTTTAGTCTTTTGCAGCGCGCACACACACACACACACACACACACACGCACACACACACACACACACACACACATAGACATAGGGCCGATTTCTCAGTCCTTTGGTAAGCTCCCTAACCAAAAGCCTTACCAACATGGTTACAGTCCTTACTAACAAAGAGATCCGATTTTTCAGTCGTTGTTTTCTGAATTCGGAGCTCCCCAACCTGGTAAGGATCTCAACGAAACAAAGACGGCGGATTCGGTACTGTTGGTATGCATGAGTGGCGGAAAATGTAAACATTCCATCCAAAGTCAGTAAATAATTACTATTTACACAGATAAATAATATCAACGATTATCTATAATATTCTACTTTAATTTTTAAATTATATTTTGTTATATTTATTTATATATAAATTATATTATATTAAATTATATATAATAACTTTTTATATTTATAATTATTACTTTTATTTATAAAAACAAGTTCACATTTAACCACTTTTGTATAGCTTACGCATATATACCTATAATATTACTGAAGTATACGTAGAAGAATATAAGGTGACAGATAAAATAATTTTTTAAGGCAGATGGCCGTGAAAAATATGTTGTCTGCTTGACAACTGGTGACGTGCATTCACCGCGGCCATCCAAGTTCTTTTAAAACTTTTCTTCTTCTTTCATTATAACCCTCTAACGTGTTGATGCATTATCATATAATTTTTTACATCTTTTTTAGAAGAAAATATAACCATATGGAAGTAGAAATTAGTGGTATTTGATAAAGAATTGCATTAGTAACCATTGTTGGGGAGACACTAGGCTCCCAAATTCGGCATTACCAAAGGTTCCAGTTTATGGTATCGATACAAACCAACGGCGACGCAAAAGTCGACTGAGAAATCGGATTTGTTGTTGGTGATGGATATGGCCGTTGATTGGTAAGGATCCCAACGAAAGGGGACGACTGAGAAATCGGCTCATAAACACACACATACACACACACACACACACACACACACACACACACACACACACACACACACACACACACACCACACACACACCACACACACACACACACACACACACACACACACACACACACACACACACACACACACA
>JACEEZ010001239.1:57500-60000 GCA_016584305.1 Chionoecetes opilio | reverse complement strand
AAAGAGAGAGAGAGAGAGAGAGAGAGAGAGAGAGAGAGAGAGAGAGAGAGAAAAAACAACTTAATTTTTCTTTCTAGTGCGCGGCATAAATATTTCTGCCAGCAAAGTACAATATCTTTTTTTTTATCTATTATCATAAACAAAATGGAAGATATATGTATTTTTCCACCACACTTAACTTCCCCGCTTGGAAAAAGGTACGGTAGTCATTTTCAGGATTTAGAATAAAACTAATTTCTGATTCACGTTCGAAAGCGTTTATAATTGTTCACAATAATATTTTTTCCATGACAAGTTTGGCTCAAGTATTTAATTTTTTGGTGTGTAAGTTAAAATAACAAAATATAAATACATAACAATAATGATAAAAATAATAATAATGATAATAATAATAATTATAATAATATTAATAAAAATTATAATAATAATAATAAAAATAATAATAATAATAATAATAATAATAATAATAAAGTTATTTACATGTTACCAGTCAAAGGTCCACACACACTGAGAGTGCTGTGAAGTGTGGGGAGGTGTATCCAGCTTCTTTCCTGTTAATACAGGAGTGAGGCAAGGGTGCGTCCTTGCCCCAACACTTTTCAACACTTGTATGGACCCAGTGTATTGGGCAAGGTTGTCGATCAAAGTGATTGTGGAGCATCCCTCGGCAACACCAAGATCACTGATCTTGTTTTTGCCGATGATGCAGTAATCTTTGCTGAGTCGCTGGAGGTCCTGGTGATGGCTCTCGAGGTGCTGCACGAGGAGGCAAAGCCTTTGGGACTGGAGGTCTCCTGGCTTAAGACCAAGGTCCAGGTGTTTGGAGGCCTACTAGATGAAAGAGTACAATCTCTTCATGCGTGCGGCGAGTACATTGAGATTTTGGAAAGTTTTACATACCTTGGTAGCGCAGTTCATAATGACGGCGGGTCACGTCAAGAAGTCTTACGGCAGATTGGCATAGCCCACGGTGTTATGGAATCGCTCAGCAGGAGTATTTAGCGTTGTCGGTACCTGAGCAGGAGAACAAAGATCTGGATCTTCAAGTCGCTTGTGATCCTGTCTTACTCTATGGTTGTGAGACATGGACACTAATAAGCGACTTGAAGAGACGAATCGATGCCTTTGGTAATAAGTGTCTTCACAGAATCATGGGGTATCGCTGGGATGATTACGTGTCAAATCAGCGATTGCACCGTGAGACTGAATCGAAGCCTATTACCTGCATAGTCCGTCAGCGCCAACTTCGGCTATATGGACATGTGGCACGCTACCCTGAAACCGATCCTTCCTATCGTGTTGTATCTGTAAGAAACAATCCGACGTGGAGGAGGCCAAGGGGGTGCCCACAAGACTCGTGGCTGGGGCAAGTTGATGTTTCTTGGCGAGAGCTGCTTGGTATGGGAAAGGAACCTGCATGGGGACTCGCACGTGGTTACCCCCGGGAGTGGCGTCGTAGGGTGGGCGAGGCGACGCATACCCCGGCGCATGACCGGACGAGCCCCCAATGATTGATTGATTGATTCCAAAGCGTTACGATGTTGGTAGATAAAAAATAAAAATCCTGTCTTTGTATTTTTACTTTCTTTTTTATCTATCTTAAGTAATAACAATTGAGAACAAAAACAAAATAAAAATAGGCATGAAGCCTTCAATATTGTCCTACAAAAGTTGTTAAATTCAAGTCATATTTTCTCCTACATCATCAGGCTTCTTTTCGCAGCATTAATAAAGAATAACAGAATACATCATTTTATAATACAGTGCTGGTAATACAGAGACGCTTGGTCCTCATGTCTGTCCATAACACGTTGCAACACGAGCGCCACAAAGGCACAGAAGTCAGAAATTCCTGAGTTCCTGTAAATGTTTTCCTGGAGGCCGCTAATCCCGAGGGAAATTCAGACCTAATTATGGCTAGGGAATTATTTTTACAGCGGCTGACGGTAACTTCGCGATATAGGAACTTTGCACCGATACAGCTGTCTACTGTCAAAACTAAACATAACATTGATGGAGTAATGTTTTGTTCTGGATGCAAGGATAGGCGTCATATTGAGTTACAAAACAATCCAATATACAGACCAGTGTGTTATTAAGCATTGTAAAGTACCATAGACAACAGCAGAGGCATATTCAACATATGAAAATATATATTAAAAAAAAAATTTACTGGCTGCAATTTTCAAATATTTTCATAATTTCGAGTTACAAATTGAGTAAATGTCTGCTCGCATGGACAGAGCAAAATGATACAAAAAATTGCGTTTTCCTGTGACAGACAGATAGGAAGGTGAACAGACAGACTGTCGAAGAGACATATAGAAAGATTGAGGGGAACAGAAACCCACACTGACAAACAGACAGGCTACACACACACACACGCACGCACGCACACACGCACGCACGCACGCACGCACGCACGCACGCACGCACGCACGCACGCACGCACGCACGCACGCACGCACGCACGCACGCACGCACGCACGCACGCACGCAC
>JACEEZ010001239.1:52500-55000 GCA_016584305.1 Chionoecetes opilio | reverse complement strand
TATTCCCCGGTAGTTGGCCAGTGTGAACCACCCTTTATTCTAACGTTAAAGGAAAAATAACACCATTTCTTTGATTTGAAAAATGTACATGACTAAAAATGGATTGAAAAAAACCCATAGGCATAAGAAATGAAAGTGACATCAAGGTGGCTGGGAATATAAATCAAAGGAAAATGTAAAAAATATGTGATGAAAAACTGTGATAACTGAAAAACAGTAGGGTAAGGAAAGGAGAAAAAGTTACCAATGTACATGTAATCCAGATCCACGTCTGGCAGGCACTGAGAGAGAGAGAGAGAAGAGAGGAGGAGGAGAGAGAGAGAGAGGAGAGAGAGAGAGAAGAGAGGAGAGAGAGAGAGAGAGAGAGAGAGAGAGAGAGAGAGAGAGAGAGAGAGAGAGAGAGAGAGAGAGAGAGAGAGAGAGAGAGAGAGAGAGAGAGAGAGAGAGAGAGAGAGAGGAGAGAGAGAGAGAGAGAGAAGAGAGAGAGAGAAGAGAGAGAGAGAGAGAGAGAGAGAGAGAGAGAGAGAGAGGGAGAGAAGAGAGAGAGAGAGAGGAGAGAGAGGAGAGAGAGAGAGAGAGAGAAGAGAGAGAGAGAAGAGAGAGAGAGAGAGAGAAAAGAGAGAGAGAGAGAAGAGAGAGAGAGAGAGAGAGAGAGAGAGAGAGGAGAGAGAGGAGAGAGAGAGAGAGAGAGAGGAGAGAGAGAGAGAGGGGAAGAGAGAGAGGAGAGAGAGAGAGAGAGAGAGAGAGAGAGAGAGAGAGAGAGAGGAGAGAGAGAGAGAGAGAGAGAGGAGAAGAGAGAGAGGAGAGAGAGGAGAGAGAGAGAGAGAGAAGAGAGAGAGAGAGATCGAGGAGATGAGAGGAGATGGAGAAGACGATGCGATGAGAGGAGAGGAGAGAGACCTGAGAGGGAGAGAGGAGACGAGGACTCGCTGCGAGAGACATGCAGTGTGAGCTTGGGACATGCCGGAGCCTACATGGCAGGTCTCAGCTCAAGCGAGGAGCTGGAGTGGGGAGCCTACTGCGCTCAAGGAACCTCCAGACAGGTCCCTACGGGTGGTGATCAACGGCCACACTTCCAGCCAGCAACCCATCCACGCCAGCGTCCCGCAGGGCAGCGTACTCGGGCCTCTTCTGTTGAATGTCTATTTCAATGACATTCTCCAGCTCATTCCTAATGCCCATGCCTACGCTGATGACTGCACCCTTGCCTTCCCCTGCGACAGACGTGACTGGCAGGACATGGTGTGCCGCATCAACCTGGCATTGGACAACATCGTCACCTGGAGTAGCCGATGGCAGGTCAGCCTGGCCCCTGACAAAACCCAGGCTCTGCTTATCTCCCGCAAGCAAGACATCACCAACCTGCCTGCACCGGACATACGGCTTGAGGGCAGATCACTCCCCCTTCAGAGATCCATCACCATCCTTGGGGTGGAGTTTGACGCGGGACTGACCTTCACCAGGAGAGTAGCGAGAAACTCGGCCTGGAGACTCAGCTGTGTCCGGCGCATCTCCCACCTTCTAGATGCCAAGGGGGTTGAGGTTCTGTAAAAGGCTCAGGTACGTCCCCTAATGGAATACTCCCCCCTAGCTTGGTCTTCCTGCCCGCCCTCTTACTTGGCCACACTAGACCGCGTTCAGAGAAGAGCCCAGCGACTGGTTAGCGATAAACGTCCCCACCACGCGCCAGACTCCTTCCAACCCCTCCAGAAGCGCAGGGATGTGGCAGGTTTATGTGTCATGCACAAGGCACTAAATCTCCACACGCCCCACCTGGCAGTCATGAAGCTCCCCAGGCCCCCGCCGCCCCTTCACTCCACCCGTGTCGCCCCACACAGACAGGAGCAAGTGACTGTGCCCTTCTCCAGGACAGAGCACCACCTACGTTCCTTCTTACCCCGCTACGGCCGTCTGTGGCACCAGTTAGTTCACCAAACTGACCTCCACCACCACGCCTCGCTACAAGACTTTAAGCGGGGGATGAACAGCTGGTTGATGGCCTGATTTATTATTAAATATAAAATGTTTTTTTTTATATTATATGTAGCTATAGATAGCTCTAGTGTAAAACCTAGAGCTTTAGCTATAATAAAACCAAATGTACTAACAGTTTAAATAAAAAAAATTAAAAAATTAAAATAAAGAGAGAGAGAGAGAGAGAGAGAGAGAGAGAGAGAGAGAGAGAGAGAGAGAGAGAGAGAGAGAGAGAGAGATTAATCATCTTCTCTGCAAAGATGAAGGTGGAGGCCCCCCGGCAACCCCCGCCTCGTCTGGAGCAGCAGTGTGAAGAGACAGTCCACAAGGTGGAGGTGATGCAGGCGCAGGTCGAGCAAATCCTGCGAGGGCTCGACACCAAAAAAGCCACTGGCCCTGATGACGTCAGCCCGCATTTGTTAAAACAGTGCGCCCGGGAGCTGTCTGTCCCTCTCACCAGTCTTCACTGGCTGCCTGCAGGAAAACATCTGGCCTTCAGCGTGGAAGGAGGCTCAAGTGGTTCCTG
>JACEEZ010001239.1:40000-42500 GCA_016584305.1 Chionoecetes opilio | reverse complement strand
TGGCTTCGGCCAACACAAAGCACTAAGGATGAATGATAAAAATGTTGATATGGAGACGGGGCCACACGAGCATTGCTCTGACCCTGTAAAATACAACTAGATGAATACAACTAGATGAATACCACACACACACACACACACACACTCGCCAGAAGACAAAAGCAACTTCAACAAAATCCTGAAAAAAACGTTATTCCACCCAGGTTGTGTGCAATTCACAAGGTCAATATACTCTCTCTCTCTCTCTCTCTCTCTCTCTCTCTCTCTCTCTCTCTCTCTCTCTCTCTCTCTCTCTCTCTCTCTCTCTCTCTCTCCTCACTCACACTCCAAAAGTTAATCCAAGTGGCACTTTTTCAACTCAATTCAATTATTCAACACTACAAGAAACACAAACACGCCCAAGTAAATACGACCGGTATGGGCCCGGCAGGTACAGACAGGGAGAGACGCAGAGACACAGGTGATAATTGAGTGACGAGGGTGACAAATAATTGTGAATGTATGATCAAACAAGGCCAAGGGGATGGAGGGGAGGAGATGAGAGTGACGATTTAACTAGGGAAATTGATGGTATGGAAAGATATTTGATAAGGTGAGAAAAGCGAGGTAGTGCAGTACGTAAAGAGGGTTCCATGCTGAGGGGAAAGGGAAGGATGAGGGAATGGTAAGGTAGGGAAGGGGAGGCAGGAAGAGGAAGATAATCAAGTAAAAGTGGAGAGGAACTGAATTCACTGAGGGAAGGAGGGAAAGGGAGATTGATAGAGATAAATGAAGATGTGTGTGTGTGTGCGAGAGAGATAAAGAGAGAGAGAGAGAGAGAGAGAGAGGAGAGAGGAGAGAGAGAGGAGAAGAGAGAGAGAGAGAGAGAGAGATGAGAGAGAGAGAGGAGAGAAGAGAGAGAGACTGAGAGAGAGAGAGAGAGAGAGAGAGAGAGAGAGAGAGAGAGAGAGAGAGAGAGAGAGAGAGAGAGAGAGAGAGAGAGAGAGAGAGAGAGGGGGGGGAAGAGAGAGGAGGGATAAGATAAGAGAGAAGGAAAGGGAAGGAAAGGGATGGTAAGGGAAGGGGAGGGGAGAGGAAAGGAGAGGATATGCAAGATATATTTGCACGAGCTACAGGAACTACATGTGCACTATTCAATCAACAAGTTAAGGAAGTATGAAGGCTGGCATGGAAAGAGGAGGAGGAGGAGGAAGGGGAGGAGGAGAAGTGAGTCACAGTAAACACTAATAATGGGCAGGGATGAAGAAGACAATGAAGCAGGAAGAGAAGTTATAAGGAAGCACTAGTAAGACCGCTATTGTGTGCACAGGAGGGAGGTAAAGAGCCTTATAGAACCCTGAGTTCCAAAGGCTTGTTAGCAGCAAAGTAACTACCGTAATAGGTTGTTGGATCAGTCGAGAAGAAACACTGGAGAGTACAAAGACCTCCTCGTTAGCTTCACGGTAACCAATTTAACTTTTAAAACATCAAGTCCAGTGCAATGATAGGAGATGCTGCCTTTGAGGAACCCCGGGAACTACTATTGCTTCTTCTCGTACATTTTTTTCAGTTATAGTTTCTATTTTAACTCATGAGTGAATTTTTTTTATCACTTTTGCTTATCTCCCTGTATACCTCGCATGGCTGCTCTCTAGGGGAGTAAGAAAAATTATAACATCTTTTATATCACAAGGGACAAAACAATCTGAGAAAGCAAGTTACTACCTGCAAGACCAAACAAAACTTTAGGAAAGATTGGCGGAGAAGGAGGAGGAGGAGGAGGAGGAGGATTACATAGGATTACATAGGAGTAACAGACACCAGGAGACCTATTGGTCCATAGCGAGGGTATCTGCTGAACTACATACTACTAGCTATCAACTACTTGTAAGAAAACAGTTGGAAAATGATACCATGTCCCTAAAGAGGATAGGAACATGGAAGTTTCATAGTGCAGAATGATAGGATATGAAAAATACTAACTACAACTACCACTACCACTACAACTAATCGATACGGGGGACTAGATACGAATTCGCACTATCAATACCCATTTACTTTACAGTGCGCGTCAAGTCTGTTTTTGAATGTAGTTATTGTGTTGGCTCCGACAACATTTGCTGGTAACTTATTCCATCGATCAACGACTCTAACATTGAAATAATTTTTACGGAGATCGGTGATGCAACGTTGACCGTTTAGTTTTAAACCATTATTTCTTGTTGTCACTTGAGTTGAAAGCTCGAATAGGTCCTCTTGATTAATGACATCAAACCCTTTTAGGATCTTAAAGGTTTCTATCAAGTCCCCACGGATTCTACGATCCTTTAAGGAAAACATATTAAGTTTCCGCAGTCTCTCTTCATAAGATGAATTTCGCAGAGATGGAATTTGTTTGGTTGCTCTTCTTTGCACTGATTCCAATTGGCTTGATCTTTTACGAAACAGGGCGACCAGAATTGAACGGCATATTCCAAGTGCGGCCTAACCAAGGACGTGTTTAATTGTGTCATTACTTTCG
>JACEEZ010001239.1:27500-37500 GCA_016584305.1 Chionoecetes opilio | reverse complement strand
TGCTCTTCTGAACTTCCTAACTGCATGCCTCCCCCCTCCCGCGGCCTCGCTGCACAAGACTTGCTACTCATTCTCATCCCTATTATGTCTATCTTCCTAATGCAAGAGTTAATCAGTATCTTTACTCTTTCATCCCTTTCACTGGTAAACTCTGGAACTCTCTTCCTGTTTCTTTTTTTCCACTTTCCTATTACTTAAATATTTTCAAAAGAGGAGTAACAAGACACCTCCCGAACTAAATTGGCGCACCCCTCTTTTTCATTTTCTTTTCTTACTGTCTTCTTTATAGGGACTGGCAACTAAGCGGGCTTTGTGTTACCCATTTTTGGTGTGACCTTGGCCAGTCCTTTGTGATGTAAAAAAAAAAAAAAAAAAAAAAAAAAAAAGTTGCATCACTACAACCCTCCAATATATCCTCCCAGTCAGTTGAGGTTACCAGGTAGAAACAACGCGGCCACGATGCAGTCCTCTCCATCACGGGGCGGCAGGGCGGGGCGGGGCGGCGACAGGGGCCCCATCCTGGCAAGACCCAAACGGCCCCGTGACCTCCTTTCTTGTAACAGTTCCTTCCCGGGTCATGGTCGCGCATTGCCATGGGTCCCCGTGGCTATCTTTAAGGTTCCGTTCCGTCCCTGTTCTGCGTCAGCCACGGAGGGTCACTATATACAGTGACACTATATACTATTTTTTATAGTGCTATTGCTTTCACTTGGACTTTTTAACAATCAAAACAAAAGCCAGGAGAAGGTGTTTTTGTCTCCCTGGCGAGGCCAATGCTTCCTCGTTATATTATTAGGATAAAATGATCCACTTCTTGCTGCTATCACCTCATCATCTCCTTCTAGTCCATTCCAGGCATCGATACTTCTACAAGGAAAAAACTGTACTTCTTAAATACTTGCTAATGTAGAACTTCCGGAATAAAGAAAGTAATTTTTTGCCCCGCTATTTACAGGTGATAAATTACATTATGAGTATCTTGCCGGCAGGTAATTATGACCATACACCACTGGTTACACCATTTTGCCAGGTATTATATATTTCTCTCCAGGCTCGTATCCACTACCAAGTCTCTGCTAACATCAACACTCTCGGCATGTTTCGCTACTCCATGTATACTTTAAAACACACACACACACACACACACACACACACACACACACACACACACACACACACACACACACACACACACACACACACACACAGTCTTTCCCTTTACAGTCGTTCTACACCACACAAAACGCCACCTTTACCCACACCTTGTCACCGTCCAGCAGGTGAAATGACACATCCACACATATCCACACACACACACACACACACACACACACACACACACACACGCACACGCACACACACACATACACACACACAACACACACACACACGCACACACACACACACCTTGTCGCCGTCCAGCAAGTGAAATGGTGAACAAGAAGACAAATCCTGGAAGCCCCTCTGGACACTGACATCCAAAGTTGCCGCCATTTCCTTCGTGACGCGGAAACAAGTGGACAGTTTCCCCTCCATCATCAACAACCTGGGGCAAAACAAGGCCTCACTATCCACCCGTCCCCCTCTATCTCCTCCACACACGTTTCCTCCACATTTACTGAACTGTGTGAGGGTTCGTCTCTCTCCTTTACAGGCAACAAAAACGACCACAGCTTGTCACTCTCCCAACTCCCTAACTCTTACACTCCCCGGGTTACTAATGTCCGTCGCTGCCACAATTACGCCTCGTCAAATCACCGTCTGCTCATTAGCCTCACCACACGCCCTCCAATCTCTATCTATGAGTAAAAAAATATGGCAGACACACATTCTCTCTCTCTCTCTCTCTCTCTCTCTCTCTCTCTCTCTCTCTCTCTCTCTCTCTCTCTCTCTCTCTCTCTCTCTCTCTCTCTCTCTCTCTCTCTCTCTCTCTCTCTCTCTCTCTCTCTCTCTCTCTCTCAAGCCATAAGTGGTCTCTACCGAGGCCACCGAGATGACAAGGCCTGATACATCGCCCGTGACGTCACACCATCTAGATCCCACCCGCTCCGCTCCCCGTACAAGTTTACCTACCTAATATAATGTTTATCAGTATAAAAGATATACTGTTATCTTCGGAAATGTTTTGTTCTATAATATTATCAAATAAAAAATCGTAAAACACATAAAAGAAATGCCATTATGAGACTCAAGAAATATGCATTTACTTAAACTCTTCGCCATTTAATATTTTGATCGAAAACGTTTTACATGGCGAATATCAATAAAAGCGGAATTGAATTAGCTTTTCATTGATATATTTCGTTTAGTCATAAATGAATTACCAGCATGCATAAATATGTCATCTCGGTAGCCTCGTCTCTACTCCCTTGTTTACAGGACTGACCCAACACTGCCCTCTGCATATGCCCCACCAGGATGTGCTCAGAGTCTTATAAAGGTCCCAGGTTCGCTTCCCTCGGTCTTCATGAACCGTTAATAGCAAGGACAGGGAGCAAGTCGCCCTCCACCCTCCTACAGGCACGACACACAGGATAAACAGTTGAAGGGGAGGAAAAGGGTCCATAAATGCTACGGGACCTGGGTAAGGGACGAAATGAAGAGAAAGGGAAGGAATGAGAGGAAAAGGGAAAAGAGAAAACATTTAAAGAGAGAAATAGAGAGAGGGTCGCTACGAAATAATTCACATGTGCCAAGGGGGAAAGAAGCAGAGAAACAAAGGATAAAAAAAAAAGTGTATAATTGTCCATAGGTTAACAAATTACAGAAAAAAAAGTTCGTAATTATCTGGTTGAAGTGAACTATGGTCTTTGTATAAGGAAGTGAACAGAAGGCCACTTGTAATGTACTGAAATTATTACGTAGGGAACATGAAGAGCAAGGAACGGTAGCAGAATTACAGAGGAGAGAGAGAGAGAGAGAGAGAGAGAGGAGAGAGAGAGAGAGAGAGAGAGAGAGAGAGAGAGAGAGAGGAGAGAGAGAGAGAGAGAGAGAGAGAGAGAGAGAGGAGAGAGAGAGAGAGAGAGAGAGAGAGAGGAGGAGGAAGAGAGAGAGGAGAGAGGAGAGAGAGAGAGAGAGAGAGGAGAGAGAGAGAGAGAAGAGAGAGAGAGAGGAGAGAGAGAGAGAGAGAGAGAGAGAGAGAGAGAGAGAGAGAGAGAGAGAGAGAGAGAGAGAATGTATCAAAAGGAAAGAGAAAAACAGGACACGGGAAGCCATGACGATGGGAGAAAACAAAGAAAATAAACAGTAAAGCTGGAAACTTGTGGAAAACAGAGAAATGGAGACCAACAAAAGGAGGACAAAAATTGACAAAAAATGAAAATAATGACGAAAACGAGAATGACGATGAAAATGTTATTAAGAAGAGGAAAAAAAGTGAAAATTAGGAAATACAAGGGGTTAAATGTAAAATACCTAGAAACATATACAAAAGAGAGGAGTAAAAGGTAGGAAGAGAAGGAGAAAAATAAAATGGACTGGAGGAAAGCAGAGTGTAGAAGTCAACAAGGAAAACAACAGAGGAAACCATCGAGCTAATGGAAGAACCGTCACAAGCTGTCCGCGTAAGGAAACAGTTGGGAAAAAAGGTAAATAAAGAAAGATAGAGAAAAGAACGAACGTAAAGGAGACACAACAAACACGCATGAAAACCATAACAAAAACAAATGGAAGGATGAGTGGAAGGAAGGAAGGAAGGAAGGAAGGAAGGAAGGAAGTAAGGAAGGTATGCAGGAAGGAAGGGAAAAGGGATAATGAGTAGAAGATCAGGGGAAGAACATGACCAAACCAACAAAAGGGACAAAAGAAAAGAAACAAAGAGTCTATGTTTATAAGAGAATGAACGGAGAAAAGAAATCCAGCAACATAGAAGAGGAGGAGGACGAGGAAGAGCAGGATTACATATAATTACATATGAATAACAGACACCAGGAGATCTATTGGTCCATGACGAGGGTATCTGCTGAATTACATACTACTAACTATCAACTACATGTAAGAAAACAGTTGGAAAATTATATTATGTCCCTAAAGAAGATATGAACATGGAAGTTTCGTAGTGAAGAATGATAGGATATGAAATATACTAACTACAACTACCACTACCACTACAACTAATCGATCCGGGGGACTACATATGAATTCACAGGGCACTATCAATACCCATTTACTTTACAGTGCGCGTCAAGTCTGTTTTTAAATGTAGTTATTGTGCTGGCTTCGACTACATTTGCTGGTAACTTGTTCCATCGTTCAACGACTCTAACATTGAAATGATTTTTACGGAGATCTGTGATGTAACGTTGACCGTTTAGTTTTAAATCATTATTTCTTGTTGTCACTTGAGGAGAAAGCTGGAATAGCTTCTCTTGATAAATGACGTCAAATCCTTTTAGGATCTTAAAGGTTTCTATCAAGTCCCCACGGATTCTACGATCCTTTAAGGAAAACATATTAAGTTTCCGCAGTCTCTCTACATAAGATAAATTTCGCAGAGATGGAATTTGTTTGGTTGCTCTTCTTTGAACTGATTCCAATTTGACTTGATCTTTTATGAAACAGGGCGACCAGAATTGAACGGCATATTCTAAGTTCGGCCTAACCAAGGACGTGTATAATTGTATCATTACTTTCGGAGTGTTATGTTCAAAGTTGCGTTTAATGAAGCCCAGCATCATATTCGCCTTTTTACTGGCAGCTAGGCAATAAGGACTGGTTTTAAGATCGTTACTGATGATGACACCTAAATCTTTTTCCTGCTGTACTTCAGTTAGCGATTTATTTTGCATTTGATAGTTATATTTGAGGTTATCGTTGCCTATATGCATTACTTTACATTTATCGGAATTGAATTTTAGTAGCCATTTATCACTCCAATCTGATAGTTTGTCGAGATCACGTTGTATGAGTTCGCAGTTTTCTCTAGTATATGCTTTACCGCCAAATTTGGTGTCATCTGCAAATTTCAATATTTTAGATACAAGTCCGCAGTCCAGATCATTGATATATATCAGAAAAAGAGTAGGACCCAAGACCGAGCCCTGAGGCACCCCACTAGTAACATCTAACCAATCAGATGCCTCGCCATTTATTACTACCCGTTGTTTACGAATTGAAAGCCAGTGGCCAATCCATGAACATAATTGCTCTCCTAAGCCATGTGCCCTTAGCTTTGTCAAAAGTCGCTTATGAGGAGCTGTATCGAAGGCTTTCTGAAAATCAAGGTATATTACATGCGAAGGAATTTCAGAGTCCCAGTTTGAAAAAATGACATTAAAAAAATCGAGTAGGTTTGTTAAACAGGATCTCTTATTTCGAAATTCATGCTGGGAGTTTAGTATTGAGTTATTTTCATCGAGAAAAGACACTATTTTATCCCGCAATATTTTCTCAAATAGTTTAATACTCACAGACGTTAGACTAATTGGGCTATATTTACTTGCGAGGCTCTTACTCCCTTTCTTGAATATCGGTGTAACTTTAGCTAATTTCCGCATACTAGGAACATTTATGTCCATTAGCGATTTATTGATAATAATCTTATGGGAGCGAAAGTTGACTATGACATTCGTGAAGTAGTCACGGCGAGATTTCGTCCACCCCCTTGGATTTTGCTGGGTTAAGTTTCTGCAAATGCAACGCCGACGTGGTGGAACGCCGACGTGAGTTTCGACAGGGGATGCTTGCAGCCTATGTTGATCTCAAGAAGGCGTTTGACTCAGTGCATCGTGAGTCACTCTGGGATCTTCTGCGACTTCGAGGGATTCCTGCAGGGACTATTGGTTTGATAACTGGTCTGTATTCTGGGACTGAGAGTGCTGTGAAGTGTGGGGCAGGTGTATTCGGCTTCTTTCCTGTGAATACAGGAGTGAGGCAGGGGTGCGTCCTTGCCCCATCACTTTTCAACGCTTGTATGGACTGGGTATTGGACAAGGTTGTAGATCAAAGTGATTGTGGAGCATCCGTCGGCAACACCAAGATCACTGATCTTGTTTTTGCCGATGATGCAGTAATCTTTGCTGAGTCGCTGGAGGTCCTGGTGAGGGCTTTCGAGGCGCTGCACGAGGAGGCAAAGCCTTTGGGACTTGAGGTCTCTTGGCTCAAGACCAAGGTCCAGGTGTTTGGAGACTTACTAGATGAAGCAGTACAGTCTGTTCATGCGTGTGGCGAGGACATTGAGATCTTGGAAAGTTTTACATACCTTGGTAGCGCAGTCCATAATGACGGCGGGTCACGTCAAGAAGTCTTACGGCGGATTGGCATAGCCACGGTGCTATGGACTCGCTCAGCGGGAGTATTTGGCGTTGTCGGTACCTGTGAGGAGGACAAAGATCTGGATCTTCAAATCGCTTGTGATCCTGTCTTACTCTATGATTGTGAGACATGGACACTAAATAGTGACTTGAAGAGACGAATCAATGCCTTTGGTAATAAGTGTCTTCGCAGAACAGGGGTTTAGCGCTCGGATGATACGTGTCCAAATCAGCGATTGCAACGTGAGACTGAACCCCCCCCCCCTGAGGCCTTACCGGCATAGTCCGTCAGCGCCAGCTTCGTCTATATGCGGATGGGCACGCTACCCGGAAAAACCGATCCTTCTCTCATCGGGGTTGATACTGTACGAAGGACAACTCCCGGGCATGGCGGAGGCCAAGGGGGCGCCCACAAGACTCATGGCTGGGGCAAGTTGAGTTCTTGTCGAGAGCTGCTTGGTATGGTGGAAGGAGCCTGCATGAGAACCGCGCGTGCTGACCCCCGGGATGCGTCGTATTTTTGGGTTGGGCGAGCGACGCGCCCCCCGACCGTATGCCCCAAATGATTGATGAATACTTGATATTTTCGTACTACTGTTATCTGCTCCTATTACCCAATCTATCACTATCGAATCCCGCATACATGTTACTGGTTGTAACTGGCTAATGAGCTTACTGTACTCTTAAATAAATACCGAATTGAAGTAATCCATGTGTATGAAAAGCCATACTCTATTCATTTACCAAGATGTTCTCTATCTTCAGTGGCCCAATACTTATATTGACGTTTTCTACTTCGAAAGTATTGAAAGAATCTTTTCGGTTTGATTGGATCCTTTGCAGTTTTTTCTTAATAATCGCGCTTTGGTAGACTTAATAGTCTTTGCACGACGTTTGCGTCAGTATTCTCTAGAATTCTCAGCGCATTTGTTCGCTTGTAAACTTTGTACGCTAGGCGCTTTCTGCCCAATGATTTGGTATCTTCGTTTGCATCCAACTGGGTATGTTGGTTATGCAACGTTTTTCTTACATGGGAACATGTTTTTCCACCACCGATTGAAGTTATTGTGAAAAAAATACACATGCTTCCGGCGTGATTAACATCAGTAGGTCATCCAATCAACTTCGCTTTAGTACCTGCTGATCTTGTGAAATCTGCTTATATAATTGTGACTAGTAAACGCTTTCTGTGATGTCTACATTGCAATTATGCCGCATACTGTATTAACCTGTGATCATGTTTGCCATATGTTGCACCTATTCGCAGTAATCAATCAGGAGCTCAGTGTCGGTAGAAAACTAAACTAGGATACTATTATCCCTTGTAGGCTCACGGTACCACCTGATTAAATATACTTCGTTACCATATCAAGCAATCACATACCTCCTCTATCAGCAGAATAATTTTTCCAGTTATACGAGGTTAGGTTAACAATCTCCACAAAATAATTGTATCGTTATTATTGTTCACAAAGACTTTATCTCGGCAGACCAGGAGGCAATTCTACTCCTCAATAGATTGCGGAGGACTATATATTGTACCAATAGTTAGCAATTACCGTTCACTTAATCTTTGCTAGACGATAGTAAGATCTTGTTACGTACGATTTCGATGCTTGAAATTTTCTAATGTAAAGAATGCCACTCCACCTGCTTTATGCTTTGCGAACCATAGGAATGCGTATAGCCAGAATGGGCTATTCAGTATAAAAATGTTTACCTTTGTGTTAGCCAACTCCTCAGAGATACTGGAGATTAGCTGGTTCGTCAACAACGTATGCTAAATAATCATTACGCTTAAAATAATGCTGCTGGCATAGTTGAGCGTAATTTAGTTCCTTAAAGTTTGGTAACCTGCGTGAGGGTTTACCGGCAGGGTGCTAGGGTCCACTGTTAAAGAAGCGCTTGATTAAGTTACTGATTAGTATTTGCGGAACGGGACGTGAACCCAGCGTTGCTGTGGGGTAAGAAAGGGGTTAAGGTGATGCTTCTACTGCCGTCCGCTCGCGATTTGATCTGTAAAAAGAACTTATCATTTGCGACGTTCTCAATCGTGCATGGCCAACGGGCTGAGGTGGAGTCCGGTCATCCCCACAAGGAGGAATCCTCAACAAGGATGGATCCTCGTAGAAATTATCCCAGAAGTTTGCCGAAGTCACATTCGTGACAAAGAGACCTTAGTCTGTATTTGAGGCTGAAACGCTTATCGTTAAAGCGCGGCCTACTCTCGTCCGGGAGAAATTCCTGAAATAATGATATGATCGTTTTAGTCTTGAATTCCGGATCAAACTTCCTGTACTTGTCCAGTATTTTCAGATCCGACTACTGTACACGTCGTGGTCCTGCATGAATGACTAGTAGTGTATCGTAGGTTCTGGGGACGCATAGCAGGCTGCCCTCAGTGATGTCGTCGAGTCCTGCTCCTGGGAAACCAGAAGGCTCCTTTTTTGTCACTTGTGACCCTACCACAAAAAATACACCAGTTGTCTCGGAGAATGAGTCCCGAGCATCTGGTCTCGGTATCGGCTTCCTCATTTCGCCAAGAACCTGAAATTTGTTATAGGCTGGGATCGTTAGGAGCGCTGACTTCTGCTGTTAGTCGCGATCCTCGCCTTACTGAAACAAAGGGAGCAGGGGAAGGAGGAGACGCAGGGAGCGGGAGGAGGAGGGGCCGGTGGGGGACGTTGTAGGATGTGAGAAGGGGGAAGAGGAGGAGGAGGAGGAGTGAGTGAGGAGAAGGAGGAGGAGGAGGGGAGCAGGAGGAGGATAGTGGAGGAGGAGGAAGGATAGGAGAGGAGAGGAGGAGGCAGGAGGAGGAGGAGGAGGAATACAAAGGGAATACAAAGGAAAACAAAAAGCAAAGACGATAGGCCTACAAGGCTGTTGCTTAATACACTACCACTAACTAGATAAATAAGAGAGAAAGGATAGGAAGTAGAAGCGCTCCTCCCCACCCACACCATACCTCCAGCATGAGCTGGCCGGAAAAGAAGTTGATACCATGCAATATAGGAAAAACTGCATGGAATTGTGAAGAAGTTTGAAAGCGTAATCTCTGGCTAAATACTACCAGTTGTTGAGGTAGGTTTAGGGCTTGATAGATAGGTCATGTTAGGTGTGTTTAATGTGTGAACACAGTTGTAGTTCAAAGGGTGGGGCGGCCGCCTTGCCTGGCGCTTTCTGGGGAGGCAGCAGCAATCAGGCCCAAGCGAATTCAATCCACTGCGGATTGGTACCTCATGTAGGGCCGCCGTACACTTAATGCCTCCTGCCAGCTGTGGACCCTGGTACCTTAAATCCGATGGTGGCATAAACTGTCAGGACCCTAACTGAACCAAAGCCCGTCACAGGTCGAGAGTAGTTATGGTAACCTTAACTCGGGCACCTGTAGTCGTGTTATTAGGTCTAAGGTAGTGTTGGTGTAGGCTCAGGGGGAGTTCAGGGGTGGGAGCCAGCCTGCCTGGCGCTATTCTTGGGAGCAGCAGTCAATCAGGCCCCAGCTCCGTTCAAGCCACTGCGTAGTGCAATTTTCCAAGAGGACGCCGGCACTTCAATGCCCCCTGCAGCAGTGACCCTGGTATATAAATCCGATGGTGGTCACTATGACAGGGGCCCCTTACGAACCACAGCCCGTCACAGGTCAAAAGTTGTAGTAGTGACCGTTCTAATCGGAGGCGTATGAGACGTGTGGGAGGGGTGTGTAGACGCGACTCGCAATCATTTTACGCAATGAAGAGTAAGTTTCAGTA
>JACEEZ010001239.1:15000-17500 GCA_016584305.1 Chionoecetes opilio | reverse complement strand
AATGTGTCGGGAGATAGAACATGGGTTTGATTGATTAGGTAAGAACCTCATATTAAATATGTATGTGACATAAATTCCCACAATATCAAGTATTATAAAGATTATGCCCCAAAGATACGTATGATTACCAAATAACGGCATCAATTTAAACTATTTATTTTGTATCACTTCCCTGTAAAGTTTGAGTCTTGGCAAGGCCGTTCAGTGAAGCCCCGATCAGACATCATGAATAAAACTGGCGATGAAGACTTCAAAACATAAATTCATTGGACCGAGAGCTTCAAGTAAAATAAATGATGGTCATATGTAAGAAGAATATAAAAAGAAAATTGGACTGCTGACTGGGTGACGGGATTATCAACACGGTAAAAATTCGTGGGAGGTTGAAATAGTTAGTGTTAACAAGTGCGAGGCGTTGACCAGAAGTGATGAGTATCATGTCGCGCCAAGGATGACATACCAAGGCAGTGCATGTCAACAGGGATTTCCGAGAGTCAGTTTGCAAAGCAAGTAACTTAACGCACTATTATTTTTCTTGCGTCCACCATTAACTAATAAATGCTGGTGTTATCTGGCGGCGCTGCACTTGTACCAGTGCCGCTATCAGAGTTACAGTGAAGGGATGACATGACACAGGAGACCTTAAAACTTAAACAACACGATGACACGTTAAGGATAGACAGAGAGACAAAAAGATGAGAAATGAATTTACCTGACCTGAACGCAGTAAATCTGCAAACATCGATTAGCCTCTCTGGTGACCGACAGAAAGATGAGAGAGAGAGAGAGAGAGAGAGGAGAGAGAGAGGAGAGAGAGGAGAGAGGAAGAGAGGAGAGAGAGAGAGGAGAGAGAGGAGAAGGAGAGAGAGAGAGAGAGAGAGAGAGAAGAGAGAGAGAGAGAGAGAGAGAGAGAGAGAGAGAGAGAGAGAGAGAGAGAGAGAGAGAGAGAGAGAGAGGAGAGAGAGAGAGAGAGAGGAGAGAGAGAGAGAGAGAAGAGAGAGAGAGAGAGAGAGAGAGAGAGAGAGAAGAGAGAGAAGAGAGAGAGAGAGAAGGGAGAGAGGAAGAGGGAGAGAGAGAGAGAGAGAGAGGAGAGAGAGGAGAGAGAGAGAAGAGAGAGAGAGAGGAGAAGAGAGAGAGAGAGAGAGAGAGAGGAGAGAGAGAGAAGAGAGAGAAGAGAGAGAGAGAGAGAGAGGAGGAGAGAGGAAGAGAGAGAGAGAGAAGAGAGAGAGAGAGAGATGGAGAGAGAGAGAGAGAGGAGAGAGGAGAGGAGAGGAGAGAGAGGAGAGAGAGAGAAGGAGAGAGAGAGAGAGAGAGAGAGAGAGAGAGAGAGAGAGAAAAGAATTCTTAGGCCAAGCCTCTAAGTGGAATCTGAATCGAAGTACACACATTTGTTTTTTTTTTTTTTTTTTTTTTTTACAGTTGTGCTATTGCGCCATATAGTGTCCAGGCATGCATGGGTCCAGGTATCCAGCCCGCATGTGTCCAGGGGACACATGTGGCCTCCTGCTGCTGCTGCTGCTGGTGTTGGCGCGAAGGGCATGACAACACTATACAAGTGCAGGAGCACAACACTCCTGTGGCTATCAGGCCGTAGAGCCACGTGCTGCCTTGGCGTGAGGCAGCACAGGCTACCAACACCTCGACACCTAAGAAGGGACAGGGGAAAAACGGCCTAAGTAGTACTGCAGATAGGTGAAAGTATTGTGGGTTTGATGAAACAAGCATGGAATTTGGTCCGCAGGTAGACTATGCCACAGTGGTGATTTTTAGAAATAGGGCTATCTCAGATTAAACCTGTGACAAAAATGGCGGCCATTTTCAAGATGGCCGCCATCGCTTATTTGAAATTCTTTGATATTGTAAGTTAAATAAATTCTAGGGGTGGGAATGTTTTTCCTTTGTATTATAAATCATATATCAGTAGTTTTAATGCCCACATAACAGTTGAAATGGCAAATAATTACTAGTTTGAGCAAAAAAATTAGAATTATCATTTTTACGTCATGTTACGATTTTGAAATCAGGACCACTTCGTCAAGTGCGTTAAACATCCCAGAATTATTTCTTCTGTTTTTGTAGGTAACAGAGGTACACACAATAGCTTATTATAGTCTAATTGCAAGTCAATAGGATGTAAATTGTGTCCAAGCAATAATGAACTGTTCTCTGTGAGCCGCGTCACTCAGAGCACTGCCCACCGCACTGACAAAGAGCTGTACACTGAAGAGCCGCCTTCTGGCATCTGCAGCGTCCTCTGCAGCCGTTCTTGTAGCCACATCGCAAGAGTTCATCGTTTATGTCCATCGCTGTTTTGGACATCAGTAGCTGGGAAATCGTGAGCACTGGCTGGGGCATTGTTGAAGAGCTTGACTGTGCCTTGATGTTTGGCCCATTCAACACCATAGCAACTAACGCTAACAGAGACACTGGAACAGAATCTTCCTGGCTGTTGGATTCAAAGGAACCACCAAACTGGTTTTTCATCTTGAACATGTCTCTC
>JACEEZ010001239.1:0-10000 GCA_016584305.1 Chionoecetes opilio | reverse complement strand
CACACACACACACACATAGGCACACCGACACATACACTCACACGCACGCACACGCACACACACACACACACACACACACACACACACAGGCACACTCGCCTATGACGGTCATGGTGTGTGTGTGTGTGTGTGTGTGTGTGTGTGTGTGCGTGTGTGTGTGAGGTGGGGTGCCTGTGTATGTGTGTGTGTGTGTATGTGCGTGTGTGTGTGTGTGTGTGTGTGTGTGCGTGTGTGTGTGTGTGTGAGGCTGGGTGCCTGCGTGTGTGTGTGTTTGTGTGTGAGGTGGGGTGCCTGTGTGTGTGTGTGTGTGTGTGTGTGTGTGCGTGTGTGTGCGTGTGTGTGTGTGTGCGTGTGTGTAAAGTGGGGTGCCTGTGTGTGTGTGTGTGCGTGTGTGTGTGTGTGTGTGTGTAAGGTGGGGTGCCTGTGTGTTTGTGTGTGTGTGTGTGTGTGTGCGTGTGAGGTGGGGTGCCTGTGTGTGTGTGTGTGTGAGGTGGGGTGCCTGTGTGTATTCATCTAGTTGTATTCATCTAGTTGTATTTTACAGGGCCTGAGCAACGTTCGTATGGCCCCGTCTCCATATCAACATTTTTATCATTCATCCTTAGTGGTTAGTGTTGGCCGAAGCCACCACCCCGGGAGGGGGGTCACAAACCCCCGGCTGACACCCGGTACCCATTCACTGCTGGGTGGACAGGGGCTGGGGTTTTAAGGAAACAGCCCATATGCTTTCGCTCCGCCCGGGGATCGAACCCGGGACTTCTCGGTTGTGAACCGAGCGTGCTAACCACTACACTACCTGAGTACCCAGAGTGTGTGTGTGTGCGTGTGTGTGTGTGTGTGTGTGAGGTGGGGTGCCTGTGTGTGTGTGTGTGTGAGGTGGGGTGCCTGTGTGTGTGTGTGTGTGTGTGTGTGTGTGTGCGTGTGTGTGTGTGTGTGTGTGTGAGGTGGGGTGTCTCCCCCAAGCGAGAAAGCGAGAGAGGTGGCCCTGCCCATTCGTCGCTAGGCCCCACCCACTTTGCAAACCTAAAATTGAGAAAAATTTCACGGGCGGGACACCGCCACACACGGCAAAGACTGTGTCGGCGCAGAAGCCTACGGTGAGGCCAAGAGGCGTCCTGCCTGGCGCCGCCTCACGAAGAAGGGAGAGAACGAGGCACGCCAGGCGCCCAGAGAGAGGACTCGCCCTCGTCTCAAGCGGGACAACTTTGCTTTTCTTGTTGTCCCGGCTGCATGCCGAGAGCCTTGTGGTGGTGGCACAGGCCGCGTCCTCACCTCAGGCTAAGGCAGGACGGCTGCTCAGGGTCGTCGACGCCTTGTCGCTCACTTTTGAGTATCCTTCACCGCAGCAGCCCCGTGGGGGCGGCGCCCAGTGGCCTGAGGGGACAGAGGTGTGCAGTCCACTGAGTGAAAACATGAAATTTTCTGTTATCAAAACTTCAGTGATTTCTCGTTTGCACCTTCCACACGCCACATTCCAATCTTACAACCTTATCAACCTCTCTATATCAGAGGTTATATCTCTATATCTCTTGTTATCAAGTTTGACTTAAAATTCAAGAATAGTCTTGGGTTGAACTATTTCTTTCTCAAGGCTGTTCTAAACGTCAATATATTATTTATTTATTTTATTTATTTATTTACTATATATATATATATTTCTTTTTCGTTTTTTTTCTCACATTTGTGCCTATAGCGCATGTAGGCAGTGGTGACCCATGGATTGGATGGTAGGCTCTGGAGGTTCACTTTAGGGCCCTGATGGTTGGTCCTCGTCTGTGGTGGCGTAGGCAGGATTCTTATAGTGACGCCTGTGAGGCTCATGCCGCCCCCCTGTGTCCTCCGATGTACTCGCAATCGGAGGTAGAGATGATGGGCAGGGCATGTGGGTGTTCTTAGGCCACTCGATGGTGCAGAAAGGTTTTGGTTTTTCTTCGGGGATCGAACTCGGGTCACCGAGAACGCCAGTCGGAGACGCTAACCACTCCGCTACCGCCTCCCCTATTGGGAACAGAGGAACGCCTCCTTCCTACATGGGAAGCTATGTTTCAATTCAATTCAATTCAAGTAGTTTATTAGTCATATAAATATATACAAGGCTTGATCTAATATACATGGTATATAAACATGGCTGGGCCCGTTAAATGTAAACATTTTTGACAGGCCCCTTGTATGTATAGCTATAAAATGCCTTGCAATGGATAAACATATTTACGTATTATATTTCGACATACCTTTTTATCGATATTTACATAGACATACATACGTAAACATAGCAAGACTTACAAACAAACAAACCAACAGAAACTCACTCATAATATCTTAATGAAAAAAATACATCTACTGAAAAAACAAAAATGACTACTACTCAACATGTATAGATCAATACATATTTACTATATATTTCTTTGTATTTATTTTAAATGTATTCTTATTAACAATATTTGTAATGTGCTCTGGAAGTTCATTCCATTTCATGCATCCGAAATAAATAACAAATCTTTTATGAGATTCAGTAATTGGAGAAGGTGGTCTAATTTTATTTTATTTCTTGTGTTTAAGTTATGTATTTGAAAAGCAGCCTGAAGTGAAGCAGAATGAAAGATGGAATGCGTCATGAAGGAATTTTAGACATTCTAGAACATAATTATAATTTATTCTAAGAATTCTAAGGCTTTTAAATAGCGGAGCTGTGTGTTCATGATAACTAACTTTGCCTAGGGTTCTAATTATCCTTTTTTGAAGCAACTGCAGCGGTTTTATTGATGTTATATTCGCCATACCCCAGACAACATTGCAATACTGTAAATAAGGATAAATCTACGTGTAATATAAGGTTAGTAATGTTTCAGTGGTTAAAACATGCTTTACTTTATGAAGTATGCTTGATGATCTAGCGAGTTTATTATGTATATAAGCTATATGATCCTTCCAACTAATGTGTTGGTCTATAAAGACACCTAGGTATTTAATTGAATTTGATCTTAGTATTACTTCCCCGCACATCTCAATATTTATATTACTGTCCAGACTTCTGTTGCCAGCAAATATCAAATAATTTGTTTTCGCAATATTTAGAGTTAACCTATTTGCTGATAACCAGGATGAAACAGACTCTAACTCAAAATTTAATGTTCTCGTTAAAAAATCTAAATCTGCTGAAGAATATGTAATGTTAGTGTCGTCGGCAAAAATTATAAATTTCAGTAAATTTGAAGAATTGATATATCATTGATACATATCAAAAAATAACAACGGACCCAATGTTGAACCTTGTGGAACTCCTGTTTTAAGTTCTGCAATCCCTGAGCTTATTTTATTCATAGAAGTGTGGTGTTTCCTTTTGCATAGGTAACTCATAAACCAATTCAGACAGACATCCCTTATACCGTAATGCTGTAATTTAATTATCAAAACTTGATGATTCGATGTATCAAAAGCCTTTTTCATATCCAAAAAAAACGTAATTATATATTTACTACAACCTAGTCTAGCGGATATGTGCACAATATATACCAAACTCTGCATTTTTTATTAATAACAACCGTACTTGGAACAAAGTTAGAACATGCATATGCAATCCATTTTGGATATGGAGCCACTGAACATAATCTTCAGTGTAGGTATGGCAGCTATTTTGAAATTGGTCGCCTCACGGACGCTACTCAAATTACGCGGGTGATTTTGTCTCCTCCCCCTATGACGTCACAGCTCATCTCAGCGTTCTGATTGGTCAAGCCGGTCCTGAGAGACATGAGCCACGCGAGAATGCGTGTGGGTGTGTTTGCGAGACAGAATGCGTGTTTGTGTTTGAGAGAGAATGCGCGCGCGTGTGTGTGTGTGTGTGTTTGAGAGAGAATGCGTGTGTGTGTGAGTGTGTTTGAGAGAGAATGCGTGTGTGTGTGTGTGTTTGAGAGGATCGTGTGTGTTTGGGGATTGTGTGTGTGTGTGTTTGAGAGAGAATGTGTGTGTGTGTGTGTTTGAGAGAGAGAATGCGTGTGTGTGTGTGTTTGAGAGAGAGAATGCGTGTGTGTGTGTTTGAGAGAGAGAATGCGTGTGTGTGTTTGAGAGAGAATGCGTGTGTGTGTGTGTGTGTGTTTGAGAGAGAATGCGTGTGTGTGTGTGTTTGAGAGAGAATGTGTGTGTGTGTGTGTTTGAGAGAATGCGTGTGTGTGTGTTTGAGAGAGAAAATGCGTGTGTGGTGTTGTATTGAGAGATAATGCGTGTGTGTGTGTGTTTGAGAGAGAATGCGTGTGTGTCTGCGTTTGAGAGAGAATGCGTGGTGTGTGTGTTGAGTTTGGAGAGAATGCGTGTGTGTGTTGTGTTTGGAGAGAATGCGTGTGTGTGTGTGTGTTTGAAAGAGAATGTGTGTGTGTGTGGTTTGAGAGAGAATGCGTGTGTGTGTGTGTGTGTTTGAGAGATCGAATGCGTGTGTGTGTTTGAGAGAGAGAATGCGCGCTGTGGTTGTGTGTGTGGTGTGTGTGTGTGTGTTTGAGAGAGAATGCGTGTGTGGTGTGTTTGGAGAAATGGTGTGTGGTTTGAGAGAGAGAATGCGTGTGTGTGTGTTGTGTGTGTGTGTTTGACGAGAATGCTGTGTGTGTGCTTGAGAGAGAATGGTGTGTGTGTGTGTGTTTGAGAGAGAATGCGTGTGTGTGTTTGTGTGTTGGTAGAATGCTGTTGTGGTGTTTTGAGAGAGAGATGCGTGTGTGTGTGTTGTGAAGAGACATGGTGTGTGTGAGATTGAAGAGAATGCGTGTGTGTGTGTTTTTTGAGAGAGAGATGCGTGTGGTTGTGTGTGTTTGAGAGAGAATGCGTGTGTGTGTGTTTGAGAGAGAGACAGTGCGTGTCGTGTGTGTGTTGAGTGATGTGTGTGTGTTGAGTAGTGTGTGGTGTGTGTGCGTTGATGAGGATGTGTGTTGGTGTGTGTGTGGTGTGTGTTGTTTGGAGAGTGCGTTGTGTTGTTTGGAGAGAGAAGAGTGTGTGTGTGTTGTGTGTGTGTGTTTAGTGTTTGAGAGAGAATGCGTGTGTGTGTGTGTGTGAATTTGAGAGAGAATGCGTGTGTGTGTGTTGTGTGTTGTGTTGTGTGTGGTGTGTGTGTGTGTGTTGTGTTGTGTGTGTGTGTGTGTGGTGTGTGTGTGTTGGTGTTGTTTTGGAGAGAATGCGTGTTGTGTGTGGTGTGTGTGTGTTTGAGAGAGAGAATGCGTGTGTGTGTGTTTGTTTGAGAGAGAGAATGCGTGGTGTGTTGAGAGAAGATGCGTGTGTGTGTGTGTGTTTGAGAGAGGAATGCGTGTGTGTGTGTGTGTGGTTAGAGAGAGAGTGGTGCGTGTGTGTGTGTGTGTGTGTGTGTGTGTGTGTGTGTGTGTGTGTGTGTGTGGGTGTGTGTTGTGTGTGTGTGGGTGTGTGTGTTTTTGAGAGAGAGAATGCGTGTGTGTGTTTGTTTGTTTGAGAGAGAATGCGTGTGTGTGTGTTGTTTGAGAGAGAATGCGTGTGTGTGTTGTTGTTTGAGAGAGAATGCGTGGTGTGTGTATTGTTTGTGAGAGAGAATGTGTGTGTGTGTGTGGTGTGTGTGTTTGAGAAGAGAATGCGTGTGTGTGTGTGTGGTTTGAGGGATGCGTGTGTGTGTGTTTGTGTGTGTTGGGGTGTGTGTGTGTGTGTGTGTGTGTGTGTGTGGTGTTTGAGAGAGAATGCGTGTGTGTTGTGTGTTTGTTTGGAGAGAGAGAATGCGTGTGTGTGTGGTGTTTGTTTGAAGAGAATGCGTGTGTGTGTGTGTGTGTGATGCGTTTTTGAGAGAGAGAATGCGTGTGTGTTGTTGTTGTTTGAGAAGAGAATGCGTGTGTGTGTGTGTTTGAAAGAGAATGCGTGTTGTGTGTGTTGTGAGGTGGTGTGTGTGATTGAGAGGAATGCGTGTGTGTGTGTGTGTGTTGTTTTGAGAGAGAGAATGCGTTGTGTGTGTTTGAGAGAAAATGTGTGTTTGTGTGTGGTGTTGTGAGAGAGAGAATGCGTGTGTGTGGTGTGTGTGTGTGTGTTTGAGAGAGAGAATGCGTGTTTGTGTGTGTTTGAGAGAGAGAATGCGTGTTGTGTGTGTGTGTTTGAGAAGAGGTATGTGTGTGGTGGTGTGAGGTTTTGAGAGAGAGAATGCGGTGTGTGTGTGTGAGAGAAATGTGTGTGTGTGTTTGAGAGAGAGAATGCGTGTGTGTGTGTGTGGAGTGTTTGAGAGAGAGAATGCGTGGTGTGTGTGTTTGGAGAGAGAATCGTGTGTGTGTGTTGAGAGATGTGTGTGTGAGTGTTTGGAGAGAGAATGCTGTGTGTGTGTGTTGTGTGTTGAGAGAGAATGGTGTTGTGTGTGTGTTTGAAGAGAGAATGCGTGTGTGTGTGTTTGAGAGAGAATAGTGTGTGGTGTGGTGTTGGAGAGATGCGTGTGGTGTGTGTGTGTTGAGAGAGAATGCGTGTGTGTGTGTGTGTTTGGAGAGAGAATGCGTGTTGTGGTTGGGAGAATGTGTGTGTGTGTGGTGTTGTGTGTGTGTGTGTGTTTTGAGAGAGAATGCGTGTGATGTGTGGTTTGAGAGAGATAGCGTGTGTGTGTGTGTGGGTGGTGTGTTTGTGTGTTTGCGAGAGAATGCTTTGTGTGTGTTGTGGTGTGTGTGTGTGTGTGTTGTGTGTTGTGTGAGAGAATGTGTGGTGTTTGTATGTGGTGTGTGTGTGTGTTTGAGAGAGAAGGTGTGTGTGTGGGTTATGTTTGAGAGAAGAGAGAGAGAGGAGGAGAGGGGAGGAGGGAGAGAGAGAGGAGTGAGAGGAGGAGAGAGAGTGAGAGAGAGAGAGAGAGAGAGAGAGAGAGAGGAGAGAGGATGAGAGAGAGAGAGAGAGAGAGAGAGAGAGAGAGAGAGAGAGAGAGAGAGAGAGAGAGAGAGAGAGAGAGAGAGAGAGAGGAGAGAGAGAGAGGAGAGAGAGAGAGAGAGGAGGAGAGAGAGAGAGAGAGAGAGAGAGAGAGAGAGAGAGAGTAGATTATTATGTATGTATTATGATCTTTATTATCTCTCATTTCCCAAGTTGTATATACGAATCTTAGAAGCATTATATCTTGTCCCGTAAGAATAATTGCCCTTTAAACCATCACTGGCGGCCTCTATACCACCAAAAATGGCTTTAACTATCATAGGAACACATTATATTTCTTATTTGCATGATCTGTCCATGAACCCAATGGTATTGACACAATTAACACACAAATATGTTCTCTCTCGCAAAAAATAAAATGATGGCGGCCCATTTTTTTCTCGAAATAACTACTAAACCTAATGATTGGAAATTTACCTAAACAATCTTATGTCCATCGGAATTATTATCTATTAAAACATGGATATAGGCAAATAACGTATGCTTGCATGTGAAATAACTCCTGATTTATAATGAAAAATGCCTTTAGTGGCGGCCATGTTTCAAAATGGCCGCCATTGCTATATTTGGTTGGCTCCATATCCAGTTTTTGTTGGATATGCATCTTTTAACACTGTACCAAGTTTGGATGTTATTACTAAAAAATGTAGGGTCTTGCACATATTCGCTGGACTAAACCTAACTCCTGCAATACATTATCCATTAATTTTGTAATTGCTAATTTGGGAGATAAATTCTTTCTAAAACCAAGCTGCCTATCTGTTAAGATGTTATTCCTAGTGATAAAATCATACAGTCTGTCATACATAGCTCGTTCATATATTTTACTTAGAGCTGGTAGTATTGAAATAGGCAGATAGTTAGACATATCATCTAGTTTGCCGCCTTTATGTAACGGTATAACCTTAGCTATTTTTAGTTTCTCTGGAAAGATACCTGAACGAAAAGATAGACTAATTAATTTTGAGATAATAGGAGCCAAAGTGGTTGCAGTTTTTTTAATGACCTGAACATGAATACCATCATATCCCGGTGCTGAATCTTTTAAAGATTTAATTATTGAACTTACTTCTTCTGATGATGTGTCCAACAGTATAAAGTCTTGGTAGGTGTCTGACAAATAAGACATAGGAGAAATATTACATGGGGGAAGCTGATTAGATAATATCACACCAATATTTGAGAAGTAGTTGTTAATATAATCACTACTAACCTGGGGATCATTAATTTTACAATTGTCGATATTCATATATTCCACAACATTATTTTGTACCATTCTCTCCATTTATAGCTTCATTGATTATTAGTTTCCATGTTTCTTTGGGATCACCTGCACTATTTTTGAAGTTTGTGTTATAATAATGATTTGTTGCATCCTTTAACATGTTGGTAACCTTATTTCTAAATTCCCTATACTTTACGCCAAATGATAACGGACGTTTTAAAAATTTCTTGTACAATTTGTGCCTTTCCTTAATGTATCCTAGAAGCTCTGCTGTGACCCATGGCTTATTGACTTGTTTCTCTTTAATCTTGACTGTCTTAAGAGGGATGTTTTCATCAACTAACTTTGTTATGGCGTCTGAAACTGTATTATAAGCTGTGTTTGGGTTGTTATCTATATGTAAATCATCAAACGTATCCTTCATAGCTCGATATATAAGATCCTGATTCACATTTTTGTAGTCCCTGTATGAAAAACATAATGGTTTACCTTTATCCCTCTTACCTTTACACTGAATTATTGGAGCAAAGTGGTCAGTTACATCAGTCAATAGAATGCCAGTCCCTGAGATAATATCAAGATTATTGGTCCACACCAGGAGGTTTCTTGACCTCCCTCAGCCACCTTGTTTGCCTCAACTCTTTACACTGTTTTCTTGCTAACTTTATTATCATTATTATTACTATCATCATTATTATCATTATCATAATTGTATTACTATTATTACTATTATCAATATATACTATTATATATTACTACTACTACTACTATCACTCTTATATAGAGTACGCAAACTCTCCCACAACCCACAACTCCCCACCAGAAACCCTCCCATCCTATAAACAGTTCCGGCGCAACGCTCACACCTGACACAATATAAGTTACTCTTCAAATGAAAATCAACATGAGTTTACTGAAAAGCTTGTATGACGCATATGATTAGAGTCTGCTTCCCTCCACCCACTGAACCACACACACCACACACCACAAAACACACCACACAAACACACACCACACCCCGCACGCACGCACGCACGCACGCCCCGCACGCACGCACGCAACGCACGCACGCACGCACGCACACGCACGCACGCACGCACGCACGCACGCACGCACGCACGCACGCACAGCCCACGCAACGCCACGCACGCACGCACGCACCGCACGCAGCACACACCACCACCCCACACACACCCCACCCCCACACACACCACCAGACCCCCACCACACACCCCCACCCCCACCCCACCCCACACACACACACACAAAAAAAAAACAAAACACACACACAAAAAAAAACACACAAAACACAAAAACACACACACATACACACACACACGCACACACACCTGATGGGCTCCTACGATACTACTGTGCGACACTTTTTTTTATCTCTCTCTTTACTGTCAAGTGAATAAGAAGGTAATTTACAATAGGAGGTAGAAGAGGGAATTGTAGAGTAGGGAAGGGAATAAAGGAGGATAAAAACAAGATCAATAGACTTTTAATAGAGATATCAGTAAATTTAATCAGTAAATCTTGGATAAAAGGTAGAAAGGCATATCAACAAAGGATAATTGTAGATAGGGGAAGAGAAGGGGGATGTGCAAGGAAGAGACAAAGAAAAGAGGAAAAAACAAAGAAAAGAGGGGAGAGAGAGAGAGAGAGAGAGAGAGGGGAGAGAGAGGAGGAGAGAAAAGGGGAGGAGAGAGAGAGAGAAGCGAGAGAGAGGGAGAGAGAGAGAGAGAGGAGAGAGAGAGAGAGAGAGAGAGAGAGAGAGAGAGAGAGAGAGAGAGAGAGAGAAAAGAGAGAGAGAGAGAGAGAGAAGAGAGAAGAAGAGAGAGAGAGAGAGAGAGAGAGAGAGAGAGAGAGAGAGAAGAGAGA
>JACEEZ010001238.1:58243-75411 GCA_016584305.1 Chionoecetes opilio | reverse complement strand
TTTTTTTTTTTTTTTTTAGCAGCCTATTAGCGATAATTTTAAAAAAAAAAAGGGGGTTTGCGAGAATTGGGGAAAAACCTTTTTTTAGGGTGAGGGGTAATGGGTGAGGGAAGGGGGTGGGGTGAAGGTAATGGGTTTTGGGTGTTTGGGTTTAAAGTGAAGGGGGGGGGGTGGGGGAAATGGTGTGGGGGGGGTGAGGGTAACCCTATAAAATATAAGCGAAAGTGTGTCTGTTTGTCTGTGTGTGTGTGTTGTGTGGGGTGTGGGTGTGGGGGTGTGGGGGTGTGGGGAAATGGGTTTCCCGCCCCCGGGCCAATAAACCTGATATGGCACTTTTTTGGAAACCCGGGTTGACCGGGGGAAGGGTTTTTAAGCCCCCTTTATAAATATGACAAATTCACTTTTTTTTTTTTTTTTTTTTAGCAGCCTTTTAGCGAAAAATGTGAAAAAAAAGGGGGTTGCGAGAATTAGAGAGAACTAAAAACTCGAAAAAGCCAGTGGTCCCCGGGCAGTTTTAACCCCAAAGGGTTTGGTTTACTGTTTTTTGGCTCCGCGCCCCAATTTTTTTCAAAAATTTAAATTTTCGCGTTTAAACATTGATGCACCGCATCTGAATCCCAAAAAAATATATTTCTTCGTTGTTCTACAAAATTATATGGATAAAATTTTCATACGAGGGGAAACGTTTTAAAATAGCAATTTAATAAAAAATTTACTCGCCTCGAGTAGAAAAGCTTAATAAAAATTTTTTAAATGTATATTTTTGGCCCATGTAAAATTTGGGTGATGTTCACCCCGGTTTTCTAAGACAGTACTGCTGCGTCTGGCAAACGCTTGCCCCAAAATACAATAACCCAATCCCTTGGAAAAAAGAAAAATAAAGAATGCCGAAATCGGCTTGTTGCGCCAAACAAGTAGGTTATAATTGTGGGGGCCCGGACAGGGCCGCGGGGGGGGGGTGGGGGGGGAGATTGGGGCGGGGAAAGTTTGAATCAAAAAACATTCCCAAATTCACGCGTCGACTTTTCCATTTTTTCCAGGCTTTCAAATCTGATTGATCCCACAAAAAAAACAGGAAAATTTTGACGCCTAGGTATAGAAAACCCTTCTAAACAATTTTATTGACTAATAATATCATAGAGTAAAATTTACCTCGCCTCTTAAACTATAACCACTTGGTATTGGGTTTAAAAATGCATTTTTTACAGACCAGGCTTCTATAAAATTTTCCCCCCCATATAGAAAAAAATCGTTTTAAAATTAACTTTTGTATTTAAGTGCAGGGGAAAATAAGCCCATATTTTTTTAAATTTGGCCAAAACTTTCCCCAAAAATTGTGATTTAAAAAACGGCCAGCAAACCACGGCTTTTCGGGGGTTGAAATTTCTCTCTAATTGGGGAAAACCCCTTGAGTAGGGTGATGGGTAATGGGGGGAGTGAATGGGTGGGGTGAGGGTAATGGGTGGGGGGGATGGGTGAGTGAAGGGGGGGGGGTGAGGGGGTGTGGGTGGGGGAATAGGTGGGGGGTGATGGGAATGGAAAATTTAAAAAGCGAAAGGGGTCTGTTGCTGTGGTGTGTGTGGTGTGTGTGTGTGTGTGTGTGTGTGTGGCCCGGATAGGTTCCCCCCCCCGGGCGAAAACCCCCTCATATGGCACATTTTTGGAACCGGGTTTGACCAGGGAAGGTTTTTTTAACCCGGGAATTATGAGTGATCCGACCCCTTTTTTTTTTTTTTTTTTTTGGGCCGCCTTTTAAAGCGAAATTTTTGGGAAAAAAAAAGTGGGTTCCCAAGAATTGGGGAAAAATTGATGTAGGGTGTGGGTAATGGGTGGGGGAAAGGGTTTGGGGTGAGGGAAAGGGGTTTTTGGGGGTGGGTGAGGGAAGGGGGGGGGGTGAGGGGATGGGGGGGGGGAATAGGTGGGGGGTGAGGGGAAATGAAAAAATAAAAGGGAAAACCCTTTGATGTGGGGTTAGGGGGTTTAAGGGTGGGGTGAAGGGGTTTGGGGTGATGGGTGAGTGAATGGGTGGGGGTGATGGGTGATGGGGGGGGAATAGGTGGGGGGTGAGGGTAATGGAAAAATATAAGCGAAAGTGGTCTGTCGGGTCTGCCCCTGTGTGTGTGTGTGTGTGGTGTGTCGGTATGGGTTTCCCCCCCGTGGCCAACCCCTCATATGGCACTTTTTTGGAAACCCGGGTTGACCGGGGGAAAGGTTTTTAAGCCCAATTATGAGATGATCCGATCATTTTTTTTTCCTTTTTTTTTTTAGAGCCATAGCGATAATTGTGAGAAAAAGGGGGTTGCGGGGAATTGGGGAAAAACCTTTAAATGGGGGTTTAGGGTGAGGGTTTAATGGCGTGATTGAAGGGGGGGGTTGATGGGTAATGGGTGTGGGGGAGGGGGTGGAATGGGGGGGGGGGGGGGGTTTGGGGGGGATGGGTGATGGGTGAGGAAATAGGGGGGGGTGATGGGTAATGGGGAGTGAAGGGGTTTTGTGGTGAGGGGTAATGGGTAAAGGGGAATGGGTGGGGGGGGATGGGTAATGGGTGAGTGATTGGGTGGGGGGGGGGGGGGTAATGGCGTGAGTAAATGGGGGGGGGGAATACATAATTTCTACACCCAGATTTCAGGAAAGTTAAAAGGGGCTATCGGGAGAGCCCGTGTTTGGGTATAAGTATATAGCTCCCGAGGAGCTACCCAAAATGCCCGGGCCGGGGGGCGGCTTTGCGGCTATTTCCTATATGGTTTTGGGTTTAGGCCCATAGTTTTATCACTCCTAACGGGGCCCCACTATCTTACGTGGGTCTCTTCTCGCTCGGGGGTTTTCTTGCGAGGGGGGCCGTGGGGACGTGCGACGCTTTCAAGAATTTTAAAAAGGGACGGGGCCCTTCTGCTTTTTGCCCTCTATCTTTTCGTTTTCTATCACACACTATCACTTTTTAAAAATTTTCTATACTGATAAACCGGCCCTTGAGTTTCTGTCGCCTCTAAAAACCCTGTGGGCCGACTTTAAATTTCAACTCCATAACCACATCCATTTTGAAAATATGTTATTGTCGAAAATTTTTTGGGGTTTGTCCCAAAGGGCTTTATCCTTACTCACTGTCCTTTTTTTTAACATGACCCCCAAGGATCCACAAACTTTCCTTTTTGTAGGGTTAGTCTAATCCCCCCTTCCCGGGTTTTCCCTTTAATTGCAAAGGAAAAGCCCGAGCCTTTATCTTTTCTTCATCATTTTTTTACATTGCTTCTGGTTCTAAACCTCTCATGCTATTTTTGGAGTTCTTAAAACTCAAAAACCTTTATTTTTTTATTTTTCAAAAAACCCAATCCCCTTTGACTTTGGCCCCCTTTAAAACGTTCAGTGTGCTCCTAAAAAAAACCCAAAGTACTGAATTCTTTTACTAGTTTTTCCCATTTTTTTTAAATTCTTGCTGTAGTACAAGCCCGTGACGTGACGGGGACGTGCCCGTGACATGACGTGCAACGTTTTCAAGGTTTCAAAAAGGGACGGGACTGTATCCTCTCTCTCTCTCTTCTCTTCCTCTCTCTCCCCCCCTCTCCTTTTCTCTGTATATATCACTACACAATATCTCAACCTTAAATTTAATTTAAAAAACCCTAACCTTGATTTTTTCGCGTCTCAAAAAAACCTGCTCGCGCATCGTTTAAATTTCTACTCCACACCACAGTCAGTCATTTAATTATGGGATTATTGTTTTTGCCTATAGACGAGGGCCTTACCCATTTTCCCAATTTCCCAAACAAAAACAAAGTCCCGGTTTCTAATTAACTTTTGCAAATTTTCTTTTAAAATTCAGGCAAAAATTTTGGTTATGAACATGGGCATCATCATTTTTTAAACGGGGGGTATACGCCAGGGGAAACGTCGCCTGCCCACCATGCGCCGCCACTCCCGGGGGTTACCACCCCAATTTGCGGGGCCTCTACCCATACTAAAAAAAACTCTGGGGGGGAAACACCAATTTTCCCCCAGCTAGGGGTTTGTGGGGGGCCCCCTTGGTCCTCAAGCCCGTTTTGTCGCTTCCCGATACAACCCGGGGGGAAAGGATCGGTTTCGGGGGTAAAGGCCACATGCCCATTAGGGGAAGCTGGCGCTTCGGGGCCCACAAAAGCGCTAGGATACGGAAAAATTGTTAAATTACCGGCCCCGTGTCCCCATACTGCTCAGGTCTATTTTTGGCTTCAACAAAAGGGACTGCAGATCCGTGTCAGCAATTGATGGGCAAGCACCTTCTGGCACGCTGAATAGTGTAATACCACGGTAATTCCATCAGGCAGAGGGAACATTTTTTTTCAAAAAATGGGTAAACTAAATTTATTTTTTATCAGCATCTTTATTTTTTAAATTTTTCAACAGCTGAGTGCCCATCTTAAGAAAATAAAAAAATATAAAAAATTTACAAAATTTAAAGTATGAATGGGTTTAAAAACCCCGTGAACAAAAATTTAATATATTAGTAGGGGAAAAAACAACTAACCCATATACAGAGGTGCTCCTGATAACGTATTATTAAGTATTGAGTTTTCTTTTTTAATGTGAAGGGTCTCGATAATTCTTAGACTAGCACTTGGGGACAGGGCCACCGTTTTCTAAAGCATCGTGATTCCGTGAAGTCCACCTTTTTTTTACCAAAAAAAGGGAAAACACGATTTGCGCAGCGGGAGGGGGAATATTTTTTAAAAAGGGACTGTTGATCAACAAAGGCTTTTCCAGGCGCCCTAAAAAACATGGCGGAAATTTACATCAAAGATTATGACCCCCCATCAAAAATTTTTGTTTGAATTAGCAAGAGGGGAACCCCGTAAATACCCCAGGGTTTTACGCAAAAAAGGTTATTTAAGGGGCCTTAAATTCACATTCCCAAAACCCAGAGCCATACTCGATTCAGGGTTTTTTTTTTTCCTTTTAAGAATAAAAAAAATATGCCCCCCTTGCTGAGAAAAACTTGTCGGCATTTGGGAAACACGCAAAAAGGGGACGCATCGGGAACATTTTGGGGATTTTGCGACGGAATGAAAAATGTCTGGTAAATTTACAAAGTAGAGCCCTATGCCTTTTGATGTAGATGAATCAGTCCCAAAGGGGCATAAAGAGGCAAGAAGAGCGGGAAGGTTTTAAAACTCATACACTTGCTTTGACCCCCTTCCCGGGGACGCGCACCCAAAATGAAGAAAAAAGATTTCAAGCGGTAGCTCTCCCCAACAAATCGGGACCAAGGACCTTGGTGGAAAACATTGAATTTGTGACCCGAGCGGACAGTATTGTGACGCATGATGAAGCAACATCTCTCTATAAGCTACATGTTTGCGTCAGGGGGAGCTCGGGACTGTGCAAATTTTAGTGAGAACAGAGGGGTTTTTGTCGGCTTTTGTATGGTGGGAAAGGGGGTATCTTGGGATGCATGCTCTATCTGGAGTGCCACGTGCGTCCCCAAATGGGAAGGGAAAGGGCCTGCTCCAAAGTGCCCCTTTCAGAAGGGAAACCGGGTTTGAAACACAGTTCTAGGGGAAAAGGATGCCCCCCAAGTAGACCTGATGAAAACTGGTCGAGCATTCTTTGGGCCCTCATGGGACATTAAAAAAGCGCTTCCATGAATGGGAAAAGCTTTTAAATATTTTGCAGGCTTTAAAAACCCAATCCCCATTAAAAACCCCTCCACTCATCAAACTTTTAATCGGGCCCCTCCAAAACCCGGCGAGCACATCTGCAGATAATGTGGGGAAAGGGCTGAACCCAAAGGGCTAGTTCTTTTTGGTTTTTTTGGAAATCCCGGGAACGGTAGGGAGTTAATGCTAAAACGAAGTGATCCCAAGTGCTGTCCAGGGACCCCCATAGCACCTGAACAGATAGTGGACGTTTCAGCTGCAATAGTCCAGCACCCCGGGGGGGGAAGTTTGGGAAATTTTGGGGTTTGATAATTTTCTCGGGCAGATTTGACCCACTGAGGTGCTTTAATAAGAACCCGTCGGGGCAATTAGGGCACCCTTGAGATTTTGAGCAAATTAAAGAGGGCGGCTAATAAAATAGTACCCCAACGTAGTAATGGTTTTATTTTGAAAAAATTTCCCTTAATATTTGATTTACAACAGTCTTTTTGGGGTTTAAACCATGGGTTTTATGGGGTTAAAGGGGAACCCAATAAACAAAATGAAATTAAATAGACACTTTTTTTTATCCCGGTCTAAAAATAGACGGTTGAAAAAACAAAATAAACTTTAACAAAAAAAAAAATTTAAAAACCACCCAAATTTTAAGACGGGGAAAAATTTCAATAAAAATATTTCTGAAAAACCCAAATTAAAGAGGGGCCGAAAAAAGGGTGCGTATAAAATTAACAAATTTACAGGGGAAAAAATCAGCTTTAATCCACAGAATTTCAGGGAACCTGGGGATTAAGTAATCATTCCCACTGGGAAACAAAAAAAAATTCCCAAAAGTGTCTTAGAGACAAAATTTCTATTGCAGTAGACCCAATTTGGGGAAAAACTTATATAATCAAAAAAATCAGTCATCACTGTCATCCTCATATTTTTTCATCTTCATTGAAGTCTTTGGGCCCTCCTCTTTCGTTTTTTTCACCCAAGTCCAGCAAATTCCGAATGTTTTTATTTCCCTGACAGCGACAAAAAGCAAAAACGGGAAACATCGACCGCCACACATCCCCCCCCTCTCATTTGAGCATGGGTTTCGCTTGAGCAGCCACTTGGGATCAGTAAAAAAACAGTGTTGGAACCATTTCCGTTTGTGGGGGGAAAGGTCACTGGCATTAAAACCCCAAAAAAAAAACCCGGGGGGTTTTTGGGGGGGGGGGTTTTTTTTTTAAAAAAATTTTTTTTTTTTGGGGGGGGTTTTTAATTTTGGGGGAAAACCCCCCCCCGGGGGTTTTTTTTTTTTTTTTTTTCCCCTTTTTTTTTTAAAACCCAAAAAAAAACCCCCTTTTTTTTTTTTGGGGGGAGGGCCCCCCGGGAAATTTTTGGGGGTTTTTTTTTTTTTTTTTAAAAAAAAAAAAATTTTTTTCCCAAAATTTTTTTTGGGGGGGGGGGGGGGGGTTTTTTTTTAAAAAAAAAGGGGGGGGGGGGAAAAAAAACCCCGAAAAGGGGGGAAAAAAAAAAAAAAAAATTTAAATTTTTTGGGGGGGTTTTTTTTCCGGGGGGGTTTTTGGGGGGGGAAGGTTTTTAAATTTTTAAAGCCCCAAACCCCCGGGGTTAAAAAACCCCCCCCCGGGGGGGGGTTTTAAAAGGGGAAAATTTCCCCCCCTTTTTTGGTTTTCCCTTTTGGAAAAAAAAATTGGGGGGGGTTTGGGTTTTTAAGGTTCCCAAACCGGGGGGGTTTTTTTTTTTTTGGTTTTGTAAAATTTAAAAAAAAAGGGGTTTTTTTTTTTTTTTTTTTTTTTTTTTGGGGGTCCTTTGGGCCCCAAAAACCCCCCCGGGCCCCATTTTAAAATTTTTTTGGGGGGTTTAAACCCCAAAAATTTTTTTAAATTTTTTTGGGTGGGTTTGGTTTGGGGTTTTTTTTTGGGGCCCCTTTTTTAAAAGGGGGGGGGAAAAATTTTTTTTTTTGGGAAAAAAAAACCCTTTAAAAACCCCCCAAAAAAATTTTTTCTTAATTTTTTTTTTTTTTTTTTTGGGGGTTTTTTTTTTGGTTTGGGTTTTTTAACCTTTTTTTAAAACCTTTTTTTTGGAAAGGCCCGGGCCCCAAAATTTAAATTTTTTTCCCCAAAAAAGGGGGTTTTCCCCCTTTTTTCCAAATTTTTTGGGGGGGAAAAAAACCCCCCCGGGGGCCCCCCCCGGTTTTTTTAAAAAAAGGGGTTTTTCCCCCCCCCTTTTTTTTTTTGGGGGGCCCCCCTCCTTTTTTTTGATTTTGTTTTCCCCCCAAAAACCCCCCGGTTTTGGGGGGGGGCCCCCAAAACCCAAAAAACTTTAATTTTCCCCCCCCCCCAAACCCCGCCCTTTTTTTTTTCCCCTTTCCCTTTCCCCTTTTTTTTTTTAAAAATTTTAAAATTTTTAAAACTTCCCAAAATTTTTCCCCCTTTTTAAAAAAGGGGGAAAAAAAAATTTTTAAAAAACCCCCCCCCCCCAAAAAAACCCCCCCGGGAAAAATGGAAAAAAATTTTTTGGGGGGGGAAAAAAAAAATTTTTTGGGGGTTGGTTTTTTTTGTTTTTTGGGGGCGAAATTTTTTAAAAAATTTTTTTTAAAAAAAAAATTGGGGGTTTTTTTTAAAAATTTTTAAAAAAATAAAATTTTTTTTTTTTCCCCTTTTTGGGGGGGCCCAAACCCCCCCAAAAAAAAAAAAGGGAAAAAACCCCACCAAAAACCTTGGGGGAAAAAAAAAACCCCCCCAAAAATTTTTAAAAAAAAAGGGGGGAAAAACCCCTTTTTTTGGGGTTTTTTCTTTCCCTTTTTTTTTGGGGGGGGTTTCCCCTTTTTCCCCCCCTTTTTTTTTTTTTTTTCCCCTTTTATTTGGGGGGAAAAATTTTTAAAAAAAAACCCCCCCCTTTTTGGGTTTTCCGGGGGAAAACCCCCCCCTTTTTTTGGGGGGGGTTTTTGGGGAAAACCCAAAAAGGGGGCCCCCTTTCCTTTTTTTTGGGGTTTTTTGGGCCCCGGGGCCCCCCCTTTTTCCCCCTTAAAGGGTTTTTTTTTTTTTAAAAATTTTTTTTTTCCCCCCCCAAAATTTTTCTTTTTTTTCCCTGCCCTTTTTTTTGGTTTTTTTAAAAAAGGGGGAAAAAATTGCCGTTTTTTTGGGGAAAATTTAAAAAAGGGAAAAGGGAAAAAAAGGGGTTTTTTTGGGGGAAAAAAACCCTTTTTAAAAGGAAAAAAAAAACCCCCCCCCTTTTTTCCCCCCGGGGAAAAAAACCCCCAAATTTTTTAAAAAAAAATTTTTTAAAAAAACCCCCGTTTAAATTTTAAAAGGGGGTTTAAAAAAGGGGGAAATTTTTAAAAAACTTAAATGGGGAAAAACCCAAAAAAATTTTTAAAAAAAATTTGGGGGGAAAAAAAAAACTTTTGTTTGGTTTTAAATTTTTTGGCCTTTTCCCCCTTTTTTTTTTTTTTTAAACCCAAACCCCCCCCTTTTTTTTAAAAAAATTTTTTTTTAAAAATTTTTTAAAAAAGTCCTTTTAAAAAAAATTTTTTTAAAAGGTTTTTAAAAAAAATTTTTTTCCCCCCCTTTTTTTTTTTTTTTTTTGTTTCGAAACCCCCCCCCTTTTTTTTTGGGTTTTTTTAAATTTTCCCTTTTTTTTAAAATTTTTAAAGGGGGGGGGGGGGTTTTTTTTTTTTTGGGGGGGGAATTTTTTTTTCCCAAATTTTCCCCCTTTTTTGGGTTCCCCGGGGGGGGCCCCCCTTTTCCCGGGGTTGGCCCCCCCCCTTTTTTCCCCCCCCAAAAAATGTTGGGCCCCCCTAAAGGTTTTTAAAACCCCCAAAAAAAAACCCTTTTTTTCAAAAAAGGGAAAAAAAAAAATTTTTTTTGGGGGGGGAAATTTTCCCCTTTTTTGGGGGGGGGTTTTCCCCTTAAAAGGGGGGAAAAAAATTTTAAATTTTAAAATGGTTTTTTTTTTTTCCCAAAAGGGGGGGGGGGCCCCCCCCCTTGGGGTTTTAAAAAAAAAAAGGGGGGAAAAAAAACGGGGGGGGACCAAAAAAAAAAAAGGGGGGGGAAAAATTTCCCAAAAAACGGGCCCGGAATTTTAAAAAAAAGGGGAAAAAAAAAAAAAAAAATTAAAAATTTTAAAAAAAAAAAAAAAAAAAAAAAAAAATTTTTTTAAAAAAAAAAAAAAAACCCCCCCAAAAAACCCAAAAACCCCTTAAAAAGTTAAAACTTAAAAAAAAGAAAAAAAAAAAAAATTTCCCCCCAAAAAAATTTTAACCCCCCCCCCAAAAAAAAAAACCCCCCCCCCCCAAAAAAAAAAATTTTTTAAAAAAAAAATTTTTTAATTTTTTTAAAAAAAAAAAAAATTTTAAAAAAAATTTTAAAAAAAAAAAAAAAAAAAAAAAAAAAAAAAAAATTTTTTTAAAAAAAAAAAAAAAAAAAACCCAAAAAAAAAAAAAAAAAAAAAAAACCCCAAAAAACCAAAAAAAACCCCCCCAAAAAAAAAAAAAAAAAAAAAACAAAAAAAAAAAAATTTTTTTTTTTTCCCCAACCTTTAAAAGGGGGGAAAAAAAAATTTTTTAAAAAAAAAAAAAAAAAAAAAAATTTTTCCCCCCAAAAAATTTTAAAAAAAATTTTTTTTCCCCCCTTTTTTAAAAAATAAATTTTAAAATTTTTTAAAAAATTTTTTAAAAAAAAAAAAAAATTTTAAAAGGGGTTTTTTTTTCCCTTTTTTAAAAAAAAAATTTTTTTTTGGGGTTTTTTGGAAAAAAAAATTAAAAATTTTTTCCCCTTTGGTTTTTAAAAAAAATTTTGGGAAAATTTTTAAAAATTTTAAAAAAAAAAACTAAAAAACTGGGCTGTTTAAAAAAATGGCGCCGTTTAAATCCAAACAAAAAGTACCCTCTATAAAATTTCAATTAACTTCATACAAGATTGTTAGGCATACATAATTAATTAAAGACACATCCCATACATCCAGTAAAGCAGCATGTCAATTGCCAACTATGCAGCTGTTTAGACCCCTAAACCCACAAAAAGCACCTAAGCTGTGGCAATTGTAATCAAACAATACCATTCTTTATTTTATTGTCGATGAATAACATAACAATCAATAATTGTTTGATAAAAATACTCTAAGCAGACTAAAAAAGTGTGACTAATATAATAGAGTAAAGTAGACTAAAATAAAGATTCCAAAAATGTATAATTCTCATTTCATACAAAATCGAAGCCCCTAAATAGAAAACTACATAAGATAACAAAATGACTAAAAACACCCCAGTGTAAGCCTTAAAAATGACCGTTGCATTGCACAGTATATCACTAAATATCAACACTAATTGATAGAAACAACAGACAAACAACAAATCGATACTAAATAAAAATTGCCGCTGTTTTTTTTGGCTTACCCATGTCCACATTTATGACGCGGCAGCATGTGAATATGTATCAGTAAAAGAAAAAAGCTAAATTTAGCTCGTCGAATTTCATTCTCACGCCAAAAATTGTGACCTTTTGACCTCCTATGACCTTATTGTTGACGAAATTCATATATCATTAGTTTGAGGTGATAAAGCTAATCAATACGAACATTTTGGTAGTAAAAACATTGTCAAAAGTCTGTACATGTGTGATCTATGCCCGTTTATTACACTGGACAACAACATGTTTGCTACTGGAGATGTGTAAAGCGATTTAGACTAATTTGGGTACGCTGATTTCAAAAATCATAACCGTTTTGCTGTATCACGTCAGGATTTTGAGTTACAGAAATACTCCCATTGCCTAGAAGTCAGGATTTCAATGAAATTTACAAAAATTCATTTATTCATTTATTTCATCATGAATGCTTCAATTCCATATGTCTTTAACATGCCTATTTCGTAAGAGGTGGTAGGCTGCAGACTGCACTCTGAAGGTCGCTGTCTGTAGCTAGATTTGTATAGCGTATTGATTGCGGGGTGATGTGGTTGGTTGCGCGTGGTCTAGTTTGTGGCCTTGTGAGCGTTGGCTGCGCGCAGAACAAAGTCACGCGCTCTTGAGAAACGACTTTCTTTAACACAAACTAGACCACGCGCAACCAACCACATCACGCCGCAATCAATACGCTATACAAATCTAGCTACAGACAGCGACCTTTAGAGTGCAGTCTGCAGCCTACCACCTCTTACGTAACTACGATATAACGTACTTATATAACTACTAATTTTTGTTTCTTTCTTTCTTTCAGTTAAACATGAGTAGACGTTCCTGTACCAATCATCCAGACAACTTCTGTTATGTCTGTGGTCGGTATACCAAAAAAGATCAACAGCGAAGTGTATCTACGGCAGTGAAAATGAAGGCCGCCTACTTTCACTACTTCGGGTGTAAGGTGGGGGACCAAGGAAAGAGCTGGGCACCACACATCTGCTGCACAAGCTGCCACTCAGCCTTGACTCAGTGGTTGGTGGGCAAGCGCGCGAGCATTCCATTTGCGGTGCCCATGATATGGCGTGAGCCGCAGAATCATCATCATGATTGTTATTTCTGCTGCACAAGCATCGCCGGCTTCAACAGGAAGAATAAAAGGCCACATCAAGTACGCTGACTGCGTCTCTGCTCGTAAACCTGTGCCTCATGATGACGAGAACCCCGTTCCAACATGTCCAGCTGATCAGAACATAACTGAAGCAGTGGCGAAGAGGATGGTGATGAACCTTTTGAACCCGACACTCAAGAAAGAACCACACCTTCTGAACCAGGGAGAGTTAAATGATCTTGAAAAGAGATCTCTCGCTGTCAAAGGCGAAGGCAGAGCTGTTTGGGGATCAAGGCTGCAGCAGTGGAATCTACTTGAACCTAACACCAAGATATCCTTGTTCAGAGCACGTCAAAAGCGACATGGTTTCAGTTCTTGAGATGGAAGACACGATGACTTTCTGCAGTGACATCAACGGTCTGTTGAAAGAACTTGGTGTGATCACGATCCTGCAGACTGGCGCCTTTCATCGACTCGGGGAAGAACAGCTTGAAGGCTGTTTTGCCCACAATGGCAACAAGAAACCATCAGTCCACGGCTCACGCGTTCGGCATGAAGAGACCTATGAGACTATGCGGCAGCTGCTTGTTTCCACAAGTACAATGATTTCAACTGGCACATCTGCGGAGACTTGAAAGTGGTGGCGCTGTTGTTAGGGCTGCAGTCAGGCTACACGAAATACATGTGCTTCCTTTGTCTCTGGGATAGCAGAGACGACAGAATCACTGGACGAAGAATGATTGGAAGAGCGGACGGAGCATGTCCTGGTCGATACAACGTGAAGCATGTCCCCCTTGTCGCCCCAGCCAAGATTTTCCTTCACCACTCCAAAATAAGCTGGGCTTGATGAAGAATTTTGTACGGGCAAGGGATCTGAATGGGCGTGGGTGTTTGTACCTGAAGGAGAAGTTTGGCAACACCTTGTCGGAGGCTAAGATCAAGGCTGGTGTCTTTGTTGGACCGCAAATCCGAGAGGTAATGAAGGACGAAACTTTTTCCGACAACTCTAAACCCCAAAGAGCTGGCAGCGTGGAGGAGCTTCAAAGCTGTGACGGACAACTTCTTGGGGAACGAGCGCGCGGACAACTATGAAGAAATAGTGCAGCAGCTGCTGGATCCTTCAGGAATTTGGCTCCAGGATGTCCCTGAAGATCCATTTCCTACACCAGCACCTGAACTTCTTCCCTGACAACTTGGGAGCTGTCTCGACAGCACGGCGAGCGATGGAGACGCGTTACCCAAAGGGGGGCACAACCCGAACATGATGGGCGACTTCTGCTGGTTCCTGCATCGTGAAACTGACACAGAGCAGCACAAACGCAAAACCAAATGCCTAAAGCATTTTTTAAATTTCATTCTAGTAGATTTTTCTGTAATTTCTATAATTTTGAAGCATTCATGATGAAATAAATGAATAAATGAATTTTTGTAAATTTCATTTAAATCCTGACTTCTAGGCAATGGGAGGGATTTCTGTAACTCAAAATCCTGACGTGATACAGCAAAACGGTTATGATTTTTGAAATCAGCGTACCCAAATTAGTCTTTAAAACACTTTACACATCTCCAGTAATAAATTTTTTTGAAATTTGTTGTCCAGTGTTATTACCCCTACCTCAAATTTTTAGTCCCAAAAAAGTGATTCCATTCCTATCTTCTGTCGTATTTTTGCAAAATGCTCAAGGATGCAAAAGTTGCACCCGACATATTCCAAAACTAGAGGTTTCAGGCAATCAAAATCCGCAAAGAACAATTATGCACCACAAATTCAGGTTGGCCTAAAAATGGGATTTGGCCAACCGGACTATAAGACTCCCTTTGGGAGGGCCTGAGAGCCGTGGGCTGTGTGAGCTGCACTGACTCTACGCCACACTGCTGATCCATGTGTGTGTGTGTGTGGTGTTTTTGTGTGTGTGTGTGTGTGTGTTATAATAAATATCACACACAAACACACACACACACAAAAAATATATATAATTAGATATATATATATATATAATTATTTATATATATAAAATATATCAAGTATAGACGTCCAGCCTCTGGCCCCTTTGCTTTTGGCTCAGTTCATGCGGCTGGAACGTGACAGCGAGCCACGTTCCAGCCAATTACTCATTACGTGAATATCATGGGCTTGTTCTATGACAAAAAGTTTGTTGTACAGACCCCCGTTGATTTTGACAGCACTACTTGCATGTCGAAATTTTAGCTCAAATTTTACAATAATTAGGAGTAGTTTACGCTAATTACTCATTAAAAGGGGTTATTTTACGCAAAAGTTTTCTTCCGACGACTTCTATGATTTTTCAGCACTACTTTCTGTCAAATTTGAGCTCAATTTCCCATAATATTTAGGAGTAGTTATACACTTTTTGGGGAAACTTGGTTCCACGGGCTTATGTAAGCGACAGCGAGCGAAGCTCGTGTCATAATTTGTTTGTTTCAAATTATCAAACGAAAATTTTAGCTTTGAGCCCGAATGTTTCCCGGGGTGTATGAAATGAGAATATACAATTTTTAGAATCTTTATTTTAGTCTACTTTACTTATTATATTAGTCACACTCTTTTTTAGTTGCTTAGAGTATTTTTATCAAACAATTATTGATTGTTATGTGATGCATCGACAATAAAATAAAGAATGGTATTGTTTGATCAATTGCCCAGTTAGGTGCTTTTGGTGGGTTTAGGGTCTATCTAAACAGCGCATAGTTGGCAATTGAACAGCTGCCTTTACTGGAGTATGGGAGTGTCTTTAATTAATTATGGATGCCTAACAATTTGTATGAAGTTAATTGGGAAATTTTATAGAGGGTACTTTTTTGTGTGGATTTACAACGGCGCCATTTTTGAAGCAGCGCGTAGTTTATTATGTTTTTATGTTGCATAATGAATTGATACACATTTTATGTTTTATATTTTACATCATATATTTCGTAAAACTAATTCTGACCTGTTATCTTTTACATTCCAGGGACATTAGTCGTGATGTGGGACCAGTGTTTGTCGCCCCCAGTTCCGGCAGTGGTGGCTTGGTTAACTCCAAGGCTACCCGTGTGATTAAAGGAAGCAGAGCAGGAGGTGATGGCCTTCATCATTCAGCTCCAGCGCTCGTTGATGTAAATGAGGATCTACAAAATCATGTGTCACAGAGATTGCATCAGCACTTACACATTCTTCCGTGGGCAAATCTCACGTGTAGTCATGGTGGATTAGGTTCTAACGGAAGAGAAGCAAAAGTGCGCCGCTCCCACGATAAAGAAACGCGCTTGCGTCAAATCTCTACAATCATGGACATCAAAACACACTGTTTTTTCTGTGGTGAATTCTGTAAATGTTGTACGGGATCAGAAAAAATCCTTCACGGGTTGGCGCCAGCATTTTATGCAGAACAGCTGATCGTGGGACAAGCCTGTCTTTTAAGGGCTCATCTAAGAACGTGGGAGTGGAGATGGAGATGAATGGCTACTAGGCAGGTTGAAACACGATCACGAATCCAAGGGCAGTGAGTGACCTCCTGCTGCTGAAGCCAGGGTACCACAAAACGACTGTAGAAAAACGTTTAGGATGGCCGAAAGATCAATGACTCAGCAGCCAAACCATGCAAAGGATCTCCTGAGGAATGCATTGGCCCAAACTATTCAATGACAATGAACGAAAACAAAGAAAAGGTTCGGACATCGATAGAACTCTACGAACAGTATGACAGCATTGGTCCCCGGGATCAAAAAGGCAGACTGTTGTTCTAAGATAAAGAGTCATTTGGAGACAAGTAGCTGGGTTTACGATTGGCACAGTGGTTTGTCTAGTCTTTAATATTCGAGACAGTACATCAAATGTGATAAAGCTAGTTAACAATGATGGGGATGAAGATATGAAAATTGAACAGATTCATTAAAAGCTGTAGGTAAAGCGCATAGGCAAAGAATCGCAGAGTTTTAACACAAGATAGGTCCACATATGATGTCCGTATCAACACTAGATCATGCTTGAGAGTATGTCAGTCACACTTTTACGTGCTCTTTTGAAAACGTATCTGACAATTTTCAGGGCGAACAATGCATCAGTTTGATAGGAAAACAGTGTCACTGGCGTTGTGTGTAGCTTGCCTACCCCTCTACAAATTACACTAGGCGTCACGTTAGACCGCAAGAAGTTAATGAAGAATTTCAGAAGTTGGGGGTTGTCTGTTACTGATGATGAGGTCCGTTTTTTCAAGGGATAAGCTGCTATCTCTGACATCTAGTAATCCAACCCCTATCGGTTCAGCATATGATGGCCTCTGAATTGCAAACAATCGCCGATAACTCTTTGATGCCCAGATAGCATCACCTAAATGGCTAACTTTCAACTCATTCCTTTGGCGCTGTTGATAGCTCAAAATCAGCAATCTGAGCAGGCAAATCTGATAAGAAACAATACCACGAATGAAAGGAAAAGGTCAATTGGATAAAATAAAGCAAACATTGTGTCAGGTTCTTGTGTCCACATCGGTTTATAAGGGCCCGAGAGAAACCAAATACCTGCAAAAATGATGAAAGAGGTCTGCTATCTGAAGGTCCTAGCAAAACAGGTTCCTCTCAGTAGGAGAGAGAAAGTCAGTCGGATTTTGACTTCATCAAGGCAGTGACCAGTCAGAAGCCTTCTCCCGAATTTGGTGGTTTCAATATGCAGCACACCGAGTGAAGTGAGGGTAGGAGAACTGAGAGCAAGTCCAACAAACATTGTACCGGCCATGATTGATGCCAAACCCTCAGGACCAAACACAATCAAAACAAGAGGGAAGAGGCAAAAAGGCACACCACGTTAGCAGGACAAACCAACAACGTTGTTTACCACAGATCTCCAACTGTACCGGCATTGAATTGAACGTGCAGTGGGTTTATCCCACACTTTTGGTGATGATTTTATCAAACAGGCTTGGTGGCATGCTGCCTTTCTCATGAGTTTCGTTGGGCTGTTGGTTCTCTCATGAGTAACAGTTGCGTCTTGAGGATATCATGAAGGCAGCTTTTGAGGGTTACCAAGATGCTGAGGCAAGA
>JACEEZ010001238.1:49512-58061 GCA_016584305.1 Chionoecetes opilio | reverse complement strand
TTCCCTTTTTAACAAAATCGAAGCCCCTAAATAGAAAACTACATAAGAAACAAATGACTAAAAACACCCCAGTGTAAGCCTTAAAATGACCGTTGCATTGCACAGTATATCACTAAATATCAACACTAATTGATAGAAACAACAGACAAACAACAAATCGATACTAAATAAAAATTGCCGCTGTTTTTTTTGGCTTACCCATGTCCACATTTATGACGCGGCAGCATGTGAATATGTATCAGTAAAAGAAAAAAGCTAAAGTTAGCTCGTCGAATTTCATTCTCACGCCAAAAATTGGGACCTTTTGACCTCCTATGACCTTATTGTTGACGAAATTCATATATCATTAGTTTGAGGTGATAAAGCTAATCAATACGAACATTTTGTAGTAAAAACATTGTCAAAAGTCTGTACATGTGTGATCTATGCCCGTTTATTATTACCCATACCTCAAATTTTTAGTCCCAAACAGTGATTCCCATTCCTATCTTCAGTCGTCATTTTTGCAAAATGCTCAAGGATGCAAAAGTTGCACCCGACATATTCCAAAACTAGAGGTTTCAGGCAATCAAAATCCGCAAAGAACAATTATGCACCACACATTCAAAGGTTCGGCCTAAATATGGGATTTGGCCACCGGACTATAATGACTCTTGGTACGGGCCTGAGAGCCGTGGGCTGTGTGAGCTGCACTGACTCTACGCCACACTGCTGATCCATGTGTGTGTGTGTGTGTGTGTGTGTGTGTGTGTGTGTGTGTTATAATAAATATCACACACAAACACACACACACACAAATATATATATATATATATATATATATATATATATATATATATATATATATATATCAAGTATAGACGTCCAGCCTCTGGCCCCTTTGCTTTTGGCTCAGTTCATGCGGCTGGAACGTGACAGCGAGCCACGTTCCAGCCAATTAACTCATTACGTGAATTACTCATCAAGGGCTTGTTCTATGCAACAGGTTTGTTGTACAGACCCCCGTTGATTTTGACAGCACTACTTGCATGTCGAATTTCAGCTCAATTTGACAATAATTAGGAGTAGTTTACGCTAATTACTCATTAAGGGCTTATTTTACGCAAAAGTTTTCTTCCGACGACTTCTATTGATTTTGTCAGCACTACTTGCATGTCAAATTTGAGCTCAATCCGATAATATTTAGGAGTAGTTATACACTTTTTGGCGGAAACTTGGTTCCACGGGTCTTATGGTAAGCGACAGCGAGCGAAGCTCGCTGTCAATAAATTAGTTTTGTTTCAAATTTATCAATATTACTAAATTATGCCTACTATATTTCTCTAGTTTTCTTTTAGAATGTTCCATACACTCGTGTATGCATCAATTATGTTCTTACTCCTTGGGGCTGTGTATCTATTTTTGATATTTTTGATATTTTATCAACCTCTATATACAATTATATATACAATACTGTCGCCTCCGTGGTGCAGTGGCTAGCGTGCCTGGCTACGAATCTGCGGGCCCTGGTTCGATCCCGGGCCAGGGCAAGTCGGTGACTAGCCTACCCAGCTGTTCTTACTCCCTTTCGGTGTTGATAAATGGGTACCTGGGGTAACCTGGGGAAGGTAACTGTGGTAACCCGGGAGTCACATTAGCCCTGTGTCCCGGGGTAACGGGTCCTCACCCACCACAGGCTCTAAGGGTTAATGCCACGGAGATGAGCACCGCATGCCATGCGCAGCTTAGCGTATGCTCCCATCTTTACTTTTACCTATATACAATTATCACATGCTTTTACAAAGAAATTAAATATATTGGTCCGATGAGTCGAGACTCTCATACGGACCTCAAGCCAGAAAATAAAACTTATCACATTTGGAAAAGTCGTAGATCATAATCACTATTATATGAATGTTATTTGTTGTTGCTCGTTATGCAGTGATGATCGGAGTGGTTGTAAGGAGGTTATCCCAGAGAGAAGCGAGCATTACTTCCGTAGGTTTATTGATAGAGTAACAGATGGTCGGTACACCCAAGCGAAGAGCTGGTGTGGTCTGTCCGCGAGCCGGATAGCAACTGGTTACATATGGGGCCTGAGGGGCAATGCGCTGTGCCGTGTCACGTACAGTGTTGTTACCTAACCTGTATGTGTAAGATTTACTAAGAGGCATGAATAATATGTGTATGACTGTCTTATATGTAATCACACATCCACACCTCCCTTCCCACTCACGCTCGTAGCTCTGTCTCGAGCGGACTCTTTTCCCCTGAGCCTCTTAGAGCGGCGTGGGGCTGTGGTATAACCAGGCGTCCACTAGGATAATGCGTCTACATTCCAATGTGCGCATGCGCCAGAGGACTGGGCTCTCGTCAAAGACTGTATACTAAAGAAAGACGGGAAATATTCCTATCCAACATAACAAATAAGTGTAGCCAGAACGATGCCAGATAGCACCCGATTCTTGTGTTTAGAGCGCCATCTATTGAGTGGACGAAAAACTACCTCAGTGGTTCCAGATATTGCTAGCCTTTTATTTTCTATTATTTCAGGGAAAATATTAGATATATTAAGTGAAATTGGTGTCATATATGTATGCACACAGTACAACGTAGTGTAGTGTCGTGGTCAGGGAAGCGGTAGTAGCGGTAATATTTCGGTGGAGGAGCAGGAGCATACACATCTTGCCACCACCACGGTAGCTCAAAGAGTGGACGACTGGACGACTGGACGACGGACGTCCGAGTTGATTCAAAGATGTAAAATTGTAAACAACCACGCGAGATGATGATTGCACAGGAGGTACCAAGGATAGTATATAGAGGATAAGAGAGTTCAATGGCCGAGGGTGAGGACAGGGGTCAATGCGATTTTTTTGCTGGAGATGGTGCGGCGGGCGCGGCGGGCAGACTGCATACTGGGAGGACCAGCCCAAGACCAAGACCTCAGTTCCGTTACAACAACAAATTTTCAAAATGGCTCCAAGTACTAAAGAGTGGCAGTTGCTGTGTTTGCGGCAAGAAAAGAAGTACTATCATCCCGGATAAGACTTCATCTCTTCCCCAAGGACGCCATAAGGTATGTAGGAGGGTGTGGTGATATGCAAAGGGATGAAATAATGCTGAGCTTTGAAATACATGACATGTAAACATCCTTGCTTGTCGGCCCAGCTCGCCCCTGCAAGCAATAGTGATTATTATCTGCAATATTCCGAGTTCGCAGTACATTATATCAACATTAGGTAATATTAGGCTTAAGAAATCTTAACAATATTGCAAAAAACACGGCAAATTAATGAAAGAGTATTACAATAATCAAAATAAGGCTTTAACTTAGGCGTGTCACCTGACGGCACATAAAGTTCAGTTTACCTGCAGTTATTGTGATGAAAGATTACTGTTGTCATTGTGCTAACGTCACCTATGGATTGCAGTGCCCATCCTAATTAGTGTGTGCAGGAGTGTAACATTTCTTTGGGTATTTATCCAGATGAACACCGAACTCACTTTGGTGGACGAAACAATTTTTTTCTGGTGTGTTTTTATGGGTTTTGGTAAAGTTCTACCCAATTTCGTAAATTGGGGACCTGTGGGAATGCGGGGTTTTCGGGTGGGGAACAAATTATGCGTTGGAAAGATGTAGTTTAAGAGTTGTGTATGGGGGGGGGAGGGGTAAATTCCCTCGATCTAGGGAATTTCCTTATATGTAGAGAAATTTGCCCAACTAAAATTAACCTAACCTAGCGGGGGGCTTTACCCACCGATAACCTAACCTAACCTAACCTAACCAAACCTAAACAAATCTAACCTAACCTCCTAGCGTGGGGTTGGGGGGGTTCTCGACACTTCGGTCATCATTATGTTTGGATCGTCCGGTTCACACTTCTCTGGACTCAAGAAATCCAATGAATTGTCCTTAGCTCTAGGGAATTTTTTCAACACATCCTAACTCAAAAACTATGTGGTTGCGACGCATATTTTGTACCCCAGCCAAATATCCCGCATTCCCCAGGTCCCAAGCTTGTTTTGTGGAGGGGGAGTATGGGCAAACTCTAGAATAATACCTGTGTTTTGAATTAATGTGCTAACTGTTTCTGTCGTAATTCTTTTTTTTTTTTTTTTTTTTTAGGTAGATAGAGGTTAGTTTTTTTTAGGGTAGGTTTAGGTTAGGTATGGGTTAGGTTTGGTATAGGTATTAGTTTGGTTTAGGTCCTTTTTTTTGTCATTTTTGCAATATTTAAATAAATATATAAATAAGTTTGCGACAGAAACAGTTAGCAGAATCATTCAAAACACATAAAAACACACCAGAAAAAAATTGTTTGGTCCACCACAGTGAGTTCGGTGTTCATCTGGATATTTACCAAACTGAATAATGGGAATGAAAAGTAACAGGAAAAAATGGTCAAGGTCAAACAAACAACATTCAGAAGGGAAGAATAGGCAGCTGGTTATAGTGCAGCGCCAAGTTAAGGATTTAAACTGTAATATGTAACTGGAAGGGACTTATGCTACCATCAATAATCTAATCTAAAATAGATCACAGTAATATCGGCCTTAATCGGCTTCTTCACGGTCAACATTTTATGCGACCTAACCATTTTCATATTTTACCATTCCCTTTTAACCCACCAGGCTGTTCAGGGTGTCTGCAAAGAATATGACAACTTTATAGAGCGAGAGATGCCCCGCCACCAATACTTCTGTGCTCAGACTCCTTGCAGCTGATCTACGATCTTGCAGCTGTTCCCATTGGATGGGAAAATGAACACATGTCGGGAAGGTGTGTGCTTGTCTTTAACTGATCTCAATTTCAGATATAGAGGCTGGATTTAATAGATGGTAAATCTTATTTGTAATTGACTAGTGTAGAACACTTTGAGGATTACCAACTGATATTTCTCTCTAACATATTGGATGTGTGCATTGCAAATAGTTTTGGGGCCCTTAAAAAGTGTTTCAACATTTGTAAGTTTTTCATTATTTACATGCTGTGCTGCTCACGTGATTCCTAATAAGGTCCTGTACTTCAGATTAATACAGGGAGAGCAAACTGCGTTAAATATATTTGGCCGAGAAAGCATAAATTAGAGAATACAAAATTATGTATAGCAAATTTAGCAATGATAACTATTGTGCAGGTTTCATTAGGTGGTGGAGATCTTATTATATATTTTTCCATAGCTGCTTGTGATCAAGACCCTTGTGGTGCCAAGGAAGGCAGCAGCACAGGTGAAAAAAGAAGTATAGTCTTCAGCCCAAGAACCCTGAGGCGACAGATGAGGATATCAGCAGCCAGTATGCAAGAAGGTGGGAATTTTTTCTATTCATTAATATTAAGTAGATAAGTTCAATCTGAATTAGGCCAATAAGGCAAGCAATATATTATGTGGATGATGGATGATAGTAAAAAAAAAAAACAAGTATCACAAAATTTTCCTCATCAGCAACAGATTATTTTGCTTGCTCTTTGTCAGTCATTTGGTACATGACAAGCATAGCTACCCTGCCAACATGTGACCATGCCTGGTATAACCACTGCCAGCACTTTCTTATCAACAATTGAGACTTAAGACAGTTGTTTATGTAATAATTAATATTAATAAAAGTAGTAATCTTTCAATAATGTATGCTTATCCAGCATAATTTCACCTTATACTCTGATTTCATTGATGACTCAGATGATTCAGAGACTGAAAGCTGAAAGGTAACAAGTGATAGATGCTTCTTTAATGAACTAGGCTTTGTTACACAGAAATATGAACACCAACGAAGTCGTGGATGATTTCATTGATGACTCAGATGATTCAGAGACTGAAAGCTGAAAGGTAACAAGTGATAGATGCTTCTTTAATTAACTAGGCTTTGTTACACAGAAATATGAACACCAATGAAGTCGTGGATAGCCATGCCATGAATGTGATTTACCACACTTTATGATGTACCATGAGGATCACCCACTAAGCATTCAGTTGTAGTAGTTGTTGAAGAATTTTACAGATCTTATTAAAAAATCTGTTATTCATCATTTGTATGATGTACTGTCCGCATTATTCTTAGAGTAGTAAGACCAAAATTAATCCAGGCTGAACAATCTCTTAAGGAAAGCTACGTGGCTGAGAAAGCACAAATAAATTATCTTTGTACAAAGAGATATATTCGTGCAGATTGCATTACACAATGGAATTTTACTCATGGTGTGTTTCCACAGCTACCTGTGATCAAGGATAGTAACGGTTCACTTTGAGTGTGTGTGAGTGTGTGCATACAAGAAATTAGCGTTTAAAGCCGGAGTGTCAAACTCAAATATTCCGAGGCCAATTCTTATTTATAGTTAATGTCTCGAGCGCCAACAAAGTACGTAACATGTTTGCAGGACTGAAGTTTACAGCCTTACACGATGACTTAACTAGAATACGTTATTTGATTTTGATTAATTTTACGTAATAAACTAACACAAAATTACAACAAAATCATACATTAATTATATTATATTTTCCTTCATAACTGTCGTAATTTCACGGGCTGATAAACTTTACCATCCTCTCGCGGGCCACTTATGACAATCCCAAGGGCCACATTTGGCCCGCAGGCCATGAGTTTAACACCTCGGGTTTAGAACTATGCATATCATTTATACTCTGTGGCATTATATGTTTCTGGCTTGATTAAAAAGATGACAACTGAATATGGGATTTGAATTTATATGAAATTAAGAAAGGGAAAAAGATGTTTTGTATTGGTCATGATATTTTTCCTAACCAAAATTTGGAAACTTTCAGGGCTCCAATGACACCTACCCCACAGCCAAGGACATTGCTTCAGCATAAAGAAATTCACAAACACTCATCTCCCGGATTGACTGCTCTCCACAAGTCTGGAAAACTACCCCATGGAGTTTGCAGACACTGAGAATTTACCAAACTCACACAGGAGTAATCATGGTTCTAACGTTTGGGGTGAAATATTGAATACATATGAGTGTACATGATACTTTACATCCATTCTCTTCACATGTCAACCACTCCTCAGATAACTCATTTCCATGCTTGAATCTTAGACCTCTGGTATTTATTCACGTCCAAGTCTCACTTGTATATGTCACTGTAGGAAGTAATGTTGTCCCTTAATACCCTTTTTCACTTCCTACTCAACGTCCTCTCATCATGCAACACAAATATCCCATTGCTTGCTGTCCATGTTGTGGTGTCTCTTATTTCTACTTCCATGCTGGATTATTAACACTCATTAATTCCTCAAATATTCTATTCACCTTTTGACATCCTCATTTTCTCTCAGCATCTCTTCACCATTATTCCATCTAGTTTCTTTCTTTTTGTACTGTACTTCTTTCAAATATTCTCTCTAAAAATATGTTCTCTCGTTTCATTCTCTCTAAAAATCTCACTCAGATTCCTTCCAAAATTTTCATCCACTTTCAATTTTTTTGTGATAACCCATTTCACTCCTTTTGCATGTGCTCTGTTTTCCTGCTATCCCTTACATGCTCAGACACATTTCTCTTGAGTGCAACAGTGCAACATATGCATGCCTCATGATCTATTACTTGCTTGACTTCATCTGTCCACCGGCATGCCATTTGTTTCCTTATTTTCACCTCTGTGCCCACCCAAAGACTACTGTATACAGTAGTCTTTGGCCCACCAATTGTTCCTTAACCCTTAGTATTCATTCTTTGAAGAACCTAAACACATTTTGAACCTCTTTTTTTTTTTATATCTCTGATATACCACTCAATTCATACGCCAATTTCTGCCTGTAATCCCCCAAAACTTCTTCATTATCAATCTTTTTAAGACTAACCCCTCTCCTCTTATCCCTGGAGTGTTTTCAGAACATCTATATGTCATGCACCTTCATTTTCATTAATACTGCTAGGTGATTCATGCTTTCGATATTGCCTCTAACCACTTTCGCATCAGTTATCTCTCCTTTCAGTCTCCCATATGTGGCTATATAATTTATAAGGCCTTTCTAACCATTCTGTGAATTCCTCTTCTCCCTGTATACCTATGTATCATCCTATGTTTAAAATAGCCTAAAACCTAAAACAAATCTTGTCGTGCAGATCACCAAATTATCAATATATTCTCATACTTCCCCAGTACACCCTACTTACCAACAATTTTCTTCATCTTTAAATCTTATTTTTTATGGCATGCATGGCAGAAAATGCAGAGCATTGTACACTGGTTCTCACTTTTCATCTTGTATGAAACGTTTGCATCTGTCCTTGCCTTCCATAATGAAATACAACACCAGTTGTGACCATTGCATACGTTAAAACCCCAAAGATGCAGTGCTATTATTATCTGCCTTATTGTTTGATATGTTTAAAGTATCCATCTATGTGTCTGGCATCTGTAGTAATTTGATATCATTTAGTGTAAATTAGCTGTATGGCAATTGTTATTTTACATTTCCAATATCGTGCAGAAAACATAAATGGTAGTGTTGACTGTTGCCTTAATTAGAAGATATATATATATATATATATATACTATATCATATATATATATATTATATATATATATATAGATATATATATA
>JACEEZ010001238.1:20000-44805 GCA_016584305.1 Chionoecetes opilio | reverse complement strand
GAGAACCGGTTGTTAGCTTAATCAGGGTCTCAATCTTTTTCCCCATGGACACCTTTTACTTATAACTTATTTTGGTAGACCCCTCATAGATCTGTTACTGGCTTTTGATAGTAAAAAACACGACTAAAACCAGATTTGATGTCGGGTGGAGCCGAACACGGGTTCAAGACGAACATTAGCTATATTTCCTAAGTTATTTGGAGTTGGTAACACTGAGTCTCAGTGAGCAAGGGGAAGGGAATGTGGCATCACTGATTCGAACGTTTTGTTTACATCTCCATTTCTGGTAGGATTTTAGGTTTTTTTCAACCTTTGCGCGTATATCGGGCCAGCCAGCATGGTTTGCTGCTAGAGACTGTGGTAGTGAGAGAACCTGTTGTTAGTGAGACCTTAGTGAGAGAACCTGTTCTTAAAATTTTTGAATCCCACCACTGGCTATGACTATGATCGTGTACGCCGGCACTCCAATGCGTTTGTCACTCTCCCTCCCTCCACTCTCCCTCGTGCACATTAGACTAAAAATGAAATGTAGGTTATGTCAAGGAAATGGTAGTTGTTTCTGCTAGACCAGCTATCTAGCGTCATAATACTATCTCCATCATGTTCCTGAAGAATAAATTGAAGGTGCTGCGTGAATGCGTGAAAAACACTATTCACGCAGATTGACAGATTTCCATCTTTTTTTGTCTATTGTGAGATGAAATATGGAGATATCATCTGTCATATCTTTTTTTCTTATCTGGAGATGACGCAAGGCAGGGCTAATGCCTTGCCTCCCGACTACCAGGAGGAGGAGGAGGAAAGCATGGAAACGGTGATAACGGCGAGCCTTCTTGGGTTTGGCATCGATCAGCGGGACGTGGAGCTGCCAGACAACAAAAATATGTTTTATTCTTACCAATTGAAAATCAATCTTGATTGTGCATTTTCTTTTCCAAACCAAAACTTGCTGTGAGTTGATTAGACCGACATGAATCATATGTAAGGCCCGTGCGGCATTACATAATCTTCCTGCTAAATATACTTAACCCCTTGAGGCCCAGAACGTAATTTCCATTGTAATCTGGATACCATTAAACGATTTTTAGTGACTATAGGCAATATTTTATAGATATAACCTGTTTAGTATCCTTGTCAACTAACTAATTTATTATATTAAGTGACTTTTCTTAATTTTATGGCTCGACAACATACATTTTTTTAGAGCAAAGGAAAGATCTGGGCGTGAAGAGGTTAATGTTGTAGGTAAAAATAGACATCCAGGACCTAATGGACACGACTGGCCGCATTCACAGACCGTCATAATATATATTCGATATGAGAGCTCATGTTTTTCTATAGTGTTCTTGGTCAATGCTTTTAATATTCTGATGATTTTCCTTTTGACTCCACCTGCCATGCAATCTGTCCGCGTGACACTCACTGCGTCATTTTGTCCGTCTCTCGCTATTTGCTTATATGTTTCCGTTTACTTGTCTGTCTGTCTGTTTTCTTTCCTGTTTGTCTGTCTCTTTCTGTTGCTTGTGTGTCTGTTTATGTTTGTTTGTTAGTGTTTGTCTGCTTGTTCGTGTGTTTGTTTATCTGATGGTGTGTGTATTTGTCTAATTCTCTCTCTCTCTCTCTCTCTCTCTCTCTCTCTCTCTCTCTCTCTCTCTCTCTCTCTCTCTCTCTCTCTCTCTCTCTCTCTCTCTCTCTCTCTCTCATGTGGCGTGAGTTCGACGCCGCAGTTTCACATCAGTTTCACTCTTCACGCGGCCTTCGCCCCCACAAAGCTCACCCTTACATGGTCGACGCAACTTTACTCTACCGTCACCAACCGTATCTGAAGAGTCACTTTACTTTTGCGTCGTAACTTGCAGCACTAAACGCCGGGTCGCCGGTTAACGGGCATGTAAAAGCTTAATAAACGACAGGGTAACTTTTCCCTGTTGGTGGAGTCGTGTGCGAGGGCCTCACGCGCGAGAATGATCAAGTACTGAAATGAACCCAACTATATTTCGTGACCTCCTTTTCAGAATGGAATGGAATCCTGCGGGAGCGAGTGAGACAAGGCAGCGTATTAGGAGGGAGGTCGGGATCAGGCTTGGAGATGTGATTATTTACCCATGATGATGATGTCTTTCAGTGAGATATATTAGATGGGACATTATCGCGGGGATCACCTAACTTGCCATTATGGAGGAGGTCGTAAGTCGCGCTGCAATCACACCTCCCGTCAAGGCAGCAAAAGTGGGAGGGAGGAGAGGAAGGAACAGAGAGACTAGTGAAAGAAGAAAGAAACGAACTAACGAGGGAAGGAAGTGTTTACTCAAAATATTTATTTCTTGCAGGTTGCATTCCGTCTATTTGGAATAATAAAGAGAAAGTATGAGTTTTTCATCAGTGTGAGTCATCGGTTTATCGATAAATATAGCTTTTTAGTTTTTTTTTGCAAAAATAAGGTCATTATTTCTTGCAATTGGTTATGGTGCGTGCGATTCAAAGGATACTTGGCATGGAAGATCTCTGTATAAATAAAAACTTAGCTTTTATTTGTTAATATGCTCCCAGTTTTAAGAAGATAAGATAAGATAAGATTTTCATCCTATCTAGACACTTTGCAAGTACCAACTACAAGGTTATTGACTATACAAAGCGCCGCCACGTCAGCATGAACTAGGCGGACTCGAACCGCTGACCGAATGCACAGGGACGCTGCACATTGGTAACTCACGTCTCTACCAACCTTGCCACCCTGACGGGCCAGTTTTAAGAAATGGATTGCCGGTTCCGCTTAAGTAAAGAAAAATTATAACATCATTTGTCGCCTTATGTACAGGTCTGTTTGTCTTGAGTAGTCATTTATCAACGCAACGAGTTTAAGATCCAACAAGTATCTTTTAATCTCATTTTGTTCACATTTCTCTGACTAGCATAAGCTCGTCGCAAACTTATGAATGTTTAAAGAAGCGAAAATTATACGAGAACACAAGCATAAATAGAAAACACACACACACACACACACACACACACACACACACTTACATCGTGCGATGGTCAGGTTGATAGCGTGCTGGTCTCCCATTATGTGGGTAGGCGGTTCGAATCCCCGCGCTCCCGGGGATTTTTCACTGACAAATTCGGGCGGTTACTGTCCCCCTTGAGCAAGGGGATTGGGGTGTGTGGTGTGTGAGGTCCCAGCAGTGCCCAAAGATCGGTAATAATGAGCTCCAAGCTCGAACTGAGAGGGTGAAACTGGCGATCGCGAGCCAGCTCGCGTGGACAAGACCATGGGTGAATAACACTGAAGAAGAAATAAAGAAAGACTGGTTAAATGTAGATACGGAGACGCGACCATACGAGTGTGGCTCAGGCCCTGTAAAACACAATTAGGTAAATACACACACACACACACACACACACAGACACACGCACTTATCAAGGAGGGTCAAGGAAGCGTCTCATCTCTCTCTGTCCCGCCACGTCCACTATGTTCCACTATGTTCTATGTCCACCCGTCCCCGTCATGAGTTATTGCTTGCAGTAATTACACGTCTCTCTTCCCAAGCCACTTCCTCGTATGCTGCTGGACGCCAGAACTGACTTACCCTCCCTCATATATCACTACACGCTGCCTGTTTTCCCAATGACCGCTACAGGAAGCAGCTGCAACTTTGCTTATATTCCGATTTTTAACTAAAATGGTTTAATTGGAGCTTCGAAGATCTCTCGAAGAAATTTTCGGACTTGCGGTTGCGGCAGTGGGTTTTCGTTTGCGGTGCCCACCTCTGCATTATACCCTTTCAATGGTATAACATATACTTACAATACCCTTACATAGGGGTGTATGCAAGGAAAAGAATACCCTGCTAAAGGGTATTCTAGATGACATATATACGACTTGCTACTCGTGCCCCGCGCCAACCCGCCCATGACCAGTGGAGGCCAGTTTTGCGATTCCTGCCATTTTTGAACATCCCCCCTATTTCCCTTCCTAAGGTTTATCAGTATATATGATATACCGTTATCTTCGTAACTGTTTGTTCTATAATATTATCAAATAAAAAACCGTTAAATACACTAAAGAAATGCCATTATGAGAGAGTGAAGAAATATGCATGACCTCAATATATACTTAAACTCTTCGCCATTTAATATTTTGCGAGAAAACATTTTAGATGCTAGCGATAGAAAGAAGCGGATTTTCATTAGCTTTCCATTGATATATTTCGTTTTCTGATAAATGAATTACCACCATGCCTAAATTAGCGTTAACTAAAAAAATAACATCATCCATCGTATCGGCAAGTAAAAAAGTGTTCCATGAATACAGTAGACTATGGCATATCAGTATAAATGATACACTGTTATCTTCGTGAATGTTTGTTCTATAATATTATCAAATAAAAAACTGTAAAATACACTAAAGAAATTCCATTATGAGACTCTGAAGAAATATGCATGAACTTATATTCACTTAAACTCATCGCAATTTGATATTTTGCGTGAAGACTTTTTACATGCAACATATCAATAGAAGCAGAATTTAATTAGCTTTCCATTGCTATATTTCATTTTCTGATAAATGAATTAGAACTATGCATAAATTAGCGTTAACTAAATAAATAACATCATCCATCGGGTAATTATCCCGATAGATGATGCTATTTTTTTAGTTAACGCTAATTTATGCATGGTTATGATTCATTTATCAGAAAACAAAATATAGCAATGGAAAGCTAATGAAAATCCGCTTCTTTCTATCGCTAGCATCTAAAATGTTTTCTCGCAAAATATTAAATGGCGATGAGTTCAAGTGAATATTAAGTTCATGCATATTTCTTAACTCTCTCATAATGGCATTTATTTATTGCATTTTACTGTTTTTTATTTGATAATATTATAGAACAAACATTTACGAAGATAACGGTATATCATATATACTGATAAACCATAGGAAGGGACAAGGGAGTGATGTTCGAAAATGGCAGGAATCGCAAAACTGGCCTCCACTGGAAATAGCCCAAAATGAGTAGCAAGTCCAGTATAGAGTAGTCTTTGGTACTCTAATCCATTATACCCTTAGGTATGTATGTTACAGCTTAGGTATAAAAGAGGACTTCAGGTTTTAAAAGTTTATTATACTTTCTACTCTGAAAAATTAAAATAAGGCATACAAAAAGCAAAAAATAGCTACATGTTAGTATGTACATACTGTACATGCAGTAGGACGTGAAAACTGTTATACATAATTATATAGAGGCAGTATATATGGTATGAAAAACAGTCATTACCTTAACAAAGGTTTTTTCTTGAATATGAAGCAACGGATAAATTATAATATTTGAGGCTTAAAGTGAAAGCCTCAAAGCCTGAAGTCAAGTCTCAAGTGTCAGTTCAACACTTGAGGCAACAAGGTCAACAGTAACACTTGAGGCAACAAGGTCAACAGTGACACTTGAGGCAACAAGGTCAACAGTGACACTTGAGGCAACAAGGTCAACAGTGACACTTGAGGCAACAAGGTCAACAGTAACACTTGAGGCAACAAGGTCAACAGTGACACTTGAGGCAACAAGGTCAACAGTGACACTTGAGGCAACAAGGTCAACAGTGACACTTGAGGCAACAAGGTCAACAGTGACACTTGAACACAAACAAAATGTACATGGTTTCAATTTGTCATTAAACTTAAATCCTAAAAACCTTAAAACAATTTTTTTTTTCAATCCACTGCAATTCAGTAACCCTCTTCCTATAGCACTCAATTGCCTTGGTTCCATCAGCTGTTATAAACACTGATTGATACCCCAATATCTAATAGATATTGCCCCAGGTTTTGAGGATGCATTACAAATTCTGGCGCTGATAGGTATCTATAGGTGTCTATAACAACTGGTGTAGCCATGTTAGTTGTCTTAAAATATACTCTATACCACAGACCACTATATCTCTTGACTATTTGCGCGCCAGTGTTTTGAAATCGCCGTGCTGCATACCGGCCCAAACGGGAAGCGTCAGTCTTCTTAGAAGACTCGGTGAGGGAAACTGCACTACCGCAATCGTCTCCGTAAGTGTGCTTTTTTTGTATTTGTTATTACTCCGTGCACGTTTTTATTAGTGTGACATAAAAGGTTGCTACCCATTCAAGCCTTTGTGTCAAAATCAATTGGCTACGTGCCGGTTACCTGACACGTTCGGACTTAAACATTCACATGTGTGGGTCCTACTATGACCTCCTCGTGAACAAGGAGACTTCACGTGAACATGTCGATGTGAACGTACAAGTGGGTGACGACGGGGATGCAGAGTTACGCGGGCAGGATGTAGTCGTCGCCGTGAAATTATTCACAGGTTTCTTGAGTCGCGGGTGGCTGGTGAGTCCCTCCCATTCGCTGTCTCTCTCACCAAGGACGTGTGCTACATATACAGGTGGCTTTAAAAGGAGAAGGCGACGAGGTATGCACTGTTCGGCTACACCAAGCCCAAGGCGACTTTCCAGAAGGTCATTGTCACCCTTGATGAGGAAGACGACCAGCTGGTCACATTGCGATGTGCCAACAACCATTGTTTTCTCGAGAAGGTGTATTTCTCAATGGCAGGTGCCCTGTTCAATGCTTTCTCATCTAATTACAGCAAAGAAAAGAACAGTGAAATGCATGCCAAGCGTAAAAACAGTGCAAGTGTGTCTCGCAACCAGAACACAGACAAGAAGAAAAAGCTGACTGGTTGCAAGTAGTAGAAGACCAAAAGTTGAAGGCTGAGTGTTTTGTGTTTATTGTTCATTAGTGTGTAGCTCACAGTCAGGTGAAGCGACTTATGTTGTTGTGGAAAATTTGCGTTTGGGGAAGAAGTCGATGATCTCTGAGGGCTTGAATGGGAGAGTGAAAGGCTGTGTGACCCATTTCACTGGGTGATCTTTACTACTTCTACTGTTTGTTCTCTCTTTCCCTGAGCCTCTACCTTGCCCATCCTTGTAAATACGGACGGGTTTTTTTTATAATGATGATGATGAGGTGTAGCCTGGTATAGTTAGCTTATTGTCTGTTAGTGTGTAGCCTAGTTCATTAAATAGTTTGTTTATTATGTAGTGTGTTGCCTGGCATAGTGAATTTATTGTTTGTTAGTTTGTGTGTGTGTGTGTGTGTGTGTGTGTGTGTGTGTGTGTGTGTGTGTGTGTGTGTGTGTGTGTATGTGTGTGTGTATGTGTATGTGTGTGTGTATTCATCTAGTTGTATTTTACAGGGCCTAAGCAACGCTCGTATGGCCCCGTCTCCATATCAACATTTTTATCATTCATCCTAGTGCTTAGTTTTGGCCGAAGCCAACATCCCGGAGAGCAGGTCACAAACCCCGGTTAACACCCGGTACCCATTCACTGCTGGGTGGACAGGGGCTTGGGTTTTAAGGAAACAGCCATCTGTTTCCGCTGTTGTGAACCGAGCGTGCTTCCCTACACTACGGAGTACCCTGTGTGTGTGTGTGTGTGTGTATACTATATATATAATATATATATATATATATATATATAATATATATATATATATTATATATATATATATATATATAATATATATATATATATATATATATATATATATATATATTTATATTATTTATTATTTATTTATCTATTTATTTATTTTTATTTATCTATTTATTTATTTTTATTTATATATATATATATATTGCACTTGTCAAATAAATTATGTTTGTTTTTGTTTGAAATTCAATCCTTTCTATGAACTGAATCCTCTCTACTATGTATCTACTTTCTTACCTACGAAAATTCGCGTTGATATCCTTCCTGGTTACCGAGTGAACAGTGAAGTTGAAAACAGACCAAACTTTGGGGCCATTGTGTAACAGGCCAATATTCCGTGCGCAGTCCAGATTTACAGTGGTCTATGTCTATACCAAATATAGCTCACCAAAAGTTTCACAACCCCTACATTCATTTATTTTGTCTTATAAATCTGTTAATACAATTATGGCTTAATACCATATTTTTTTGACCAAGTGCAAACAGATGCAGGTAATTTACTGTTGTGCTGGAATATATATGACTCCAAGAATAGTAGTGTTTTTTCAATTTGTTTTGGGTATTCTAATGAGAATACCCAGTAGGACTGAAGCAAAGCCTCAAGAGCATTTGTAAATGTTGATGTTTAGAAGAGTCACACCATTGATGTGAAGCTGGTACTCGCCTCCTTCATAGGTAAGCACTGGAACACTGTAAGCACTGGAGCTGGAGATTTCATATTCTAGAAAGAAGGACCAGCTATGTAAAATGACTGAGCTATAGACACTAAGAAAGGTCTATTGAGCTCACTTAAGTATGTTAAAAAATTATTGACATAAAACTTAACACTTATTGACTTAACACTTAAGAGCTATTGAGTCACTTAAGTATGATCAATCAATCAATCATTGGGGGCATACGCCGGTGGGCGCGTCGCCTCGCCCACCCTACGACGCCACTCCCGGGGGTCACCACGCGCGAGTTCCCATGCAGGCTCCTTTCCCATATCAAGCAGCTCTCGACAAGAAACATCGACTTGCCCCAGCCACGAGCCTTGTGGGCGCCCCCTTGGCCTCCTCCACGCCGGATTGTCTCTTACAGATACAACCCGATGGGAAGGATCGGTTTCAGGGTAGTGTGCCACATGCCCATATAGCCGAAGTTGGCGCTGACGGACTATGCAGGTAATAGGCCTCGATTCAGTCTCACGGTGCAATCGCTGATTTGACACGTAATCATCCCAGCGATACCCCATGATTCTGCGAAGACACTTATTACCAAAGGCATTGATTCGTTTCTTCAAGTCACTATTTAGTGTCCATGTTTCACAACCATAGAGTAAGACAGGGATCACAAGCGACTTGAAGATCCGGATCCTTGTCCTTCTGCACAGGTACCGACAATGCCAAATACTCCCGCTGAGCGAGTCCATAACACCGTGGGCTATGCCAATCCGCCGTAAGACTTCTTGACGTGACCCGCCGTCATTATGGACTGCGCTACCAAGGTATGTAAAACTTTCCAAGATCTCAATGTCCTCACCACACGCATGAACAGACTGTACTGCTTCATCTAGTAAGTCTCCAAATACCTGGACCTTGGTCTTGAGCCAGGAGACCTCAAGTCCCAAAGGCTTTGCCTCCTCGTGCAGCGCCTCGAGAGCCATCACCAGGACCTCCAGCGACTCAGCAAAGATGACTGCATCATCGGCAAAAACAAGATCAGTGATCTTGGTGTTGCCGACAGATGCTCCACAATCACTTTGATCTACAACCTTGTCCAATACCCAGTCCATACAAGCGTTGCAAAAGTGATGGGGCAAGGACGCACCCTTGCCTCACTCCTGTATTCACAGGGAAGAAGCTGGATACACCTGCCCCACACTTCACAGCACTCTCAGTCCCAGAATAATTATGATGGCAGCCATGATATGGTTGCATTTGTTTGCCTTGCCACCTACTTTCAGAGTGCCAAAGTACCCAGAAAGTTAAAACAGTGAAAGTAAATATAAGTATTTATCTTTGTTGCTTCTCTGATTTAGCATAATAAGTCATCTTATCAAAAAAATGCCTTGCCGTATGATATACTCTGTCGACATGACAAACGCAGTAGCAGAATATCTTATTTTAGGTAAGGTAAAAGATGGGAGCATACACAATGCTGCGCGTGGTCATCCGGTGCTCATCTCCGTGGCATTAGCCCTTAGAGCCTGTGGTGGGTGAGGACCCGTTACCCCGGGACACAGGGCTAGTGTGACTCCCGGGTTACCACAGTTACCTTCCCCAGGTTACCCCAGGTACCCATTAATCAACCCCGAAAGGACGGAAGAACAGCTGGTTAGGCTGGTCACCGACTTGCCCTGGCCCGGGATCGAACCAGGGCCCGCAGATTCGTAGCCAGGCACGCTAGCCACTGCACCACGGAGGCGTCAATTATTTTTAATTATTTTAGGGCAATTTATTAAATATATTCATTATAGCAGATGCACACCATATCTATACTAATATAAGCGAAAGTGTGTGTGTGTGTATGTGTGTCTGTGTGTGTGTGGTGTGTGTGTGTGTGTATGTGTGTGTGTGTGTGTGTGCTATAGGTTCCCCCCCCCCGTGGCGCAATCCCATCATATGGCACAGTTTTGGAACCAGGTTAACCAGAGGAAGGTTTTAAGGCTATTTTGGTGATGATCCGATCACGTTTCTTTTTCTTTTTTTTAGCAGCCTATTAGCGAGAATTGTGAAAAAAAAGTGGGTTGCGAGAATTGAGGAAACCTTGATGTATGGTGATGGTGGGGGGTGATGGGTAATGGGTGAGTGAATGGGTGGGGGGTGATGGGTTGGGGGCGATGGGTGATGGGTGAGGGAATAGGTGGGGGGTGATGGGTAATGGGTGAGTGAATGGGTGTGTGGTGATGGGTAATGGGTGAGTGAATGGGTGGGGGGTGATGAGTAATGGGTGAGTGAATGGGTGGGGGGTGATGGGTAATGGGTGAGTGAATGGGTTGGGGGTGATGTGAATGGGTTGGCGTTAATACATACATTTCTACATCCATGATTTCAGGAAAGTTAGAAGGGGCTATCTGGAAAGTCTGTGTTAGGTGGGCCGAAGTCCCACCAATAGCCCTCCCCAGGAGCTAGCCAAAAAGTCCGCCCGGAGGGCGTCTTTGCGGCTAGTATCTAATAATACAGTAAATTACCTCTTCTGAATGAGCAAGACTATATTCCTCATCTTCCCTAAAAAGCGATGGCAGAAGTTGGACCGCAAACTGCAGGCCACATTCTGGGAAATTAATAATATATAACAATTTTTTTTAGAGGGTACTCATGGTAAATGGGAAAAAAAAAATCAGGTCATGGGTCATGGGCATGACTAGCACATCTTTTGAATCAAATTACTGACTTATTTAGCATGAATCAATAAATCTCATTATGTACAGAAATTAGAAAAAAAACTCTACAAAGGAAGCGATAAGATAAAGTATAAAGTCCTGCAATAAACTAGCCATGATTGGTTACCATATCTGGGCATTATAACCAAGTATAGATAACATTTTTTAGACATAATTGCCATATGCATAGTTGTATGGACAGTCTGGAAATATCAATAAAAGTCCAAGTCCTCTTGGTACTTTGAGAAGTAACCTCTGTAGCCTTTGTAGCGGGACTTGGTATACCTCATCAACTCGACTAGTGATGAATGAATGGAGTTTTTAATAGGAGCTCTTGAAAGGCTTGAAAATTCCATGTCGTTCAGCCTCCCCTGCAAGCTGAAATATTGTAGCGTTACAGAATATGAAATAAAACTTCCATTTTTTTAAAGCCTTTTTGCCATAGATATAAATACAATTTCTGCTCTCTGTCACATCGACTTAGAAAAAATATATAAAAAAGTTATTTATTAACTATTAATAATATCATCAGCAATATATATAACATAGCTCATAATATATGAGCTCCTCCTCTGACATAATGTCACAACCTTTCACATTCAAACAACCCAACCGAAATAAGAGAATAACGACAATGAAAACTTACAAAGTTTCTTTGCCTCAGGGCTGGAACATCTGAGAGGATGTCAGGCACAGACAAAATAGGATCGTTGATCCTTTTCCATCGGTACGAAAATGTTCTGTCCATTTTCCTTGTAATCACTGTAAGGTCAGGTGATCCTTTTCTCAACTCTGCGTTTAGTACATGTAACATGTAGAGTGTAGTCACCTCATCATCCCCAGGATCTAAATCAACCTGGACAAAAATACCAATGAATAGTTCAAAGGAATATCATCATTATCATAAATAACATAAGCAACCGATGTCTAACTACGCAGACAAAACTAGACAGATAAAAATCATAATTCACACCTTGAGCTTCTGCCTTTTCTTGCATGGTTGCCTTTCTTCATCTTCTGCTACCCTCTTACGACCTCCTGATCCTGGGCAACCAATTTTGTGTATAAGAATGTTCACAGTGTAGTCTGATTTTAGTGGCACTCGAATATTTTTCATTCTGGTGCGAAGGGACATCCTCCAACATTTCTGCTGAATGACACATACCAAATGTATTACAAATATAACTATGCCCTGCAGGCTATCACATTGTACCTATGAAATGTTGCATCTTAAAAGAAGAAACCATCAAAACTTAATAATTATTATACCTTGGTAGATTCACTTCATGCCTTACTATATCATGGAGATTATATTAAACCAATGAATGGTCAAAAATAATATTTATTAACTGAAACTTTTAACAAAGTCCTTTCATGATTTTTAATCAATACATTTTTAATATTCTATTGTCTGATATATTTTTATTTTACGAGTGTATTTCTCCACTATGTGGAGCCTGAACCAAATAGATAAAATAATATAAAATAAATAAACAAAATATGAACTATGTAACAAAATAAATATATTGGAGTCAACTGGTGAAGTGTTAGATGGGTGTGAAGTATGATGATGATGATGAACGGGCTTAATGTGTACAGTGGAATGTAAAATAATAAGGAAACAGACTAAGGTTTACCTAGAAACACTGCACAACTTAGTAACAGGTGGAAATTTGTGAAAAAAAGCATGTTAAGATTGTTAGGTACTGTAGGTGGTGAAACATTTTATAAAGGATAAATATTAGGGACGTAAGAAGGATGATTGTTACCTTTCTGACGAGCAAACAGCTCATACAATGACACAACACAAACAAGTGAGTTAGTTGAAGTGACCATTTGTCATAAGGCCACATATTAAAGATTTACTTTCAAACGATAAATTAAGAAAGCTGGACGAAACATGGACGCCACGACACGGACGTGATGTACATTACATAGCCAAACATTAGTAAAACTATGCATTCTCACTGGATCTCCAATGTGTGGATATTCACTAAACAGGTCATTAAGTAGGTTGGTGTATCCCTGTTTTGAAGGTGTCCTGGACGGAGACAAGGGGAATTGCTGTAGTATAACTATACAAAATTGCAAATATTCCACTGCACAATACCCCAGACTGTTTAGCCATATATAATATATAATATATATATATATATATATATATTATATATATATATATATATATATATATTATATAATATATATATATAATATATGATATATATATAATATATATACTGTATATATATATATAATTATATATATATATATACTGTATATATATATATATATATATATATATATATATATATATATATATAATATATATATATACTGATATATATATATATAATAATATACTGTATATATATATATATAATATATATATATATATATATGATATATATATAATATATATATATATAATATTATATATATATATATAATATATATATATATATATATATATATATATATATATAATATATATAATATATATATATATATAATATATATATTATGAATAAATGCCCTGAGTATGCTCTCATTAAGTGATTGGTTTACACGTAATTTGTTTCAGGGGCATTTTAAAATATGAAAATAAATAACCACACAAAAAGTTGTCCCTACAAGATATGCCTCTTCTCCAAGTCACATGTCAGGACCCCAATGACTGTTCATCTGTTTGAAGTCCCAGGCAGGTAATCCTGTGGACTTTTCCTTGTTTGTAGGATGATCTTTACGTATGTATGGTGGAAATGGAGGCAGTCTGAAATATCATAAATAACCAAGATGAGATTAAAGAGAAGGCCCCACTGGTAATGAATATGAAATGACATAATGTGTAAGGCCCCAGCATTAATAGTGACATGAATCAGATATATAAATTATGCTCTGACATGAACAGCAGCAGCAGCTCACTTATAATTCTGCAAATCATTCCAAAGGTCCCCAGGATTATCATCACTTATGATTGGGTGATATGGCCGAGACACTTCCTCCTCATCATCAGATGGTAAAGTGTCTGTTTGAGATGATGATGATTGTTCTCCAGATATGCTGCTCACTGGGGTATTTGTTCTTGTTTCCACTGCTGTTGTTGTTACCACATGTTGGATGTGACTGTTGGATGCTTCAGGTTGGGTATCCAGCTTCGAGGGACTAGCTGAATCCTTCAAAACAGCTCCCTTAAGAAAAGCAGCTGTTTTGCTATTGGAGGAATCAGCTGCCCTAGCTAGCATCTTCTCGTTGATATCCAAAATGTCTTGCCCTTCCATTTCTTTGTCTAATTAGATATAAAAAAGGTGTTCAAGGAAAGATATTGCTACAAGGAGTCGCATTCTGAATTACTTAGCATTACTGTTGTTCATTACTGAGCTAGAATTTGTGTATATAAAGTTTTTGAATATATACTTAATAAAAAGATTATTTAGCATCTATCTGCTCACAATCTTCTATCTGATCGTCAGTACGGTTTCCGTAAAGGGCGATCTACTGGCGATCTTCTAGCTTTCCTAACTGAATCTTGGTCATCCTCCTTTAGGGGTTTCGGTGAAATTTTGCTGTTGCCCTTGACATATCAAAAGCTTTTGATAGAGTCTGGCACAAATCATTAATTCCCAAACTACCCTCATTCGGTTTCTATCCTTCTCTCTGTACCTTCATCTTAAGTTCTCTTTCAAACCGTTCTATTGCAGCTACTGTAGACGGACATTGTTCTTCTCCTAAATCTATCAATAGTGGTGTTTCCCAGGGTTCTGTCCTATCACCCACTCTCTTTCTATTATTCATTAATGATCTTCTATGTCTAACTCAAAGCCCTATCCACTCTACGCTGATGATTCTACCCTGCATTTTTCAACGTCGTTTATTAGACGTCCTACTCAACAGGAACTAAGTGATTCACGGAGAGATGCCACCGAGTGCCTAACTTCTGATCTTTCTTTAATTTCTGATTAGGGCAAAGCAAACATTGTTTTGTTCAATGCCTCAAAATCCCAATTTCTTCACCTATCTACTCGACAAAACCTACCAGATAACTATCCCCTCTTCTTCAATGACACTCAGCTGTCTCCTTCTTCTACAATGAACATTCTAGGACTATTCTTTACTAAAAATCTGAACTGGAAATCTCACATCTCATCTCTTGCTAAAACAGCTTCTAAGAAGTTAGGTGTCCTGTGGCGTCTGCGTCCTTTTTTTTCTCCCTCCCAGCTGCTTGTTCTGTACAGGGGCCTTATCCGCCCATGTATGGAGTATGTCTCACATGTTTGGGGAGGATCGACTCATACAGCTCTCCTAAACAGGGTTGAATCAAAAGCTTTTCGTCTCATTAGCTCCCCTCCTCTGACTGACTGTCTTCAATCTTTAAATCACCGCCGGAATGTTGCTTCTATTGCTATCTTCTACCGTTATTTCCCTCCGACCTAGGAAACAATGTATTGAGGCTAGAAATAGAGCTAACAGAGTGTTAGGATTCATTACCAGAAGTGTTACAAATAGAAGTGCGGAAGTTATTCTAAAGCTTTATCTGGCTCTAGTTAGGCCTCACCTAGACTATGCGGTTCAGTTTTGGTCTCCATATTACAGGATGGATATAGCCTTGTTAGAAACAGTGCAGAGAAGGATGACCAAAATGATACAAGGGATGCGTAACTTTAGTTATGAGAAGAGATTGAAGTTATTAAAGTTACACTCACTCGAAAGACGCAGAGTAAGGGGCGATCTGATAGAAGTTTTTAAGTGGATAAAGGGATTTAATAAAGGAGAGGTAGGAAAAGTTCTTACGGCTTTTAACCAGGGTAGAGCAAGAAGTAATGGATTTAAACTGGAAGGGCGTAGATTTAGAAAGGAAATAGGGAAAAACTGGTTCACAAATAGGGTGGTGAATGAATGGAATGGACTCAGTAGACAGGTAGTTAGTGCGGAGTCATTAGGGAGCTTTAAAGAGGGGCTGGATAGGTTCATGGATGGGGATGAAAGGTGGATGTAGGTAGTGTTAGGTGACAGGAACTACCACGTGTAGGCCTCGCGGCCTCTTGTAGCTTCCTTATTTTCTTATGTTATTTTCATGCTCATTGCTCTTCTGAACTTGCTAACTGCATGCCTCCCCCCCTCCCGCGGCCTCGCGGCACATGACTTTCTACTCATTCTCATCCCTATTCTCTCCATCTTCCTAATGCAAAGAGTTAATCAGTATCTTTACTCTTTCATCCCTTTCACTGGTAATCTCTTCCTGTTTCTATTTTTCCACTTTCCTACGACTTAAATCTTTTCAAGAGAAGAGTAACAAGACACCTCACGAACTAAATTGACACACCCCTTTTTTTTTTTCTCTTACTGTCTCTTTAAGGACTTCTAAGGGGACTGGAATTAACCTTTGTGTTCCTTGACTTTGTGATGTGCCCATTTATTTTCTATTAAAAAAAAACCAAATTTTCTTACTAAAAAAATTATTAAAATATTGTATCTAATATTTTTGTCTTTCAGTTATGTAAAGAAAAAATGCTATAGCACTAATCAGATGTGTTTTGAAATATAAAATGCTTTTGTTGTCTTAATAGAGTATTGAAGACACATTCAGTTATATTCGCCTTGAAATATGTTAACCAGCATGAAACTCCTAGATATAAACTTATAGGGCAATAGATACCAAAGACATATCCATTCTTGGCAACTACAGAAAAAAGGCAGCACATATGCATTCGTTTTGACCATTACATATATAATTACTTTATAATGCACCAACATGCATTATGTTGTGTCTTAAAAGAATATCCCATCACGCGCTGTTCAAAAAAAATATTTTGTTTTGTTTTGGGGATTATTTTTGTTGTGCAATTATACGTAAGATGCATCATGTTTTGTCTCTTATAGTTATAATAAAGAAAAAATACTACCTTTAACACCAAATCAGATGGTGTTTGAAATATAATTATTTTGACTTTTTTCTTGCATTAATCCTGTTTTCGAAAGACACAGTTCAGTTATTATTACGTTCCCTTAAAACTATTGTTTCTAACCATGCCATGAAACTCCTAGATAAAACTAAACATAGGGATAGATCTCAATAATGGACATTTTGCATGTTTGGCAACACATGCACAGAAAGAAAATAATCTAAGGCATGTTAGAGGTGGTATTCGTGATGCTGGCCAGGCCATTGTTTATACTGGACAAGCTACGAACTTTCCGTAACACCTGACTGACCTGAATCGCGATGTGGCAGCAGGTAATCCATTGCCTGCCTTGCTTATGTAATGAAACGCGTCTTGTCTGACCCGGCTAAGGCAACGATCATTATCAAGTTACTGTTTGATGTTTTCGTATCCAGGCATTCAATGAACCATTACAAGTGACAAGCCTACATTGGGTAAATACTTTATATACATATAATGATGAGTCTATATGATACAGGATTATCTTAAACACGTTGAATACATTTTAGCCTTGTGAGTTTTTCAGATTATTTCCAGACATGCGGTTGTTCTCGTGCAAATGTTATGTATCTTTACCACGTAAACTAGTATATTTAAGCCTGAAACTACAACAACAAAAGTAACACTCTATGATCGCAGCCGTTTTCTTTTCATTTTATGTTTGACTTGGTCCTCACATTGTTTAGTGTTGATGAAAAATGCTATTAATTACAAATGTAACAATGAGATCGGAGAGAAAGACATCTTCATAATTAACGTATGTAATGTAACTAGGTTTATTCTAGTTTTTTTCTTCCTTTTCTAGTGTTTCTTTCTTCCGTCCTTTCTTCCTGCTTCCTAATGTCCTGATTAGCTCAAACATTTTTACAAGATAACTTCTCATACCTGATCTTTCCTCTTAATCCCAAAATATTTTCTCTCTTTATTATGTCCATGCAGTAAATAGATATATTCTCTTTGCTAGATTCCTTCTTTTTTTCTTTTGCTTCCCTGCCTTCCATGTCCTTTCGTGTTTTCGCATGCACCTTATCCGCCTCCTCTTTTCCACCCACTCGCTTCATCCTCTCACCCGTCTTTCTGGCTTCGCGCTCAACTCATTATCACAACTCTAAAAATGAGAGATTGCGATTTTGCATCATGCGAGATAGACATTTCTCCCCGCGAATGACTCCGTTGAGGGCCTTGAGGCAAGGACGCGAAGAGTAAGGTGGGGATAGATATATAGATATTATAGTTTTAAGGCGCCGCAACTGCAGGGTTATTGACGCCTGCTTACATAAGACAGTAAAAGTAATATTAAAAAACAAATTTTAAGATATAATCAAAATATAAAAAAGAACAACATATATAAAAGAACAATAATGTATTAAAAGCATTAATAAAAGAATATTAAAAACATCATCACTTGTTGAGAAGGCCAATTCTCTCAATAAAGGTATGGACCTCATGTCCCGGGGAGAAACACCTCTCTCCCAATGCCAGGGAGAGACTGTAGACACCGTCCGCCCCCCGACACCGGGACAAGAATTGCTCACGTAGGTCCCCAAGACTAGGACACACGACCAGCAAGTGCCGCACAGTTAAGGGGACCAAGCATGTATGACAAGTAAGTAACACGGGGACAAGTAAGATGGGGAGGGAGGATCTGGACTGTGGGAAACATGGTGTGACGGTTTGTGTTACACCTGTTAGTCATACAGGGTGTAAGACGAGTTTCTGCAAATATTGATACAGGTGAAAGAACATGTTATTCTAAGCAAAAAATATTATATACACAATATGCTTTTTCAAGCTTCTTTTGGACGTGAGATAAAGTGAGAACAATTACCGCGGTCTGTAATTTCACAATGGCAGGCGACGTATGGAGGTATGCAGCAAGGTAAAGAGACAAAGGTAAAGAGACAGAAGGTAACGTCACCTCCCTTTTAGGCCAGGAAATAAGCACCAAAAAAGTGCCGAGGTTGGACAAAAATGTTAACAAAGCAATTTCACCTGAAATGGGTTCTTTGGAGGTATCTCTAACCACACAAAAAAGTCCACTCGAATCCACCCATGGCAAATACTCGTTTTCACTGAAAATCCTAGATGCCAGCCGCCGCGGAAGGTAAAATATTGAAATAGGCATAACTTTGCTGAAAATCAACATAGAAACACAAATACAGTCTAATCCTACTAATTTTGAGGTGCTCTTTCACTTGGAAATATTTCAGGTCTATAGAGGTGGCATTCAATGCTCAAACGTCAAAATCAACGTCATTTTTGGTATAAGATTGAAGGAAAATGTGGAAAATTATATGGATGTCTGGAACATATCTGTGCGACTATTACACCATACCATTTAGAAATGTATTACGTGTAATGCAACCATTTGTAATACTTTTTTTCTGTTTATTTCCATGATCTGAGATTGTGATGGGCATCCCCCAAGACAGATGCGGCGTGTTTTAATTTGTAAGAGAACATATTTTCATTTAAGAACGATGAAATATTCCGCATTGGACGCAAAGGCCTCACTTCCAATTAATAAATTCACCCATAGACACAAATGAACTATATATCCAACGACCCCATCCCAATATATAAATTTGATGAAAAATGGAAATTAATATGTCACAACATCACTGTCGCAAAAGTCACACAAACAGCATGACGAATATTAGCAGATCGTAAACGCCAACAATGTCTGATGAAACTGGCCTACCTACCTCACAGAAATGCGATGTGAATACTAAAAAATTCTCATTTTCACACTGACTGCTATCTCTGTGGGATGCATGTTGATCAGGGAAGGCCAGAAAGTATTCCCACCAATGTTTTGAATTGAATTCAGCCATGTTATGCGCCTCACTGTGTCATAGACAATCTTGCCAAAGATGTATGAACGTCGCGAAACTCATCCAACTCTTGAGCTGATGCAGTTGCACATCGACTTGCATGTATTCATGAATTTACCAGCATAGGAGCATTTACCCACCTGCAGTGTTTCCAATATTACATGTCTCCACGAAATCTTACACTTGACATGTTACCTACAACAAGGATGGAGCGCCACCCGGAAACGAGGACGTCCGTCTGGTACCATGTGAAAGGAAGAGATCGTCTTTTCATGCACGTTATTGAATATCTGGAAACAATGATGATGAACTGTCACTCTGATATGAACTCTATGAAATCATGGAAAGCCATGCAACCATGAGAGTTTTATTTTCCAAAAAGTCCTTTGGGGCAAAGGCAACTCTTATGCCCATATGGGAACAGAGTATCGAGTAACTTCAACGAAAAGCACCACTTGATTGTCACACGTCACATCTAATGTGGAGCGTTGATTCAGGATGCGCACCTCAAAAAGAAGGACAACTCCCATGACATGGATTCGTTGATCAAAGTGTCGCACTTATCGGATGAAATAAAGATGCCGAAAAACACACGATGTATATCCAGACGTCCTCTGATATAAAATCGTCGACACAATCTCTCCACTTTGACCCCTGCCCTTCTCCTACTGGGGTTACAGACATCATCAAGAGAAAAGAGCATACCTTTGCTATGGCATCTTTTGGTCAAGACATATAAGCACCACTTGTCCAAGAGCATTCCTCTGTCCTCTGCAAGTTGGTCTGTGTGTAACTTTTGAACCAGAAAATATGGACAATCGTGACTTGATGACTTCACTCTTCAATCTTTGGTTTCTGCTCTTCATATTCAAAATCATCCCTCTCAGAAACGCTGCTCTCACCAAGTTAGACATGAAGATCTCACTGCTGATGCTTTGCTGCACTTCATTGCCGACAATGTTGATCACAATGCAAAGACTTGGTATGGTGAAATGTATTCAACATGATGGGTCAATGGGAGCATCACACCACTCGTTCAACTTCCAGACCAATTCCCAGGAACCAGGTGCCATTCGATGACTAAAAAAGTTGGCAAACATTCATCGTATTCAAAGAGACCCAATCCAGCATTGAAAGAGTATCACGTATGAACTATCGCCCATAATACCCAGGACATGCAGAGCTCAAGTTAGACATATGTTTTAGGTACTTCGAATGCATCTCTCTCAACCTCGACCTTTGTGGTCTGGCTCATCAATACCTGCATACGCAAATGGGCCAACCGGTCAGAGTACACAACTCGTTCTTACATGATTGACATGTCACAATTAGCCCAACATGTGTTCGGTCCAACGCTGTAGTACATGAGCGAACTTAGCTAAAGCAGAATTTGTACCCCCTCGTCACCTTCGTTCAGCAATTATACTGGATAGCTCTGATGGTTATCGAGATCACCCACATCAGTCGTTTGCGAAAGATTGTCCGTTACTTGGCGGATTCCACACAGAGATGAGTCATGCTTGGAGCCATTGGATTTATCATGGCAGGTTCTTGTTTGAAGGAAAATGCTGCACAGGTCTATCCGAGGGTTCAGTGACAAGATTGTTGAGTGGAAAAAAGGCAGTGGCCCGTGCAGGTGCGAGGTCAAGCTCTCATTGACATGCTCTGAATATAATAACTACATCAGAAGCCCTTCACTGCCTCTTCCGGATTTGAAAAGTACGGACTCCTCTACGTCGATCCCCCATATTCGAGACAAGCAGCGGAAAACCAGCCTCACCGTCCACACCCCAGCAGCCCCAACGAACCGAGAAAGTCCCTGACTGACCACCCTGGAACCTCTCCAAACATCAGATGCTCGGTACAAAACTGAAACTTGCCCAATTCTACACATCCAATCAACCCCCCCAAGAACCACAGAGTCAAAGGACTCTGACTCAGGCAGGCATCCTTCTCAACGTTTGATTCAACCAATCAGTCCTGGTATTTCCCATCAGGCATGGTGACGATGTCCTGCCTGGAGTCGCCTTTTCTCCCATTTTCAACTCGATGATGTTGAAAAAATGGAGAAAAAGGACTCTACGTTCAACATCGATCCTGCCTTCAGCAAGAAAGCACGCAGAAGCTTCCAAAACAAGAGGAACTACATAAGCACATCTCGAACGTAAACCACATTGACGCCGCGAAAGACTAACATCGAGACTCCAGACATCAACACTAGAGAGCGTACAAAGCGCTGCGTACGTCATCATAAACACCTCTGAATACCTCAACAAGATCGACGACATCCTCAGGCAACACTACGAAGTTTCGCAAGATCAATAAAGACCCCACTGAAGCACTCAGTTAAAAAATCACAATTGGTACGCAAACAATTCTGCCAACACCACCATCAAATTTGGAAGCTCTCTGGTGAATACGGCATGGGTTACTGCTACGGCAAATATCAAGACACACAAGCCGGGCAATACCTTCGTCCGATAATATCCAATACCGACGAAGCCGACGTACCACCTCGCAAAGAAGCTGTGTGGTATTTTGACTCCATACGCACCCACTGCCTACAGCCTTCAATCAGCATCATGAGTTTCTAGACATACCTCAAGACCCACAACGCAGAGGTGACAATCGCTTCACTTGATGTCGAGTCCCTCTTCACCAACGTCCTGTTGACGTACCATCAACGACATCAATCACCGGGTGTATAACAAAGACGCCATCCCGCCGCTTGACGTCCCGGAACTGTACTACGTGGACTCCTCGAATGCTGCACTAAAAGAGCACCTTTTTAACCTCTCCCCGAGGTAACAATTATCAACAAATAGACGGCGTCTCTATGGGCTCTCCCTTGGCGTATTGTTGGCAAACTTCTTCATGGGTGTATCGAAGAAGTATTCAAGAAATAAGCAAGTCCGACATATACTGCCGCTACGCGATGACTCTTCATCCAAAAAAACAACACACGTCACTACGAGCAGTAAACAGCTTGAAGCTCTGCTACAGATACTTCAGGCCTCACCTTCACCATAGAAAGCGCTCAGAGAAATCATGCTGTTCTTAGACGTCCCTTGTTTTACGCAGGAGGAAGAATCTTCTCCAAACGTCTACGTAAAAACCAAACGTGAACACCGGACACTGCCTCAACGAGAAAGTGAATGCCCACAGAGATATAAAAGACTCCATAACAATCGGTGTCTTACATCAGAAGAGCTCTCACAACTGCAGTACAATTGCAACTTATGCACAAAGAAATCCAGCGAATCCCTCAAGTCCTCATCAACAACGGCTTCAGCGAGAGAGACATCACCGTCAGACCTAAGAAAACTTGGAGAACTGGTACAACCCTACCGCCACAAAAAAGATTCAGACATAACTATCTTCTACCGGGCTTTCTTCTCTACCGCTCACCAGGAAGAAGAAATAATAATATCACAAATCGTCCACCGTAACGTGAAACCTGCAGATCAAGAGAGAATAAAACTACAAATTTAATACAAAAACAAGAACACCAGCAACCTCCTTCTCCGTAACAGCCCAAGCCAGACGAAGGAGACAAAACAAAAGTCCCATGTCGTATATAGGATCACATGCAAAAGAGGAAACTGTGAAGTCCTCCCCTCATCCTACATCGGCATGACGACAACGAAGCTGTCCAGACGTCTTACTTGCCACCTAACTTCCGGAGCCCCAAAAAGTCACCTATTAGAACAACATGGCATCATCATAACAAGAAAATTTCTAGAAGAAAATACAGAATTGGTTGACATGTGTGCAGATGTGCGGCGACTTCCCATCGTAGAAGCGCTGTACATAAAAGAGATCAATCCCAAACTTAACGTACAGGCAAACGACCTACAAGCTCTACCCAGCATGAAAAGAACAAAAGCAAATAACAGCCTACTCACAGAAAAGCCAAGCGAAGACCAAACAACCAATCAGCGTCTCCCACTCAAGAAGACGAGAAGCAAAAGCTATCTACCAATCAACGACATCGGTAATAGGCTGCGTGGCAGGCAGACCGGCTATAAATAGCGCTTCACTTCGCATCTTAATCATGCTCACCTCAACTCCTGAGGAGAAAACATCTTCCATATGCTGCTGAAGAAGGGTTCTTAGACCCGAAATCGCGATACAGCAAACATGACAAGCTACGGCGAAGTCATAAAAGTGATTACAAAAGAGAATAAGACACTCTTAAGACAAAGAGAAAATATCTTGAAGAAGAATAAGCGCTGAACTAGCTATCACTTTCAACGATATATATATATATATATATAATATATATATATATATATATATATATATATATATATGACATATATATATATAGTATATATATCCTCTCTCTCTCTCTCTCTCTCCCCCCCGGGTTTTGCGTCATCTATGGCCATTTCGAGTTGGATCCCAATTGACTCGTGGTCTAGAAGGTAATGAAGCTACAATAAGAATAATGAAGCTACAAGAGGCACGGAGGCCTACAAGTGGTAGTTCTTGTAATATATATGTATTTATTTATTTATCTAATTGTTCCCCCTTCTTTTGCTATTATAATTTTTTTAAATTATTATCATTATTATTATTATTGTTGTTGCTGTTATTATTATCATTTTTGTTTTTAATATCGTGATCACATTATAACTATCATAACTGCTTCACCAGAAGAAACACACACACACACACACACATTAAAATGTCATGTCTGTGTGTGTGTGTGTGTGTGTGTGTGTGTGCCCCTCTGTCCTCGTCTCCAGGGAGCTGTCCTGACACCTCTCTCTCCCTCTCTCTCTCTCTCTCTCTCCTCTCTCTCTCTCTCTCTCTCTCTCTCTCTCTCTCTCCATATATAATGTTATTCACACAGTGTTGAATGAGAGAAAGAGAAAAAAACTTTTAAGTGTTCAAAGCTGGTAGATGAGTATATAGTGATAATGATGTTGATAATAATAAAAGGTAATATGGAAAATTATGATGATAATAATAATGATAGTAATGATAATAATAGTAATAGTAATAATAATAATAATAATGATAATAATAATATTATAATAAGGTCGCAATAATAATAAATAATATTATTATTAGTAGTAGTAGTAGTAATGTTATTATTAACAATAATAATATCAAGAACAATGATGATAATAGTGATGAT
>JACEEZ010001238.1:12500-15000 GCA_016584305.1 Chionoecetes opilio | reverse complement strand
CCCCAACACCAACACCCACCCCTTGTCCATCACCATCCCACCCACATTCCCACCACCAACACCCACCTCCTCCTCCATCACCAACATCCACCCACATATCCCCACCTTCAGCCCATTGCGGTGGCTCTCCATTACAATCTGCCCTCGTCCGACGTACAAAACTTTTCCATACATTTCTAGTGGCCGTATCGGTCGGAAACGGGTGAAAACGTTTTTGGAAAGGCACAGCTTTCTTGCTGCACCCGTAAAGGATGCAAGTATATCACAAAAAAAACCTATCACAAACACAACAAATCCTTCAGTTACTTTGTACATTGTCTGTGTACACAAGCTTCATGCTTTCCTCACAGGCGGGGAGTACCTTGTGTGATGTCATCGAGTCATGGCGCATCGTCTGCTAGTTGTTAGGAGCGTTTTGGAAGTTTGAGAAATTTGCAGATTTTGATTACGTATTAATTAAAAATGGCTGACTGTTTGATTACGTATTAATTAAAACCGGCTGACTGGATACAAAAAGTGACATCATGGTGTTGATATACTCAATAGTGCTATATTTTGACTGCATTAAATCAGGAATGATGAAGTGGTCTGGACGATTACTATAAGTAGCCATCCAGACAACTACCTGAAGGATGGATGGTCGCAGTGCCACGGGTTTTTCTCTTTCTTACCTCAATGGATAAAAAAATTATAATAAGGAAACAAAGAATACTTCAAACTATCAACAATAATGGCAAAAATAAAAACTGCAACAATTAACACACTAATAATTGGTGATGGAACAACCAGTAAACCGACGAGCATGAATCTAGTAATGTTGAGTAAAAAAAAAAATTGTCTTGATATTAACTAAACACCCACCCACACACACATGCACCACACAGTATATGATACCACAGAAAAATAAACACAGAATACTATGCATACACCCTGTACACGTTGTAATATCAAAAGCTGAGCAGTTCAACAAACAAAGAAACAAACAACAGGTACGCATCATCACCAGGGTTGTTACGGAGGCCAATCGCTTCCTCTCACCTGCACATGTTCATTACAGGTGATGAATCTGATAACGACCTACTTAGTGGTGCTGCTGCAAGTTGGTGGCATGTCAACGACGAACAACCCAGCCACTCCCCATCCAAACGAGACGCCGCCTAAGAGGGAGGCATAGGCACTATCTCCTTTCTTCACCCCACGCTCACTCGATGGCCAGCCTACTTTCGTGACGGACATTCTCCTCCGGTTCGACTACGTTACCAAGAAGTCTCTCCTCTGCGTTAATATTTATCGGACAGTACTTCACAATGATCTCACAAATGTATCCCTGTTTCCTTCCCCACCAATCATAATCACCTCTATTTATTCACAGAAAGCACGAGCACACACATACACACTATGTATCTATATATTTCTAGATATTTACGTGCTCAGGAATCTTCTTCATGACAAAGACTCCACTCCCAAGGCCACCACCGCCCTGGCTCTTTCCCCGCCCAACCCTTGGAATGTCTCTATCTCGCAAAGAGCGCGTCGATAACTGTAAACTTTTAACATTCGTGTCACTCTCACCTGCCCCTGATCTATGTGACCTCAGCTATATGTAAAATTCAAGAAAATGGCTGTAAGGATGGAAAAGACATATGAGTTATTGCACTTTGAGTCATACACGACAGAAACTTGAAATATAATAGTTGTTGATTTTTATTCTTTTATTTACTTCCCTGGAAATTGCAGGTCAAAAGTGACATGAGTTTCAACAGCAAATGATTTATCAATGGCTGGAAGAGGCCCACTTGTACATGTCCTCTTCAGGTATTGATCTACTCTTTGTCTTCCCTCCACTCGGTTCCAACGGCAGAATAATTGGTTGACAAAACAACTTTTGGTGAGTGTAGCATACCATGTGCATCCAGTATTGGAGAGAGGAATAATGTTGCATGTTTCGTTACAGAGTACAGGGAAAAGATCCGTAGTGTTCTGGTTATCATTTCAAGTACGGTGGTGGTGATGGTGGTGATGGTGGTGATGGTTATGGGTGGTGCCATAGAATGGATGCAGATGCCTGATGACTATATCCTCGTGGATGCGGATGCTGGTTTAATTTCGCAGGAATTTGGTGTATATGGGACCACGCATTCACCTTCTAAGTCCACCACCCAACCTAACTCTCCTTGTAGGCCTTACATACTTATACACGATTTTTCACTTGCAACGAAATGTTACTAAGAAAAGTTTTTGTAATGATGAGAACTGCATAAAAATGCATGTGACATGAGAAATTTTAAAGAATTAAATTAGAAACAGTAAAAGTGAATATTGTCCAAGCAAAGTTGCTAAATTTCAATTGCCCTCAAAGAAACAGAGCATTGTGACTGTATATGAGTGTACTATACGGTAAGCTAAATAGTCAGAAATATGATGTCCCTTCTCCTGCCCTTCCATATAACTCTTGACACATTGTTATGTTACATTGATAAAAATTATTGCAAGGTAGAAT
>JACEEZ010001238.1:0-2500 GCA_016584305.1 Chionoecetes opilio | reverse complement strand
TACTTGGGTTCCACAACTTTTCACGGACCATCATGTGACGTGTTCTTAATTGAAAAGTATACATCGTGATGTGTGTGATAAACAGCATTAAGGTGACGCATGATCACGTGATAAATTAATACCATGGGAAAGGACTAGGAATACAAAAATCTGTTCCCTCAAGAATAAGCAATACAAAAATATACTTTGGATATTACGACCTCAAGGTCTTCTAAGCCACCTCTACCTTTCCATCAATGGTCCTGAGGAAATTACATCATTTAGGTATTTTGTTATATTTTGTTCATTGGTAAAATAGCTGAACAAAATTTTTACATTTTTTCATACCTCAGACCCTCCATCATCATCCAACACATATGTTATGGACAGAAACTTATAGAATTCTAAATTTTACCGTGGATTTGCATTGCTTTGTTTCCTTGGCTATTACTGAATTTCCCTCATCTATTATTTTCTCATAATACTTCAATTTTCAGAATTGGATTTTTGTCTCTTTTTGCATTTCTCCTGTTATGAATTGAAATGTTGATAATATTAATGAAACATTCAATTTTTCAGTTTTGTTTTGACGAAAAAAATGACACAATTTTGATTTGTACAGGTACACAAGATGAAGACACTGTTGCTCAACTACTTAGCATTGCCATTGTTGCTGCTAGTGCTGTCTAGCCTGCTGTTCCTCTGCACAGGCCTCTACAACATTCTACGTGACCCCGCGAACTACAACAATATTGTACTGGTGATAACACTGTCCTCTTTCCTCGCCATGACAATATACTCGCTAACAGGAGAAGCATTTAAAAACAAGGCGAGTATTCACATGCCTCCTGTTGATATCCTCCATTACTTTTTATTTTCACTAGGCCTTACCTCCAGTCTTTTATCTTTTTACTTCGCTTTCTTAACAAAAGTCTTCATCACAGTTCGTCTAATCTTCTTGTATAATTTTTTTCTTTCTGTTTATAGCCATCAATATTCGTCTTCCTTCTTTTTTCACAACCTTATCCATCGTGTACTATTCCTCTGTCATGTCCTTAATCTTCACCATTACCCTCCCATTCCTTCACTCATGGGTAACTTCTTTTCCATATACCTCTTCTCTACACCGCCTTTCTTCCCTTTTGTCCTTGCCCTTTTGTCTTCTATAGATATTTCCTATTCCATCCTTTTCTCATTTTCATTTACGTCCTTCATTATGTCACTCTTGTGCTTCTCCCTCCTCTTTCGGCCTCCTTCCCCTTCGTCTTTCCCCACAATGCTCCAGGCATCGATGAAGACAAAGACAAATACCAGTCTTCTCCTTTAAATCTATTGAAAACCGCAATACACAATAGTTAAAACTCAATACTTAAACGCAATAATTAAAATCAAGTCAGTATTTTGTTATTATCGGAAGTTTGTAGCTAAAAAAGAGGAAACAAAAATCTGCAATGTTGTGTTCAAAGTCTAAATCTGATCGGAGAGCATTCCCAGCAGACCATGAATAACATGCCTTTGTCCCTTGGACGTGACAATCAGGTACCATTCCTCCTGATTGGAATTTGGAAAAGGGGGCTGGTCGTCCCTATCTGAAATGTGAAAGTGGACCGTCAGGACTGCAACAATTACCGCGATATTACACTGTTCAGCGTGTCAGGCAAGGTGCTTTCCCATCTATTGCTGACACGGTTCCGCAGTCATCTGCTGAAACATCAGAGACCTTAGCAGTCTGGGTTCACACCTGGTAAGTCAACAACAGACCGTATCCTAGCGCTTCGTGTCCTGGTGGAACGCCGACGTGAGTTTCGACAGGGGATGATCTTGATCTTGATCTTGATTTGGGAGTCACCCAGCAGATGCTGTCAGTGAAGCCTTTGGTCCGGCGTTCTCCCACACATGTAATCTGTTGGGAGAGAAGCAAAAGGGGGAAGCAAAACTAGGGATTTCTTTTTCCCCTCCTTCCTCTCTCTGCATCACATTCATACGGGGTCCCCCATCACTGAGGGGCCCCCTGCCTCTCATGCTCTCTCCTACGTGCTCTCCAAGAGTTCTCCAAGAATTCTTTTACACTCTCAATCACACGACTGTCACTCCTCCACTCAGCACACAACCCCAGCAGGTACTCCATCTCCACTCTCCTGTCTCTCATCTCTCGCCATTCTTCCACTCCGACCTCTCCTACCACTACCTCCAACATCTGTGTCCTAGCATACTCATACCGTTCACATTCCAGCATCAAGTGCTCCACGGTTTCATCCACTCCTGTCACACACATCTACACACCTTGCTGCCATCATTCTTCCATCTGTACATACGACTATTTACCTCCAGCGACTTTGTCCTGGCTCTGAAGAGTAGGTCCCCTCCATAGCCACCATCATAGAACCTTGCATACCGTGGCTGGTCCCTTCTCCTGTACCATTCCGTGTTGATTTCTCCTTCTCATTCCCACCCCAATTCTTTTTTTTCCTTTTCTCCCACTCCCTCCTATTTATTTCCTTTTTGCCCCTTCCCAGCCCCA
>JACEEZ010001237.1:0-16474 GCA_016584305.1 Chionoecetes opilio | reverse complement strand
ATTTTTACGTAGTGGTAGTGAGTTGTGCTCGGCGCGACCGACCCCCGTGGCCCCGTGGCCCTTGCCACGGGGCCACGATCGCGGCTTGAAAGTGGGCCCGTGGGGGGCCCAAGCAGGGTCGAGCCTAAATTTTGGGGGCCATGGCCCCACCATGCCCCCCCGTAGAACCACCACTGCCTACCCTTTCATCCTCCCCTCCCCCCCCGTCAAGAAGGCCGTGGCCAGTATAAGCAGTCACGGGGTCAGGGAGGCGCCATTACGCGGAAATGAGGGGTAACAGTGTTGTATCATATTAGGCGTGTTTGTGGGGCATAATTTACTTTACATGGGGACGGCTCCTCCTTCCCTCCCTTTCCTTGCCGCCCTTTGGGTTAGACAGGGTTTAATGTCACCGCTACGGGGGAGCGATGCACTGTATTGATCTTGGTGTACGTGTTTTGCATATGTGTGTGTGTGAAGTGTGTGTGTGTGTATGTGTGTGTGTGTGTGTGTGTGTGTGGGGTGTGTGTGTGTGTGTGTGTTGTGTGTGGTGTGTGTGTTGTGTGGTGTTGTGTGTGTGTGTGTGTGGGATGATGTTATGCAGTAAAGCGTATCGTTAGTTTTTTCTAATCGATCGCTAATGGCTCACAAGGGAGGGGGGTGTAGGGTAACTTATAAACAATTACTCTATATTGCTTGAGCTGAAAGTGTATTTATAGTACTTCAGTATAAACCTTGATAGCTTACATACACCTAAAACCGAAATACGCATCTTAAGTATGATATGAATACTGGCTACAACAGTATGACTAAAAATAACATAAATATAAAACATGAAGTTAACTAGACATTTTTTTATTACTTATTCATTTTTTTTTTGGCCTTTGGCTAGTCCTTTGAGATGAGAAAAAAAACGACAATAGTGTATTTACCGGCATAAAAGTTTTCATAAATAGCCGCGGAGGAACGAAGGAGGGGAAAAACCCGCATTACAATAGATGGTATATTGACCTAGATATGAAAGGTAAGACATGTAGGTAGGTAGGTAGATAAAATGAGGTAGGTTGATCTTTAGATACATTTTAAGTCAAGGTAGGTAGGTAAGTAGATGGGTAAGTAAGTAGATACATGAAAGTCTAGGTAGGTAAGTATGTAGATGAGTAGATAGTTAGGTAAGTAGATAAAGTGAGGTAGGATGAGTAGATAAATTTAAGTATATAGGGAGTGTAACGAGAGAAATTACATTAATAAGGGAAGAATGAAATAACATAAGTATCAAAAAGCTAATGAGTAATTTTCCTCCACGCCTCAGTCCTGAATCCTGGTTAGGGAGACAGGCTTATATTTTAAGCCAGTAGTAATTAGCCACGTAGCGAAACGAAGTGAGAAGGGGAGTTCTACATTAGGATAACCTTAGAAGCAGCTAGACGTTCGCTGAGTTAAATCCCCCTGGGGGGAGGTGATATTCTCACCCTTGGTAATGGAAATTGTTATAAAAATTTTTTAAATCAGGGGATGTAGGTGTGACTTACTGGTGATTCCTTTTGCTGACAAAAGGGACTAATGAATTGTATTACCTGGGGCCCCCAAGGTAGGAGCCGTTGGCGGACCTGGTGGCCAAGCGGTCACAAATTAGCAGAGGGGGAAAACTACAGCATAATACACCCCGCCGTGTGAGGCCAAGGAAAAAAGGGAACAGAAAAATGAGTGAGAGGGAAACTTTGGAAGTGGGATAGACTACTTTAGTATAGGAAAAACGGCTTGAGCACTGTAGGTGCGCATCGTTAAAGTGGTAACAGTGCGACTGAAGTTACCAGAGATAGTATACTATATTAGGATAACGACTTTGAGCGTTACGCGTGCGTATCGTTAATGTGGTACAGTGAAACCCCGAAATTACCAGAAATATTAAACTATTTTAGGATAACGACTGAGCATTACGCGTGCGTATCGTTAAGTGGTAACAGTGCAACCGAAGTTACCAGAATAGTAAACTATATTAGGATAACGATTTGAGCATTACGCGTGCGTATCGTTAGGGGAGAAGAAGACTTAGAATTAAGACAACTTGTGAATGTAAAATTTATTACCAATTACAAGCAAAGGGAGAATATATTGATGATTATTTATTAACGAATTATTATTTAGATCCAAACAGTACTTACCTTTTTCTCACATCCTTTATTTTATAATATATATTTTTTCCCACTTGATGTGGGTGGTGGCAGCAGAGTAACCAGGACTGCGGAGCACACATTAAATGTGGCACTACATAATGGTGACAGCGGTTTGGATCCATTCGAGGGGATTCGCGTACCCAGTGCGACTAACGCCTTGCTAGTTTTTGCCAAGTGCCAGTTACCAAGTGATCACATACGGGTACAATATGGTGTGTATAGAGTATAGGTGTACATAGGTGTACAGAGTAGCGTTAGTGACTATGACTAGTTCGCTCAGACCGTGGAGGAGATGATACTAACGTAAACAGTAGGCAGGGGTTACCCACATGCTAACATAGACACTGATAAAAACATTAGTGATGGCCGGGAAAAGCCAAAGCGGAGTAGTGAAAGGGTGCAACATGAAACGTGCACACCCCAGACCCGCCGTTGACAATGAAAGTGATGTGGGTAGCGCGTATGCAGTGTGTTTATGAGTGATGTAGGATGCGTGAAGGTAGTGTGGATGTGGGTGATGGACACTACATCCACGTCTGGATGCAGTGTGGAACGTTTGCGAGTGGAAGTGGATAGTGATGTGTGTGGAAGTGATGATGATGAATTGTGGATAGGGGGCTTGTATTCCACACTTAACACTAATGTAGGGCGGGATGTCATGTAAAAGGTGCGGTGAGGTTAGGTTGCCGTACCTTACGATAGATTTCTTAAGATAGAGGTAACAGCTCATATAGAACTAGACGCCCTACAAGTAAGCAGCTTTGCGGGTAGTCGTGGCAGTAATGGCCGCCTTAGAAAATTTGCGTTAGAGTGGTAGTAATGGAGGAGGAACTTTTACACAAACACCATCTGAGAGAGGAGGCCAGTGAAGAGATACGTAAATTTTATAATGACAGAAGTGTTAATCACTCGTGGAAAGGATTAACTTTCACTACTTTCTCTAGTGAGAGAGAAAGAGAGAGAGTGAAGGTCCCCTAGAAAAGAATGTAAAGGTTATAAATTCTTGCTTTAGAGGGTGCCCCAGATTGCACTGAACACTAAACCCGCTAGGTTGTCGTTAGACCCAAGGATGTGCTTTGGGTCTGAGCTTTGCTCGTTGGGTGATAGACGCAGGAGTATGGATGCCTCGCAAAAGGGGGTGAACTTATCCCAATATTGAGGGTATGGAGTAAAACCGGTCGGATTTCTCCCTACGCAAACCCACGCCCAGGATTAGTGGGTATAAGAAAATAACCATTGCAGACTAGAGGGACGAGTCCAGTCGCGACTCTATAGGGCTTCAGCCTTGACAAATAAGAGTGTAAATGAGAAGGTTCCCATTTCAAGGGAGTGAAGGCATGACATTAAATACGTATTCCCCAACTGGTTAATCGCTCTTGGTGAGGAAGTGAAAAAGTTATGAATGCATACTGTTGAAAGAATTGGATTGTAAAAGGAGGAGAATATTTGTTTGTGGGTGATAGAAGATCCTATGTGAATTTATATTAATTATGTGTGCTGTATATGGATTATTTTTTTTTTTAAAATTTAGTTAGATATCTGGTAGGATGCTTGATGAAGGACTGAGGAATAAGGAAATTCTTTTAATGGGGAAGAAGCTATGTACCGAGAAAATTACATTAATAGGGGAAGAGATGAAATAACATAAGTATCAATAAGCTAACGAGTAATTTTTCTCCACGCCTCAGTCCTGAATCACTGGTTAGGGAGAAAGGCTTATACTTTAAGCCCGTAGTAATTAGCTACGTAGCGAAACGAAGTGAGAAGGGGAATTCTTTCATTAGGTAACCTTAGAAGCAGCTAGACGTTGCTGAGTTAAGTCGCCTTTGGGGAGGTGATATTCTCGCCTTTTACAGGTATGTTATAAAATATTTGTTAGCTAGAGATGTAGGTGTGACTTACTGGTGATTTCCTTTGTTGACATAAGGACTAATGAATTGTATTACCTAGGGCCCCAAAGGGAGAGCCCTTGGCGGACCTGGTGGCCAAGCGGTCACGAACTAGCAGAGGGGGCACTACAGCATATTACAGCCAGCCGTGTGAGGCCAAGGAGAAAGGGAAAGGGGAAAAGAAAATGAGTGAGAGGGAAACTTTGGAAGTGGATGACTACATTAGTTAGGAAAACGGCTTGAGAACTGTAGGTGCGTATCGTTAAAGTGGTAACAGTGCGAATGAAATTACCAGAGATGGTATACTATATTAGGATAACCCACTTGAGCATTTCGCGTGCGTATCGTTAATGTGGTAACAGTGCAACCGAAGTTACCAGAGATAGTAAACTACATTAGGATAACGACTTGAGCATTACGCGGCGTATCGTTAATGTGGTAACAGTGCAGCCGAAGTTACCCGAGTAGTAAACTATATTAGGATAACGAAGGGGGCTTGGGAAAACTTTGAAATTAAAACCAAAATTACAAGCAAAGGGAGAAATATATTGATGATTATTTATTAAAGAATTATCATTTAGATCCAACAGTACTTACCTTTTTTTTCCCCATCCTTTATTTTTTTTTAATTTAATTTTTTTTCCACATGATGTGGTGGGGGCAGCAGAGTAACCAGGACTGTGGAGCACACATTCAATGTGGGCACTACAGTAGAAAAGGGAGGTACGTAGATGGACAACTAGATAAAGTGAGATAGGTTTAGTAGATACTTAAGGTCTAGGTAGGAATGTAGGAAAGGGAAGGATAGATAAATAGGAAGGTAAAATGGGTATAGCTAGGGGTGCTATGCCGCGTCAATAGGGAGTTCTCACAGAGTTCCTCCATTACCAGCCTCCAAACACCCCTCGTCCAGACTTCCCTCAGCTAATGTCCTTGGTGCGGGGTTGGATTGCAGTCTATTGGGGGGCACAGACATTTCAGACGGGCAGGAGCTCATCTCCAAAAAAAGGGCACTCACCAAAAACTTACAAATTCTAGAAGACTACAATCGGCTTATGTGAGCGAGCTTGTACGTGTAAAAAATAGTCATGTGCGATGTGCCTGTGGAGGAAAAAATATGATGTGACTTTTCGCACTTAAACACGTGAATGATTTATCAAAGTAACATGGCTATAATTTGTATATACATATTTTGAGAACACAATAATGACAAAACAGCTAGAGCCTTATCATGACGCCCTCTTTTGGAAAGGCTGTAGACAAATATTACCTTTGTTCTGTATGGATTTTCCATTGTCCATTGTTTATTGTCCTGCACACAAAGAAAACACTAACTTAGCACCACAAAACAGGGGTTTAGCTAAGTTTTTAGCAACTAAAGCTATGAAATACCAAAAAAAGTAATCCACATGTTATCGAAAGTTTTGAAACATACCCACGTCAAAAATACAGAGATCATCGATAGAACGGATTAAAAGGGGGGAACCTTCGTCTGATACACCAATTGTCCGAATATAACCGGCGTACACGAAAAAAAAAATGCACTATGAGCCACCTCAATCCAAGGTATCCCTCTTATGTGACGTCATATATTACAACTAAGAGACATTACAGAACTTGTGCATATTTAATTTTTTTATTTTATTTATTCATTTATTTGATTTATATTTATTGTTTTATTTATTTTATTTTTCTATTTACTTTATTGTATATCTATATTTATCTATTTGATTTTAAATTTTTATTACTTTTGTTTTCTTTTTTTATTGTGGGTTTGTGTGTTAAGTTAATGGTATAACAATTTTTTTAGGGACGGTTCCTCCTTCCTCCCTTTTCCTCCCGCCCTATGGGGTTTGATACGGTAAATGTACACCCATATACGGGGAGGTGATGAATTGTATTGATCTTGGTGCACATGTGTGTGTGTGTGTGTGTGTGTGTGTGTGTGTTGTGTGTTGTGTGGGGTTTTGTGTGTGTGTGTTGTGTGTGTGTGTGTCTGTGTGTGTGTGTTGTGTTGTGTGTTTGTGTGTGTCCTTTTGGTGGTCTGTGTGTGTTGTCTGTGTGTGTGTCTGTGTGTGTGTCTGTGTGTGTGTCTGTGTGTGTGTGTGTGTGTTGTGTGTGTGTGTGTGTGGGTTTTTGTGTGGTGTGTGTGTGTGTGTGTGTGTGTGTGTGTGTGGTGTGTGTGTGTATGTGTGTGTGTGTGTGTGTGTCCTTGAGGGAAGATGTTATGCAGTCTAATAAAGTGTATCGTTTCTCTATTTAATCGCATCACTGATCAGTCTCACTAATGGGAAGGATGTGTTGGGTACTTATAAACAATTACTCTATATTGCTTTAGCTGAAAGTGTATGTATAGTCTCTTCATATAAACCTTTATAGCTTACATACACCCGAAGCCGTAATACGCATCTTAAGTATGATATGAATACTGGGTACAAAAAATGACTAAAAATAAAAAATGAATATAAAACAAAGTTAACTATACATTTTTTACTGTCTACTTTATAGGGAATTTCAACTAAGTGGGCTTGTTATTATTCTTTTCTTTTGCCCTTGGCCAATCCTTTGAGATGTAGAAAAAAAAAGACAACAGTGTATTATTTCCGACATAAAATCTTCATAAATAGCCGCAGAGAAAAGGGAGGGAAAAAAGCCGCGCTAAAACAGGTGGATATGGTGACCTAATTTTGAAAAGTAGGACAGGTGGGTAGATAGGTAGATAAATTGAGGTAGGTTGAGACTATAGATACATTTAAGTCTATGTAGGTAGATAAGTAGATGGGTAAGTAAGTAGATAATACAAGTCCTGGTAGGTAAGTAGATAGATGAGTAGGCAGTTAGGTAAATAGATAAAGGGAGGTAGGATGAGTAGATCAATTTAAGTCTATAGTTAGGAAGGTAGGAGGTAGAAGAATAAGTAGATAAAGTGAAGTAGGTTGAGCAGGTACATTAAGGTCTAGGTAGGATTGTAGGGAGGTAAGGATATATAAATAGGAAGGTAGATGGGTATAGCTAAGAGTGCTATGCCGTGTCACTAGGGAGCTCTCCCACAGCCAACACCGTTCCTTTATTACCAGCCTCCAAACACACCTCGTCCAGACCTCTCTCAGCTAATGTCTTCGTGCGGGGTTGGATTGCAGTGATTGCATCCCCGGGTCCTCAAGGGACACGCACCTTCCCAGGCCTGTCATGTACATCCCTTCCCCCCACCCCTCACCCTCCTTCCTTCGAACCCTATATGAATTTTTGCCACACACACACATGGTTTTGAGAGAGAGAGAGAGAGAGAGAGAAGAGAAGAGAGAGAGAGAGAGAAGACGAGAGAGGAGAGAGAAGAGAGAGAGAGAGAGAGAGAGAGAGAGAGAGAGAGAGAAGAGAAGAGAAGAGAAGAGAAGGGGACAGAGAGAGACAGAGACAGAGAAGAGAAGCAAAGACAGAGAGAGAGAAGAGAAAGAAGAGAAGAGAAGGGGCCCAGAGACAAAAAGAGAAGAGAGAAGAGACAGAGAAGAGAAGAGAAAAGAGACAGAGAGAGAGAGAGAGAAAGGACAGAGAGAGAGAGAGAGAGGAGAGAGAGAGAGAGAGAGAGAGAAGGGAGAGAAGAGAAGAGGAAGAGAGAGAGAGAGAGAGAGAGAGGAGAGAGGAAGAGAGAGGGGGAGAAAAGAGAGAGAGAGAATTGTAGGAAAAAAACTGCAATATAAACCTTAAGTGGAACAGCCCTCCGAACACCCCACACACCCCACACACAACACACACAAAGGGCGGATCTCCCCGCCATCCATAATATCCCCTACTCGCTTTACTAGTTTCACAAAAGAGTCCACAACAACCCAAATTTAAGAGTTTAAGAAAAGTTAATTGTTTCTCGAGGTCTGCCAAGCCCCGCGCCTTCCATCACCACCACAGTCTGCTGCCGCCATTACCTTTCCCTCCTGCTACTACTTTTGTTGCTACTTCTCCTGCTGGGAACAGGTCTCTATGTACCGTTGGCTGCTATGTTCCAACGGCTGATATGTACATACCTGGTGGCTGCTATGTACCATCCAACGCTGCTATGCACCGCGGCTGTTGTGGACCATCAGCAGCTGCTATGTATCATCAGCAGCTGCTATTATCATTAACAAAATACAAATACACTAACAAAATTCCGTTACCTATTACTTTTGCTTGTTATACATTGACACGGTAGCACAGAAAAAAAAATATATCATTTATGTAGTTTTATTTATTGTATTTACATCGAATAAAATTTTAGAATCTGTGAGCCTATCGGAAATATGTAAGCAGCCGGTGGCTCTTTGGGTTTTTCAAAAACCCCAGTGGACCTGTTCTTTTAGTTCTTCAAAAAACTCCATGGACTGTTCTTAGTTACTTCAAAACTCCAGTGGACCTTCATAGTTACTTCGAAAAACTCCAGTGGCCTGTTCATTGGTACTTCGAAACTCCAGTGGCCTGTTTCATTAGTTACTTCAAAACTCCAGTGGCCGTTCATTGGTTATTTTCGAAATCAGTGGCCCTTTTTCATTATTATTTCGAAACTCCAGTGGACCTGTTCTTAGTTCTTCGAAACTCCAGGGCCCTTTTCTTTAACTACTTAAAAACTCCAGGGCCCTTTTATTAGTTACTTCGAAACCCCATGGACTGTTCTTTAGTTATTTTGAAACTCCAGTGGACCGTTCTTTAGTTATTCGAAACTCCAGTGGCCCTGTTCATTGTTTTCAAAACCCATGGACCCTGCTCATTGTTATTCGAAACTCCAGTGGACCTGTTCATTAGTTACTTCGAAACTCCAGGTACCTTTTCATTAGTTATCGAAACTCCAGTGGACCTGTTCTTATTTATTTCGAAACTCCAGTGGACCTGTTCATTGTTACTTTGAAACCCAGTGGCCCTTTTCATTATTTATTTCGAAACCCAGTGGACCTGTTCTTTAGTTACTTCGAAACTCCAGTGGGACCTTTTCTTTAGTTCTTTAAAAATCCAGTGGACCTGTTCTTAGTTACTCGAAACTCCGGGGACCTGTTCATTTTTACTTAAAACCCCAGTGGCCCTGTTCTTAGTTACTTCGAAACCCCATGGACCTGTTTATTCATTATCCTTCTGGTACAACCAGGCATCTGCAGTTTTCTTTGTTCGGGGTGTGGAGGAAGTCCGCCAAGACGGGAAAGATTTATCTGGACGGATGAAACCGGGCCCTCGCTTTTGGGGTACATCAAACCCCCAATCTGATAACGGAATAAAAAACAGACAATTAAAGGCTGGTAAAGTTTAGGGGGTTTTCCCCAGTGTTTTTTAATTTGGATGGGGGTTTTCAGGTAAGGTTGGATAAAGTAAAATTTGTATTTGTATTTGAATTGTATTTAAATACAATTTAAAAGATTTGTATTTCCATGAGATTATATTGCTGTACCGACGACTTTAACTTTTCAGGTGATGCCAACTTCCTTTTAATCCCTTTCCCCAGTCGAAGAGGACCCGCAACCTTTATCAACAACACATCCAATGGCCAACATTAAAATTCCTATTGAAAAATAGCTTCAGGGGTTGAAACATCTTTGATGATGAAGCGTTATAAAAAAAAAACCCTTTGACAACACCCCTGTGACCTACAAAATTGTTTCTGGTGAAAGAAAAGGGCACTGTTCCTCACTGATTCTCGGGTTTTCAACACCAAAAAGCGACAGTATCTGTTTCAGTTCATGGTTGCAGCTACCGTGGGGAAGAAGTTTATGCAACAGTTTCACAGCAATAAAACAACCAACTTCAAAAATGGATTCCCCCAAAACACACATCCTGGGGATCAGGGGTGAAAATTAAAGCATTAGCACGAGCTTTCGTTAAACAATCAGCTTTAGAATGTTCCATTTACATATCGGTGAAAAAGTAAAAAAAAATCTCAAGCTTTTAAATTTTAATGTTCCCTGCCAAAATAAACACTCTCTCGATGTACCACCGCGCAAGGGGAAGGGCGGGTCCCCAAAAAACCCCGAAGACATTGTTTTGAATTAAAAAAAGAGCATTTTTCCCCAAGACTTTCTTTAAACAGATATATTGAAAATGGGGCAGAGGGCATCTCATCTTTGCACCCCCCAAATTTAATTACAACACCCCTTTTAAAATTTTAAAATTTTGGGACATGGAGAAATTTAAAATTGTTTTACCCCTTTTGTTTTGCTTTTTAGTGCGCACGTTTTTATTAAAAAGGAGGAGATATGAAACAGGTTTTCCTTGTGCTTTGCCCCCTGTCCAGACGAAAGAAAAAGGAATATGTGGCTGTAATAAAAAACTTGCGATTTTAAAGCCAACATCCGTTTGTAATAGTATTTGGGCTTTTAGAGAGCACTGGGGTCAGCTATACGGCCTGTATTCCCGAGGCCCCCCTGATGGCTGCTGGCTCACTGGGGTCAGGAGTGTACCGCAAATAAAAAATTGGTCCCAAAAAGCCTACCTTTAAACGCACTGTGAGGAAATTATTCGCAGTTAATGGGCCCCCCCCGGCCATACTTTCCCCCATCACAATAGAGCCTTCTTTTTTGCCCCTCATAGGCCCCGCCCCTCCCAGTCACGACTGAAAGACTTTAAAACCTTATATGAAAAAAAATGGATCAGGAATGAGAACACCCTCCCCATTCTTGGTGCTGCTACAAACGCCCAGTAAAAACAAACCGATGTTTAAGGGTGGGTCATGCGATAAAAAAGGTTGCCAAAACCAAATTTCCCTTAATATGTACCTTTTTAAACAGCATTCTTCACGAAGAGGCTAATAGATTCCCCTGTTAGTGAAATTTTGTTACCCCCGGGGAAAAATTAGGTACAAGGGAAAAATACCATCCAAAAAAAGGTTAAGCTACAGACCTGTGGACGAAATATGAGGGAAATCAATAACACTTCCCAATTTTTAACCAGTGTGCTGAATTTGGTGGTCATAAGAGGGTAAACCAGTTTTAATCAATAGCGACTTCCGAATTCATCCCAAACCCGTGTGGGGGGAATTGGTGGGGCATACAGGGGGCTAAGCCAGTATACAATAAATCAATAATGCTTAATTTTTTTGATTTTTTTTATAGACAAACTTTAAGATTGTACAATTGTATTTTATGAAAATTGATAGAAAAAATTTTGGATGCTGTGATAATAAAGGGTGATGAAAACAATTTTACGATTTTATCTAAAAAAGACGGGGGGAAAAAAAAAATTTATCCCCATTGGTAGTTGGAAAATGTACCCTGTTCGGTACAAAAAGCGAAGCAGTGGTACAAAAGAGCCGGTACATAGCAGCCCTGAAATGGAAATAAGCCAAGCATTACTAAAAGCACCCCGGTACTACAGGCGACGGTACATAGCAGCTGGGAAAGCTTATATATATATTTTATTTTTATAATTATAATAATATTATAATTTAAATATTATTTTATATATATAAAATATATATATTATATATTTTCATATATTAAAGAGAGAGGGGGAGAGGAGAGGAGAGGGGGAGAAGAGAGAAAAGGGGAGAGAGAGAGAGAGAGAGAGAGAGAGAGGGGAGAGAGAGAGAGAGAGAGAGAGAGAGAGAGAGAGAAGAGGAGAGAGGGGAGGGGAAAAAAAAAAAGAAAAAAGAAAAAGAGAGAGAGAGGAGAAGGGGAGAGAGAGAGAGGAGAAGGGGAGAGAGAGGAGAGAGAGAGAGAAGAGGAGGGAGAGAGAGAGAGAGGGGGAAGGAGAGAGAGGAGAGAGAGAGAGAGAGAGGGGAGAGAGAAGAAAGAGAGAAAAGGGGAAAAAGAGAGAGAGAGAGAGAGAGGAGAGAGGAGAAGAGAGAGAGAGAGAGAGGAGAGAGAGAGGGGGAAAGAGAGAGAGAGAGAGAGAGAAAAGAGAGAGGGGAGAGAGAGAGAGAGAGGAGAGAGAGAGAGAGGGGAAGAGAGAGAGATTTATTCTTTGTAGGGTCTTTCAGCTCACTGAGTTTAATTTCCTGTCATTTTTTTCTGCTGTTTTTTCTTTTTTCTCCAGCCCCTCACATTAGGCCTTGCCCTCGTTGCTTGGGGCCCTTTATCCTATGGCACAGTAGTCTTCTTTCAGTTAATCTTCCCATTTTCCTTGTGCATTCCCGTTTTCCTTCTCCCTCACGGGCTACCAAAGTCATTCAACTTTGCCATCAAATCATTTACCTTCCCTTTTATCAATATTCCTCACATATACACCTTTTTCTCAGCTTTCCATTTGCCTGGCCTTGCCCTTGTTGTCCTACCTCTGGGCATTTATGTTTACAGGGGGGACAGTATGTGGGCCTTAAGTATCATACTTGTATGCAATCCACAGTGTACATCAGACAAAAGTGGATGATAATCCAGTACTCTAACAACTTCTACACACGCAACTCACTGGTGAACCTAAAAAATAGTCTATGGTTGTATTATGTGTAGTTGAGGTTTACCAATACACAACCTCCCCATCCTTCCATTAAATATAAACACTTGATGATTTTACAAAGTGCTCCAATTCCTGCCATATGTATCCCGTCTGGAGTTAAATCTTGGTTTGCCCTATCTCAGATATACCAACATCACTTAAGCTCATGTATAATACCTCAACAGCACCTGATCACAACCCCAATACCAGAAGGAACATCAGGCAAGGAGAGTGTGACCCATTAAAATCACCTCAAAGTACATGCACATAATCTCATTAGTATAAGTTAGTAAAAATTATTCAATTCATCAAAATGCTCTACTTTACCATCTGAGTGTGGGGGGGGGAATGTAAACACAAATATACCCACTCCTTTCTAAATCTACCCTCCTCTGTCTACTATAATTGAAAGTAAAAAATCATAATTAGTTCTGATGTGCCTCCACTTAAAGCAACATTCTTCTTGATTGCAATGAGTAGACCACCCGGACAAACCTGCTGATTTGCATTATTCTTGAATAAATATCAAAACCAATATTTCCATACTCCCTTCACATTAATCATATAGTATCATCACATTTTGTTCACATAAACAAATAAAAATCATAACATTTAATATAGTTAAAAAATCAAACCCAAAAGAAACTTTGACCTAATACCACATACATTGAGAAATAAAACATCAAGAAGAATAGATTTGGAGCAGCCTGTGCCTATATTTTCACAACGAGCAATATTGTGCCTAGACATGTGCTGTGCCCCAGCACAGCACTATCCGATCCTCTTACAAATGATCCAAATTAATTTTTTCAGTCAGGAGAAATAATTCCAACCTTTTGTAGGTCATCAGGAGTGTTTATGACCACAAGTCTACCCCCCCTATGAAACCAGGCTAGAATACTACCCTCCCTTTTGGCAACATTTTTCACCATTTCCTGCTCCTTAACCATAATCATCAGTTTAGCCCCAAGTGAGGTCAAGTCATCATTGATGTACCACTCTGTCTTTGCCTACCTTTGAGCTTTTTCTTGTTAGCATTATTTCATTAGTGTTTTTCTGTGGCTAAAACGCACAATCACTGGCCTACCTCCTTCTCTGGCCTTTCCCAACCGATGCACAACCGAAATGTCATCCAGCTTGATTTCACTCCAATGTCGTCAGCAAGCTCGATAACCTTGGCTTCTAGCACCTCTTCATTTTCATCATCTTCTTCCTCCAGTCCACAAATACGCAAGTTCTCCCTTCGAGAGTACAGCACCAGCTTGTCGTTTTCATACTTTAGTAAGAGGCAGTTCCGCTGCATTTCAGCTGCCTTACTTTCCTTTTGTGGGCAAATTCTTTGATAACATTAGTTACAGCCGTAGACACAGCAACATATATTATGCTGGCCAGGCCGGGCAGAATCACCGCAGCAATTTCCTTGGCTTGGCTGACACTCCTGCTCTCCCTCCCATCAACGTTGCTGGTTATATTCGTAAGTTTCCTCTTCTACTCTTGCCTTCACTAAATCTTCCAATTCTGAGGCAACGGAATGTGCCATTGTATTAGGCTGTGGTGTTAAGTGCAGCTTTATTTGTATACAAGGGTCTGAGCTAGTAAAGGGGTTTACGTGTAAAGTACAGCTGTTTGTTTACTGTCTAGTGTCCAGGCCAGCACGGGGTAGTCTTATGTTACCTTCAATTACGGGCAGTATAACCACTCCTTAGGCTCAGTGTTATGTCTCAGAGACTGCCCGGTGTCACAGTTTCTTCGAGTAGTAGTTAATTTCAATATATGGTCGCTATAGCAAACATTCCAACCAAATATGGACTGTCTCAATCACGTCCTCAACAGTCTTGATCGTCGCGGTAAGTGGTATGTGTGTGTGTGTGTATGTGTGGTGTGTGTGTGTGGTCTGTGTGTGTGTGGTGTGTGTGGTGTGTGTGTGTGGTGTGTGTGTGTGGTGTGTGTGTCCGTGTGTTGTTTGTGACTGCCTCATAAAACGCAGCGGCGTCATCAGTCAATCATCAACATGCAAACTCACCCTTTGATCTCAGCACTGTGTTTACATGCATCGCAAAACTCACACGTACATGGGTTTAATTGCAATAGGACACACACACACACACACACACACACACACACACACACACACACACAACACCACACACACACACACAAAACACACACACACCCCACACACACACACACACACACACACACAACAAAACCCACACAAACAAACACACCCCACACACACACACACAACACACACACACACCACACAAAACACCCCAAACACCTTACACAATAAATTCAACGAAAATTATTGATAAAAGGAAAAATAATTATAAAAAAAAAAAAACGAGGGGAAAAATAGGAAGCAATTTCTTACCATTCCTATTTTTTTGCTGATTTCCTCATTACATGTTTTTTATTTATCCCATCTCTTTCAGCAAGAATTTCCGAAGAGATCAAAGCGTCAAGTTTTGTGCGCATGCGCCCGTTTTGCCGCGTCTGCTGTGTATGATCAAGACTTTTTAAGACAGCAAGCATAATTGTGAAAGAGAGAGAGAGCGAGAGAGAGAGGGGAGAGAGAGGAGAGGAGAGAGAGAGAGGAGAGAGACGAGAGAGAGAGAGAGAGGAAGAGAGAGAGAGGAGAGAGAGAGAGAGAGAGAGAGAGAGGGGAGAGAGAGAGAGAGAGAGAGAGAGAAGAGAGAGAAGAGAGAGAGAGAGAGAGAGGATAAAGAAAGAAAAAAAAACTGAATTGAACATTACATCGCAAAAAAGTAGTTTTCATGAGATCATGAAGGGAATACATATTATATATTTAACTAAATTTTACAGAGACAAAAAATATAGTACCGAAAAACGTCATACGACGTTCGAGAATAGATACAATAACATCAAATGAATATAAGATGGATCTCTAAATATTCATACGTACATAATCGTCTGCTTTCTTATATTACACGAATTCCCCAACATCAAACGGCAACACAAAAATGAGTGAAAAAATTGTAATACAGATCGTTTGCTGATATTATACGAAGGTTATAATTTGCTTGACCTCGGAAGTATTGCCGCAAATAAATACAAAAACAAAGCGATGAGTGAAAACCCCATAATCTTAATCGGGACAGTAATGTAATCCTTCCCTTTAAAAATCCCACCTCCACTGATGCATAGAGAGGAGATGGGGAGTAAGAAGTGGAGTGTTTAAGGAAGGATAGGAGAGGTGAAGGAGGGGGGAAAAAAGGGGATTAACAAGATTTCCCCGACCAAAACCTGTGTCCATCCAAGCGGTTCTTAAATTGGCGGGCGCGCTCCCTTCCCACGGGATGGGTACGCCCCGGGGGGAATTGAGCCATGAGATAAAAAATAAGATACTTTGATCCTATCTAGACACTTTGCAAGTACCCAAATACAAGGTTATTGACTATACAAAGCGCCACCACGCCAGGACGAACTTGATGGACTCGAACCGTGACCAAAAGCAGGGGACTCTACAAGCAGGCCCCCCGACCTATCAACCGATCCATCCAGAGGGTCCATGAGAGAAAAAGGAAGAACTGTCAGGTATTTAACTTTGAGCTCGGCCTTTGCCTGAACATGATGCTCACTTGCGAGTGTGGTGGGTCCTCCTAGCCTTGGGAAAAGGGATCCTTCAGCAGGGTAAGGATACGGAATAGTCACTTAAGTTTCTTTTAATGCTAGGAGAACCGACGGCCCGACTATGTCGAGCCAGGTCCCGTAAACACTGCCCCATGACCGCGAGGGCGCAGGAACATACCTGGGCGTTTGGGGGTAACATAGCCATTACGCCTCAGTTACCAATTAGGTTTTAACATGTGTCCTTTGTAAGAAGGTACCCTTAAATATATCTACACATCATGTCTACATACAATATGTGCTAAATACACCAGCACATCGCTCGGCCACACCTCACTGTGTCCTCACAGACATAATTCTGCTTGGCCCAAGGAACCAAGGTTCATCATCCAAATACATATACACAGATATGAAATGTAACTATAAAAAATACTACAAAAATAGATTGTATTA
>JACEEZ010001236.1:74895-77719 GCA_016584305.1 Chionoecetes opilio | reverse complement strand
CCAGCAAAAAAAGGATCCCGAAATAAAACTGGTAAACTCTTGTGTTCAAAAAAGGTAGCTACATACTCATTCTTTGGTACCTATTATTTTGTTTCTCAGCATCCCGCTCTTGTTTTTAAATACATCAAATTGTAACTTAAGAGAATTGTTTTCGTAAGAAAAATTAGCAGGATGCTGTGGGAAACAAAAATGTACATTTCGCCCAAATCACAAGGTCATTTTCCCCAAAGTCAAAGGCCCACACGCTTGAGACGGGTGCATTTACCAGGAAATCCATGGTGTAGATCTAAAACTATTATATCACCATTTTTTTCATTTTTCTTTGGTCAAAGGCTAGTCACTATGCAAGGATTAGCTTCTTGATCAATTGAAATGACAGCAATAGTGACAGACTTTCTCCAACCCCATTGATTGTCTTGCATGGAGAGTTAGGACAAAAAAGATGAAAACATAAAAATCTTCATTTAAGGAAATCTATAGTGTTTAACTCCCACTTTCAGATGCAGCCTGGTGATTTTATTGATTATTGATAAACTGTACAGCACTAGCAAAGATTAGGTCATGTTAGATGAGCATCATACCCTCTAAACATGACATCTATAATTTATAATTGTTTTCTTCTGCTTTTTTTATTGTAGAAAAAAAATTTTTGATTATTTTTTAGGGGGTGGTCCTTGTCCTCCTCCACTCGACAAACTAGATGAGCTTGTGGCAGACATACTGGGGGGGGAAATGAGTCTGGTCGCGGGCATTGATGGCACGATGGGGATGACTTGTCTAAAGGCACTGCTCATTTATGTAAGTAGCGATTTTCTGTCTACCTAATCAGTGGCTCCCATTTCTTACTTTGCAGTGCATCGGTGGGGAAACATGATTGAATTGAAATCAAACTCTACTTAGCTTATACTTTTACACATCAAACAGAAATAAGAGTTAACTTAATAGAACCTAACTCCTACCTTTTGTTAAAATTTGGGCTAAGCTAACCATTGGAGCAGATCTACTGTTCGCCCATTTATTATAGAGGAAGGAATATAATGTTTCCTTCATAAAACATGGGCCCCTTTGAAACATTTAAGTAGGTAGTGATTATATGGCAAGCTTATTTCTTGTTAATTTCATGAAAAAAAATAGTTGCTCTTAATTTAACTGAGATTGCGTAATGTATACCAATATCACCTTATCATAATGATGTTATCCTAACAATCAATCATCAATCATTGGGGGCACACGCCGGGGGGCACGTCGCTTCGCCCATCCAACGACGCCACTCCCGGGGGTCACCATGCGCAAGTCCCCATGCAGGCTCCCTTCCCCTACCCAAGCAGCTCTTGACAGGAAGCACCAACTTGCCCCACCACGAGCCTTGTGGGCGCCCCCTTGGCCTCCTCCACGCCGATTATCTCCTACAGATACAACCTGATGGGAAGGATCGGTTTCAGGGTAGCGTGCCACATGCCCTGCAGTCAGGACAGCATGCAAACCAGTGTGATCGCGGTTCTTCGTTATCGTTTGATCTCGCTTTGTACTGCGTTGGGTCGTTGGGTCTATTTGTAAATGTAAATTCAACATAATTAGGCAAAAAAAAAATGGGTCTGGACGATTTTTTTTAGGAAAACCAAAGTTGAACCAGACTGTTACCTTGGTGAAGGTAAAACATTTTGAAAGTAATATAAAATAAATAAGGTTTTAACTTTTTGTTATGCTTAATAATCATGCTGACCTAAAATTGATCAGGGGTCTGTATTCATTTCGTTATCATTTTCTTTAGGGACTTACAACCGGTTTTTTTTTCACCAGTGGTCTCTCTAGTTCAGTGGTTCTTAAATTTTTGAGTACCCTCCGTACCTTTGAGATTCATTATTTGTCTCGTCCCCCGATAAGAAAAAAAGTATAATTAGAGTAACGAACCTTTTATTTCACTAACTACAATACTACATAGATACAACAATGTTACATTTCAGTGACTCTTTTGTTGTTGTTTTTCATCAATTATGATTATTGGAAACGAGGTTCCCGAAGTGCAACGGCATATCGTCACTTGCATCCAGACGGTCCTAACCTTTGTTTGAGGTTGTAGTTGTGTTGAAAAACGCATAAGACGTGGTTGACAAATGCCCCAATAACCTCCAGAGGTCCTTCTGCTAACTGTGGGAATGTTTTGAGTTGTGGCAACACCCCAAAACATATCTAGCTGCATTGATCAAACTGCATTTGGATTCTGTCGTTGGCTGCCAACTCAACAAGATCATCGTCAACTATATTACTGTTATCCATGGATCCAGGTTGAAACTCCCGGTAGATCTTATAGGGATCCCGTAGCCATCTCTGTCGCCACAGAAACTTTTCCATGGTGAAAGTTATACCTGCAAGGAGTGAATCAGCCCTTGAAATGCTCTTTCACTTCAGTAAACGATAGGACACTTCTTCTGCAAAAGCAGCCCATCTATGAAGGAAAGTTAGCAAAATTCCTTCTTCAATGCGCCACATCCAAATTGGGAAAGTTTCTGGGTAAGCAAATAACTTTCTATGACAGTTATCATGTCAGATTCTTCCTTGGATGGAGATGTTCAAATCGTTCAAGGTGCGTGAATACATCTGTCAGGTATGTAAGGACCCCAAAATGAACTCCCTGTTTCCAAATGTGGTCAAGCAAATGTCACTGCCTTGATTTATTAAGAAACCTCTCGATTTTCTTCGTGTTAGTCGGAAGGGACCTGTGTAAGTAGTACGTGGAGTGCCACCTCACTTCGTGTGGAAAACAGGAACTCACTATGTTCAGCTCCTCCAATTCTTCACAAAATGATGCAGAGGACAGACAAGA
>JACEEZ010001236.1:52395-69895 GCA_016584305.1 Chionoecetes opilio | reverse complement strand
ATCCCTTGGTCGCAACTCACCAAGGGTGTTACCCAGATAGCTTTGCAGAGAATGGTGGTACGGATGCCTGCCTCCCCCCAAAGAACTGCCTGGTACTGGGTGTGGGTTCCCACCGGCGAGCTTCCTCAGGTACCCAATCGTCCCTCAATCTTGTCGGACTGGACCTTGCCGAGGAGTATATAGCTGATGATGTCATTTGTAGGGGTCAGTATGTGCCTTGCCAAGATACAAGCCAAGGTGGTATGTCTGAAGGCTTTGGCAGTCTAAGCTGACCTGAACAGACCTGTGGTTCTCTTGTTATTGTCCCTTCCTCTCCTCCAGGCGGTTGCATCCACTCCGCAACTGCTCAGGAACACAGAGATTCTGATTTGATGTTGGTGACAGGTTTCCTGGTCGGTTCATTGGCCAGTATAGAGTCCCCTGCTATTAACGTTGCAGGTGTTGAACCACTTGCGCGCAGCAAGGAAGGCCCAAGCAGTCTCCTGAAGGTCGGTACTGACTTGTCAGCCTAGTAGACCAAGGGCCTGTAGTTGTTGACTCGTGTGTGGCAGCCGCCATAGCAGGGGACTTGGTGCGCTCGATGTTGGGGGGTTGAGCACGTCAGTCAGCCGGTAGGCCATCTTTGCCTCCTTGCCAAGCTTCACAGTTGTAAACGGACACAAGGTGGCCGATGTCCACGTGGATTGTCCTCCTGAGACTGCAAAGATAGAATTACGATTCTAGTTGGCCACACTACTGATACAATAAGTGTAAATACGGTAGCCTAAGTGAAAGTGCAAAGTTCATGCATACTGTTTGACGGTACATGATGAATATTTATTATGCAAATCAGCTCATGGCATTGGACAAAAAAATCGCTGTTTCGAAAAAAATAATGTAGTAACATTACGGGTTTGTCTGAACAAAAAAAATGCATCCAAAAGTATTAAAAACATTTCTTTCAATTCCTAGAAAATAATTTTTATATGGTAAAAAAAATGTTCTTGGCATTGGGAAAAAAATCACAAATGTTTTTTAATGTACTTTTGGATCCAGTTTTTTTTTATATTTGAAATATTTGACGAGAACTCTTGAAGAAAACATGTTTACACAACTTTAAAAAACTTATTTCAGTTAATGATTCTTGCCTTGCTGCCGGGAAAAGGACGGGTGTCACCAGCTTCTTCTATTGAGGGAGATGGTAGAAGCCATTCTTCCACAGGTGAAACAGTAGTCGTTTATGACATCATTGAACTCTGGCCTCGTGTTGCTCCTTGTGTCTCCACGAAAGGTGTGGGAACCATGGCTTGTCTGGGGTCACACCCAGCTTTGCCTGGAAGGCCGTGTTGACCTTGGGCTATATTCAAGAATGCTCGTTCAAATCCCGGCCGGTGGAGATTCTCCACCGTAGTACCTCCATGGTCTCATCTACAAGAAACGCCCGGCGGTGGATTATTTGACAGTCGTACCAACACAAGCGGTGGCTGCAAAAGGGGGTGCCAGTGTACCAACACAAGCCTGGATATGCCTTAGCTACCAAAACAGACTAATATTTATACAGACTGTTATATTTGAGGGTCTAGCTTATAATAGGTTATTATTTGATGCTGTTACAATGGAGAGTGGTTTTTTTCAGTCCAAAAAGTCTTACAAAAGTGTCTTTTTTATTAGTTATCATTACTTTTCGCATTGCAAAAGAAACGCACTTTTTTTAGGTTTTATTGCCACAGGAAAAAAACTATTTCCATTAAGAAAAGCATAACATGTATGCGAAAAAACACGAAATTGGCTTTAAATCTTTGAACAGTCATATATATAAATATTTAACCGATAGACATCGGCGCACCCCGCCCGCGTAACTCAAGGATGGCGTTCCCTCTGCACCCCAAGGTAAGGAAAACAAATGATTGTTTTCTGTATATTATTAAGTACTTTCTGGTAATTATTAGTCATGAGCTATTGTCTTGATCTTAATTACTGCTTGTTAAGCACAGTGGAGTCAGTAGCTACAGAGGACTGGCACTTGCCCCCCCATGATAATCAGTGCCCCCAAAGGTTGCTTCCTTCCCCAATGGCACTGATCTGATCTTAGAAGATGCCCTATATTCCTTCTATGTGGCATCAAAATGCCTCTGAGGCTTCATTTGCCTAGTGTACCCCCAACTTACGCGTGCCCCCACATAAATAGAGTACTTGTTGAGCAGTAGAGTTAAACCAGCCCAGCGCCCTTCTCACGAAGAGAAAATAATCTGAGGTAGGGAGGGAGGGAGGACGAAAAATGGGTGCGCTATCTTTAGGCCATTGACTAATAAGTGTACTAGTGTGAAGTCTCGAGGCAACTACTACCTCACTGACATTTATAAGGCATAAGTAGGTATCCATGTTGTTTCAGCAGTGTTTCAGCCCAGGGAAGTTTATCAACGACGACAATAATACGGTGGAGACGATGCGACGATGTTTAGAGCGTGGCCCGCGAGTGTAGCGATTCTGACTAGCTAGTCAGATATCAGATCACTAAACCGGTCATTTTCTCCCCTGGACATATTCCCTATAGACAGTTCCCCTGTGGGGGTATTGATTGCACTGTGGACGATAACGAAAAAATGACCGAAACCATTGCTGTACATAGTTTTTGTGTAGGTAGGCTGTTTAAGGTCACGTTAGCGAATGATTTCGGTCCATTGTTTCGTTATTCATCATATACACCCAGAGGGAATAAGTTCACAGGGGATAAATTATGTCCAGGGGCAATATCTCAGGGGAGGGGGGGGGGATGTCCTACACTCGTTTTAAGCTGCGTTTTTAAACCTATTGACTAGTTCCATAGTTATTAATCCCTTGGTAACTACTCTTCACCGATACAAAAAAATCCGTTTGGAAACGCAAGAAAAAGTGGGTCAAACTACACAGAGCCTGAGGGGCAGATTATTTTAAATACATTTGTGTATTAGAACTAATTATAAATACATTGGTTTCACGTATTTGAATACAGTATTGAAATACTTTAATGCGTATTTTAAATCCTTCCTAATTATAGAAATTAAATACTTTGTTATCAAGTAATTTGGCCATAAACCCGCCAACTTTCTGGAACTCTGATGTTTACAGTGAACCAGTGTTTCCGCTTTCAAGGGAAAATTTCCTATATAAGGAAATATAGGCCTGAGAAGGAAAAAGCAAGATTTAAGGAACTCCTGTTTTGTGAGGAAATTTCTAGGATATGTAGATAAGTAAATAGGAAAGGTGAGTTTTTTTGTTTTGTTTTCTTAAAAAAGGAAGATTATACCATAGGAAAGTATCCTTTATCATTTATCAAGCTTTTATATGTTAATCCTGAATTACTAATAGTACATGTAAAATTTGTGTCCATTTGAAATGTATTTACAAATATATTTAAATACACTTCATGTAAAAAAACCCTTAAATTTTTTTTTTGTTAGGTATTTTTTTTTTTTAGTATTTAAATACAAATGTAAATTTATTTAGTATTTGGTATTTAAATACATTTTTTCAATGTCATTTAGGCCCAGTCTCCGCATATACATAATTATCAAATCAAGTAATAAAATAGATCACTCAGGCTGGTGTTCGTGCTGCGGCACCACTCAACCCGAGGGGGAAGCTCATCCAGCAGTTACACCACGCCTGGTAGAAAAACATAATTAGGAAGGCAAAAGATCTTGTTTTTGTTCTGAAGGAAAGTCCCCACTGTCATTCTCCAAGTAAACTCATAATTTTGATCTAATATTTATTAAAGGGAAGCACCCATGATTTGTAGGTAGCCAGCCGTAATGCATAGTTTATTTCAGTCATACTGTAATTTACCCATGTATATGATGTTCAATTGTAAATAGTAACTTTACTTCAGCATTTCCTTGGTGGGCAGCCCAAAAAAAAGAATTGCTGAACCTGATTAAGAGTGGGAGGCCATTCTAACATCAAAAGGGCCGCCCCATCCCCGGCCTCCAGAACAAAAGGCAAAGGCCTGGGCTCGTGGTGTGGTCACTGCTCGCCTTTCAATGCCAGCAATCCTGGACAGGATGCCAGGGATGCAAGAGATGAAGCGGAGCTGGGAGCATATCGGAGGAAGTCATGTTTGGTTTGAAACATGTTATTCATAACATAAGATTTAGGCCTAAAAATTTGAAGTACGAAGAGTAGGTAGATATTATACAATTATAATTGTTTATCCTTTCCCCAGAACACAGGTATAAGTTTGAGATTTAAGTGTACCTGGTACAACGACAGCCCTCCTTATATATGTTTATGTATGTTATATTCTGTAGCACTACATGCAAGCCAATCTTAATTTTGCTTTATAATAATGAATATTGTTAATATAATGGGGTGGTTGTGGTTATAATCATTCATTATGCTGACATTATCTATAATACAATGAGTGAGGAAACCTTGCATCTAGTGTGAGTGTACAGAAGCCCATATATAAACATGAAAACCAGCAATTTGATAGTGGGAACATCAACTTGATTGAACATTTTCTTCAGGACGAAAAAGTGTAAGGACACCCTTTACCGCAAGAAGAAGGATGGAGACCGGGGAGGGCCACCACCACTCAGCCCAAATTCTCTGAAGATGAGGGAGATGCTAGGGGAACCTCCTTTCTAAGGACCTAGCCATGCCCTCAACAATCCAGGACCAATTTGGACTGATATATCTTGTGAAGTCAGGATACTGTCTTCATAGGTGAGATTTATACTATAGTGTTTATAGATTAATACATTTATTATGCAGAAGCGCTAAAGAATAAGTTGCAGTAAATAAGCCTGTGTGGTTCTGGTATTATGGCTATCATATCTGGTATCATGCAGGAGAGTGTTGCAATAAGTGTGGGTAAAATTCAAGATGCATGAGTAATTTTGCAGCTATAAAACGTCTGGGACGTTTACTTAGGGTTTTTAAAAAAAAAATTATTGAGTAGTTGTGGTAGGTGTCAAAAACAAAAAAACATGCACGTTATGTTCTGGAATGAGGATAGGATGTTCTGCAGTAGTGGGAGGACACACAGTAAAATACTTTGGTGGCAGCTCAGCAGAGACAAAAGAACTGGAGTCAACAATTGTTGTCTTGTAGGAATGACAATGCATTGAACTGTGTAACCACCACATTTGAGATCAAAGTACCGTATAATTTCACAATTAGATAAGAAGTAAAGAATAAAGACAGTATACCTTTTATACTGCACAACACTCTGATCATTGCTCAAATGATTTTCTCAGTTCAGATTCTCTCAATGCTCAGCCCATCCCTATTTTCAGGATAAATATTCAATATATTAGTAATTAATGCACTGAATAGGTGTGCCAACAGGAAGGCAATGCACTGTCTTGAGAAAAATGTTTTTTTTTTTTTTAAACTTTCTCTTATCACTTTGCAGTATGAAGAAGGTCCCTGGACAGCCCTCCTACCTCTCAAGATTCCCCCCCCCTCTGTCCCTTCTCCTTTCTCTCCTCGTCTCGACACCCCTCAACTCTTCTTTTCTGTGTCGTGCAGAACCTTTCAACCTTCAACTTCTAATTCTTCAGTTCGTCCCTCACCTTCCAAACCCCCACATCACGGCCACGCACTACACCCAAGACATCTCAGAGGCGTAGGGGAAGGATGCGGAGATACTGGGTAATATCTCCCAGAGGGGGGGAGAACTGCACAGATGCAGATGAGGGTGGAGGAGGCCAGGCTGGCAGCTGGCGCAGATGGCAGGCAGCTTCGTGGAATGGCAGGCAGCTGGGAGGGGTTACCAGGATGCCTCTCTGGCAATGGTATGCCTTCTTTCACTAACCTAACAAGAGTCTAGATTCTTGTAAGGTGATTGGGGCAGGACATTGCCAGAAATGTCAATGAATGTTGAGAAGGGATGGGTGTCTTTGAGGCGATCACCGTCACCAACCAATCTTAACGGAGGCATCCCAGCGATCAGTAATATCAATCAATCCAATCATTGGGGGCATACAACGGTGGGCGGTCGCCTCGCCACCTTACTACACCAACTCGCCACGAGTCCCCCGTGCAGGTCCTCTTCAAAACCAAGCCACTCTCGACAGAAAACATCAACCGTGACCACGCAGGAGCAGGTGATGTTTCTGTCGAGAGTTGCTGGCATGGGAAGAGAGTCCTGCACGGGGACTCACGCGTGGTGGCCCCCCCCAGTGTAGTGATTGATATTGATGATTAGTACACAGAGCATGCTGCCTAGCCAACTCCCCAACTTCCTGCCACCTTCTCCCCACTGCACCCCTTTCCCCCCTTCCCTCTGATCACTAGCTGTCCTCTCACCTCTAACATCCACTGTGAAGTCCAAGGAAACATATATTATTGAAAGGACAACGTCCCGTTTTATAAATTAATGAAAAAAAAACTCGTTCAGCCTTAACCAAAAAGTATTCATGCATCTTTGTCTAGGGTCAACAGTTTCATAGAAAACATTGGGTAACGCCAATAAAGGTAGTGTTCTGACATTTTTAAGCTGGCACAAAATTTGGTCGAGTTTATTGTCATACAGGACGTAAAAATTATCTCAATACCAATTGTAAATCTTGGGAAGAAACAATACATAATTGTCTATATATTTTTTTCACAGAAACCTGCAGTCAAAGAACGTTTTTGATTTTTTTTTATAGTAAAAAACGCATCTCACGTATTGGAAAAGCAAAGAAGCAAGGTTTGTAGTGCTCCAAAAAAAATCCTGCCCCTTATACTCCTTCAAAATCCGCTTTTATCCATTAGTATTTCGAACAACAAATGCCAAAAAAACTGTTTGTGCACGGCAACTGTGTGCAACGTGCACACGTAAACCCATAATTTTACACACTTTATAACGTAAAATGTAGTACATACACACACGGGGGATATATAGAGCAGAGTACCCGATGGATGGATTGGTTACGAGGCCGACAAATATAAAACTCGTCACAGGCAGCCTCTGTCTGGACTTCTTACTCTCTGTCTTCTAAGGAATAGTGACCTATTTCTTACGCGTCAGTCTTCCGAACCCATCCAGTTGAAAAGACCATGTACCCGAGAACGACTGTCCATTGCATGTACTAAGACCAAAGTTGAAACAGACTGTGAACATGGTGTTCAGGTAAATAATTACGAAATAATAAATAAAAAAAAAAAAAAAAAAAAAAAAAAGGATTATGCCTTTTGTCATGCTTAATCATCATGTTGTTCTAAAATTGATTCCAGGGGTCTGTAATTACTTTAGTATCTTTTTCTAGGGGAATTGCAGGCGGGGGTTTTTTCTCCAGGGGTTAGAGTCTCTAGTTCAGTGTTTAATTAAACCCTTTGTTAGTGCTCGCCTTTGAGATCTCATAATTTGTCTCGTAACCCCGATTCAGAAAAACGTATAATTAGAGTAACGAACCTTTTATTCATAACTACAATAGAAATAGTACAAATGTTACATTTCCCCCCCAGGACTCTTTTTGTTGTTGCATTTCAATTATGATGATGGAAACGAGGTTCCCGAAGTGCCACACGCATGTTGTCACTGCATCCAGATGGTTCATAAACCTTGTTTTTGAGGTGTAGTTGTGTTGAAAAAACGCATAAGAAACGTGGGCTGCAAATGGCACAATGACCTCCAGAGGGTCTTTTCTGCTAACTGTGGGACTGTTTTGAGGTGTGCACACCAAAACATATATAGCTGCCATTAGATTCTGTTGTTGGCCTGCAGCCAACAAGATCATCTTTCAACAATTACGTTATTCATGGAACCAGGTGAACATTATATGGATCCCGTATCCATCTCGGTGCCACAGAAACCTCTCAATGGTGAAAAGTCATCCCTGCAAGGAGTGAATCAGCCCTTGCACATGGCCTTTCATTTCGGTATCGATCGGACACTTCCTCTGCCAAAAAACAGCCTCATCAAATGAAGTGAAAAGAAAAGTGGAACAAAATTTCCTTCGTCAATGCACCATATCCAAATTGGAAATTCTGGGAAAGGCAAAATAACTTCTCTGACAGTTATCATGTTCAGCATTCTTCTGGATGGAATGTTCAACTCGTTCAAGTGCGTGAATACATTTCTTCTGTCAGGTATGCTAAGGACAAAATGAACTCCCTGTTTTCAAAGGGTCAGCAATGTCACTGCCTGATTATAAGAAACCTCTGATTTCTTCGTTGTAGTTCGAAGGGACACGTGTAAGGAGTAGTGCGTGCCACCTCACTCGTGTGGAAAACAGGAAAACTATGTCAGCTTCAATTTCTTCACAAATGAGCAGAGGACTAGACAAGACAGACAAAATTATTATAAATATATAATTCCAGCCTCCTTATAAAATATGATATTGAAATTATTGGTAGCATGTCTCGTACCCCAGGTGGTAAGTTTTTCGTACCCCCTGGGGTAAAGGTACCCAGGGTAGAACCATGCTCTAGTTCAAAACTAGCCAGGGCTACTTTTTTGTCGTCGTTCGACGTAGCCGAAGACAACCCCACATGCTGCCCAATCACTTCCCCTCCGACTGCACTTAGGCGGCAGAGGGCACCAGGGGAATGCATAAAGCCTCAAAGTAATTTACATTTGTGTCACTCAACAAATCCAGCCTGCGACGCGACGAGCGAGGGCCCAGCCATCTCAGACCTTCTAGAAATAAACAATAAGGCCAAAACCTGATTGGCCTCAAGGAAGATATAAAAGGCTAAAGGGCGCAACAGGTGTGAAGTAAAAATATTAATAAAAATATAAATATTACTAGTAATAAATATAGGGTGGAGTCAAAAGCTTTTCGTCTCATTCAAGTTCCATCTAATGACTTTCAGGAGAGCTCGCACGGGTAACCGTCTAATCCTGAGACAGAAACTGAGAGATGAAGCGCGAAGCGCCATTGTTCTCTAAAGAAAACAAAAAAAAACCGGTAGCCTTGGAATGTTTTGTAGAGGCTGCGGAAAATAAGGGAAAGCAATGATTTCCATAATATCTCAAGAAGCGTACTAGCTTACGAGAAAACACTATGGAGTTGTAAAAAATCCAGATTCAACAGGACTGCCTGGACCGGATTACCAAAACTTTATCATAGCATGACAAATATTTATCCTAAACTCTTGGATATGATAAATTTTATCATACGCCATTTATCATAAGTTTGGAATCTAGCACAATGTTTATCATAGGCGTCTGCAAATATAGCGGGTACTGTTTTCTTCAAATAGTATTTTAAGTGAGTGATATATTCGGCTATAACTGCGTTTTATGGATTTAGATATTTTTCCTATGGTCAATAAATATTACGGTAGTGAAAGAGGAGTAAAATAGTAATCCATCCGGAAAATAATCCTTCAGATGTAATCCGTTGGAAGAGCATGTTAAACAACACTCAAGTGTAACAAAAGTCAACAGTAAAAGTTCGAAGGGATATTTTAGTAAATTACGATGAATGCCAACTGATGACACCTAAGCGGCCAAAGGAAGGCTAACTGGACGGAGGAGGAGTCCTTCCTTCTGGTTTCCAGCTGTAACAGAGACAATATGTATATATTAAGAAAGGACTTCAAGAAGCCCGGAGTACAAACCGGGTAGATGGATATATGGGACACCATCACGGATCTCATCAATGAGCACTACAAGAATGGGCGTTCAAGAAGGAGGTCTAAGCCGGTGGTTTACCATCTCGTCAAAAATCCCGACCAAGGCTGCAGCAACCACAAGGAGTACCGAAATAAACTGGTAAGTATCTTGTGTTCTAAAAGGTAGCTACATAGCACGCCACTTCTCACGCACCGGACCGACCTATTATTTTGTTTCTCAGCACACATAACACCCGATCTTGTTTTTAAACAGCACATCAAATTGTTAACTGAAGAGAATGAATCGTAGAGAAATTAGCAGGATGCTGTGGGAAACAAAAAAATGTACATTTCGCCCAAATCACAAGGGCATTTCCCCAAAGTCGAAGGCCCACACGCTTGAGACGGGGCATTACTGGAAATTTACCAGGAATATCCATGGGTGTAGATCTAAAACTATTATATCACCATTTTTTCTTTTTATTTGGTCAAAGACTAGTCACTATGCAAGATTAGCTTCTATGATCAATTGAAATGACAGCAAAGTGATAAAAGACTTTCTTCAACCCATTATTGTCTTGATGGAAGAAGTTAGGACTCAAAATGATGAACAGAAAAAATCCTCATTTAGGGAATCTAATAGTGATTAACTGCACATTCAGATGCAGTGGTGATGTTATGATTATTGATAAAATGTACAACACTAGAAAGATTATGTGATGTTAGATTGGCATCATACCCTTCTACATGCATTATAATTTATATTGTTTTTTCTTCTGCCCCCCCTTTTTTTTATTGCAGAAATAAATTTTTGATTATTTTTTTAGTTGTTGGTCCTTGTCCTCCTCCAATCGACAAACTAGATGGCTTGTGGCAGACTACTGGGGGAGGAGAAATGAGTCTGCGCAGGCATTAGATGCACGTGGGGATGGACTTGTCTAAAGGCACTGCTTATTTATGTAAGTAGTGAGTTCTGTCTACCTAAAAGAGTGGCTCCATTTCTTACTTTGCAGTGCATCGGTGGGGGAAACATGATTGAAGTGAATCAAACTCTACTTAGCTGATACTTTGAACATCAAAACAGTATAAGAGTTAACTAATAGAAACGTAATTCCTACTTTGTTAACTTGGTCTAAGCTAACAATTGGAGCATATCTACTGTTCGCCCATATTGATTATAGAGGAAGGAATAGAATTTTCCCACGCCAGAAGATCATGCAGTATAAGAATTCGGCCTGGGGGAGGAGGAAGAGTCATGCTCTCTCCGGGCACTTGCAAGTCCTCCTCTGCTAATACAGACTCATCCCCAAGGCTCCTGGCAGCACGAAGCACCACCCAAGAACCCAGGTTTGCATTCCACACCACCATAGCTCGCCTTCCCCCGCTGCCCGAATCTGCTCCTCGTCTGCTGTGCCCTTGTGCTGGCCATTCCCCCTCCTGAAGCGGCACCACCAGCAGGATTCCTCCCAGACATGGCGGCCGGCAATCCCTTCATGCAGAAATTCATGCCTGGTGGAGGAGGAGGAGGATCATCATCATCATCATCAGCAGCAGCAGCAGGAGGAGGAGCCCGTGCCCTCCACCAGCCGTGAAGGGCAAGGGAGGAGACGTCGGCGCAGATACACGCGTGAGGAGGACCAGCAAATGATATCATTTCTCGAAAATTACAACTATGATCATTACCGCCATCGCAAGGCCTTATTTGGGGCAATGCGGGGATATCTACAGACCAGGCGTTCCTGGAACTCCCTCGAGGGGCGCTTTCTGAAGGTGCTCCTCAGGGACCTCCACCACTACCTGCGGGATGGCGACGCCCGGGCCTGGTTCCGCAGCAACTTCCCACGGGTCCCTGAGAGAGCGCCCAGAAAAGTCACCAGGTGCGCCTTTACCCGGGCCGAGGAGGAAGCCATCCTGGATTTCATCACCCGACACGCTTGGCACGGGAAGGTCCGCGGCAATGTAATGTGGCAGGAGATGTCTGCCAGGTGTGAATATTTACATTACCACACCTGGCAGTCGCTGAGGGAACACTGTCATAAGAAGATCATGCCACGTATAAGGGAATTCGGCCTGGGGGAGGAGGAGGTATTTCTTCAGAGTCTCGTAATGGCATTCTTTAGCGTGTTTTACTGTTTTTTATTTGATAATATTATAGAATAAACATTTACGAAGATTACAGTATATCATATATACTGATGAACCAGTCTATAAGATAGTCCATAGACCACTATATCTCTTTGTCGGGCGGGCCGCGGGCCGCTTTGCAGCCTGGCAATTTCAAAACATTGTCGCGTGAACAGTCCAGAGATATAGTGGTCTATGCACAGTGCAATCATATACACCCAGAGCTGGGCAGTATTTAAATACAATTGTATTTAAATACGTATTTATATACATTTGTGTATTTAGAAATGTATTTATAAATACATTGGTTGTCATGTATTTAAATACAGTATTTAAATACTTTTATGAGTATCTAAATACATTTAAATTTAAATACTTTTTTCAGTTAATTTGGCAATAAACCCGCCCAACTATCTGGCAACCCTGATGTTACAGTGAACCAGTGTTTCCACTGGCAAGGAAATGTCCTGATTTCAAGGAAATTTAGGCCTGAGAAGGAAATTTCTAAGGAAACCCAAAATCTAAGGAAATCCTAAGGAAATCCATTTTTTTCGGACATGTTAAAATGTGTGTATTTAAAATGTATTTACAAATGTATTTAAATACAATTGATGTATTTAGTATTTAGTATTTAAATAAATTTCTCCCATGTATTTAGTATTTAAATACAATTAATGTATTTAGTGCCCAGCTCTGTATACACCGAGAGGGGATAATGTCCACAAGGGATAAATCATGTCCAGGGGGCAATGTGTCAGGGGAGGGGGGATGTCCTACACTGGTTTTTAGCTGCGTTAAACCTATTGACTAGTTCCATTAGTTTGAATCCCCTTGGTAATTACTCTTACGCATACGAAAAATTGTGTAAACACAAGAAAAGTGGTCACACACACAGAGCTGGGCAGTATCTAAATACATTTGTATTTAAATAAATTGTGTATTTAGAACTGTATTTATAAATACATTGGTTTTCACGTATTTAAATACTTTAATGAGTATTCAAATACTCAGAATATAAAAGTGTAAATACTTTTTTATCAGTTAATTTGGCCATAAACCCACCCAACTATCTGACAACTCTGATGTTATAGTGAACCAGTGTTTCCACTTTCAAGGAAATGTCCTTATTTAAGGAAATGTAGGCATGAGAAGGAAATTTCCAAGGAAACGCAAAATCTAAGGAACTGTTTTTTAAGGAAATTTCTGAAGATATGTAGATTAAGTTAAATAGCCAGGTGAGGTTTTGTTTTTGTTTTGTTCTAAAAATATATAAATATATATTCCTAAATAATGTAATTTTTGCTTTATACGAGGTTTCATCAAGTGATCGGACTTAATGGTACGGCAGCTCCATCCGATCACTTTACCACTAACTTCGATCACTTTTTTTGACATTTTAATTTTAGAACATCAGTAATAAACTTGCTGTTCTAAATTAGTTTGTAAAAAGTCACTTCCTGTGTTGCTATAAGAAACAGGTATACAATGGCCCACTAATTTGTTTGCGGCCATGTGGAAGCAAAGGTTCTTCAGCTGTTGATATGGCATTTGGACACGGTATCAATTAGGCATTCATTTATAAATTCATATGCAGTTCAATGTTCTCTCTTAGATTTGCATTCAGCAATTTTCAAACACTTGCAGGTGATCGGATACTAGCGACTCTACCCTAAGCTTGGATTTGGTATATGATACAGTTTTCATGAAATGGAAAAGACATGCTTGTGGCAATATCTTGTGGTACCATGGTGACTTGCTTGCTCCGCGGATTGCTTGCTCCGCGGAGACAATGGTAGCCTGCCCACTTGTCTAATTATTTCCCTATAAAGCAACCGGTAAAATTATAGTGTTTGCCCATACTCTCCCACTTCCGCCAAACAAGTTTGGGGACCTGTGGGAATGCGGGGTTTTCGGGTGGGGAACAAATTATGCGTCGGAAAAACGTAATTTAAGAGTTGTTTAGGGGGGTTAAATTCCCTAATCTAGGGTAATTTCCTTATATCTAGAGAAATTTGCCTAACCAAAATAAACCCAACATAACCTAGCGGGGGGCTTGACCCACCGATAACCTAACCTAACCTCCTAGCAGGGGATTGCGGGGTTCTCGACACTTCGGTCATCATTCTGTGAGGATCGTCAGAAGCGCTTCACACGTTTCTGGACTCAGAAGAAATCCAATGAATTTTCCCTAGTTTTAGTGAATTTTTTCAACACCCCTAACTCAAAAACTATGTGGTTGCGACGCATATTTTGTACCCTGTCAAATATCCCGCATTCCCCAGGTCTCCAAGCTTGTTTTGTGGTAGAGGGGGAGTATGGGCAAACACTAGAATAATACCAAGGAACGAACCTAATACATTCCTCCTTTGTCACAGCGGTTGCACCGTCGCCAATCATGAACTCCACGACCAGGCGCAGTTCGTCCACAGTCCTCTGCCGCAACTCTGACAACGTAGGCTGAGAGGTGAGGAAGAATGCGTCACCAGATGTAATTGAACCACAACCTTGCCTTCCGCCATGATGTTAATTTAAGGTAGTCAAGGATACTAGTAATTATAGTAGTAAAGTGATGGTAACAAGGACTAATAGCGGGATGGTAATTAGTAAACAACCACATAGCAACTCTGGTGATTCTGGCGAGGTCGGCAAGTTAACAATATTGACGTTATGGACGGGGCTGTTACTGTTACAAGTAGCGGCGAGGGCAGTGCAAGTTGTTACAAGTACCGTTATGGGGACAACCAACACTGGTTAATTCCACAGTTACCTTGTCCATATACAATTGTTTCAGGATCGAAGGCCGGAATTATCCTCCCGTCACGTAACTAGAGGTTACTGAGTTCGTTGTTACAATACTCCCCCGACCACTTGTAAGGAGCACTTCGACTCTAAGCTCAGACGTGGCTGTTAGCCGATCTGCAATGGTGAACAGAATCGCCTTCGGTTGATTACCAGAGAAATAGCAATGTGGTTGAACCAATCAAAACCAAGACGACGCACAACACGGCAACTGCCAAGACGAAACAACACACTAACAACCACAAAAACCAAGACAAAAGCAATAACACGAGTTTGTCCACTAAACTCTTCAATAAGCAACTTAATAATACCATACAATTATAATACAATACCTAGTACAAGAACTCCATCGAAAATACAACCACCACAACAAAAGGGAGCCCAGGGAATGAACGACCCTCTCTGGCCTATTGTACAAATGTACACTCAACTGATCAGTGATCACCAACGGCAAGTCGGCAACTTCGCCGGCTGATCCTGGCTACCGGCCAGTGTTGACTCACACTCATTTTTTGTCATATCTCTACAGAAACCATGAAAGTCCCTACGTGTCCCTACGTACAATGCCAATATCTCCGCGCCTGTCCCTACATGAAATAAACAAAATGTAAACAAGAAATGCAGTTTTTTTTTATAAAGTGCAACTTTAGGGACCAGATTAATGATGATCAGAAAATGTATATTATATAGTGAGTTAAACGAGGCTATATTATAACGTTGACGTGGCCACGGAGGTGGCAGTGCCGAGTGCCAGCTCCTTTCCGAACATCCGGAGTTGGTCCACGGAAATGGAAAGAGTGGGAGCTTCGTTGCGGGGTCTGGGTGCTGGAGTGCGGGAACGGTGTTTCGATCTGCGAGGGTGGTTCGAAGCAGAGGTATTATCCTTGAAAGGTTCAGGGCAATCAGCATTTGTCGAAGCAGCAGAAGTGGAAGCACGGGTAGCAGCAGTTTTTTGGAGGGAAACTAGGGGGGAGGGGGGTCTTCCCAGGGTGAGAGGCAGGAGTGGGGACCCGGCGGGGGGACGTAAGGAGAGAGGCGGTGTGAAGCAACAAAATTGTCTTGTCATTTTGGGGGTGGTTGCAGCATGTTCACTGATCTATCATGGGCGATATTTCCCTTTCCCCTGACAAAGGGGCCCGAGGAGGTGGAATTTGGCCCTGCCGTTGATTTGGGGCATGACTCAGAAAATAGGCAGGAAAGGGCAGGGGGGAAAAAAAAAAAAGTTTAAATTAAAAACCTAACAAAAACAGACTCCCAAAAAGGGCAGAAAACACAGCTGCCTGACGGGGAATGGTAACTTCGTCCAGCAACTATCCTGCAGCGTCAGGAGGGCTAAACTGGCCGCCGTCTAAACGGCGTCGTACCAGCCCTGACGCTGTCCCTCTCGGGACTAAACCGGACCTATCAGAGTCGCTGCGTCCCCTCTCCACAGACCTTTCCAGTACCCCTCTAAGGGGCCCCCTCATGTAATGGGCCTACGCACCCAACCTTCAGGGTTCGCCTTGGGGTCTGTGAAGCGACTCTAACAAGGGCAGAGGTTCTGGCAGAAACTCGTGCAACACCAGCAGCAAAACTTTCTACGGGTGGGAATGTCTACTGCATAGCGAGGTGAACACCGAGCGAGCGTGCTCTCCCACCGACGGGTCGGGGAAGACTGGGCCAGAAGCCACAAAACACTTACCTTTTTTTGGTCGTTAGTCCAACGACGGAACCCACAGCGCGGAAAATTCGTCGATTTCGTCGTTAACGTGCACACTGGCCAACGACTGCTCAAGACCGGTATTAGCAGAGGTCGGAAGTCTCCAGGCATGCTCATTATTGCTTGGTATGCTATGAAATATCTTTTTTATAGGTGAATGTAGACATATGATTGCATTTGGATGGATATTATTCACATATATGAGTAAAGAGATGAAATACAAGCAAGGGACTCATCTACGTCTGGCAGCGCGGTCTTCGGCAGCAGCAGCAGCAGCATGATGAAGCCCGTGAGGTGGATATCAACACCAACTTCACCAAGGGAGATAGATGTCTTTAGTAATATTTAGTAGGGGAGCGAGAACCCCTTGAGGAATCCTATGATCCCTGGTGATATCCTATGGTGCTATCACAGGCGTGGGAGCTGACTGTCTTCTTCAGGAAGGCACAGGTGAGGCGGATAACTGCGGGTTTTTACTCAAAACTGTTGAGTGGCGGCTGGAGCCGCCAGCTCCTCCGCCACTGTAGGTTTGGCCAGGATTAAACGTCTTATTACTCGTTATTATACAACTTAGTGATTATGGTGAGATGTTATATATACTTGTCATTATCTAAATCAATGTAGCACCGTGTGTCACCTTAATTAAGGGTGATTTAAAGATGTTATGATGAGGTGACTGATGACGGGGCAGAGTGACGGAGAGGCCTTGCCGCGGGGCCTCCATAACACAAATATTAACTATTTTAACCCACACACACACCTACCACCAAAACACTAGCAACACAGGCTCCTTACTTATACATCTTACTATCTGATACATTAAAACTCCTTAAAACGCAAGCATTCCGAATAAAACGAGAATTAGTTTGAGATGACTGGGAAAGAAGGCGGGGAGAGGCAGTCTGGCATGCCATTCTTGCCCGGAAATGTCTCGCTGACTTGTGATTGGTCGAGAAGTTTTAAAAACTGTTTGTCATTGGCTGGTGACTGATGACGCGCTTGATGACGTCATTACTCGCCTTAGCCAGTCAGCGCCTTCCGACGCGTTAACGACCGAAAAGGGAGGCTTTGTAGCTTTCGTCGTTAGGAAAAGAAGTTCAGAGATGGTCGTTGCTGGCGCAACTACCTTTGTTGCTGGGTTCCTGCCCTGAACTTCACTGAAGCCTGAAGGCAGGGTTGTGAACTTTTGTATATATATTGAGATAAAATTATCGTATTTTTAGATAAATTTTTTGTCCCCTTCCAAAAAAATATATTTAATTAGAAAAAATTTTTATATTTTTCAAAATTAAAAAATAAAAAAAATTTTTTTTAACAAAAATGAATTACCAAAGGAAAAACCAATTTTTTTATTTTTCCCCAAAAAAAAAA
>JACEEZ010001236.1:26133-46634 GCA_016584305.1 Chionoecetes opilio | reverse complement strand
CGGGGGGCGCCGAAAACCTCTCTGTTGGAAGGGAGTTTGGAGCCAATTACCTCCGTTTGGGGAACCACAAGAAAATCTTTGCTCCTAGTCGCCATATCAAACTGAAAAAAGAAAGGAGAATATGTTCAGAACTTAATTTGTGACAAGTAGAATCGAATTCGGAAGGAAAATATTGTGAAAATAGGAGGAAATGGAGTATGTTCCAATAACACCATGACCAGTCGAACGAGTCACAGAGGGAAAACTTCGGGTCATGTGTGCAACATCTTCCTACGAGCCGAATTCCATAAAAAAAATTCAGGGTGATTTCCACTTGAATGGTAACAAATTCCCGGGTTAGGAACAAAACAATTCCAACTTTTGTTTTTAAGGACCACCCTAATATATATATAATATATATATATATATATATATATATATATAATATATATATATATATATATATATATATACATATATATATATATACATATATACATATATACATATATTATATATATATATATATATATATATAATATATATATATATATATATATCCTTCGGCATGGCTATTATTCAATCTAAGTTTATCTTAAGTTGACCGCTGACTAAGTCTCTTATATGAATTAGGTACATAAATTAAATCATAATCTTTTTCAGTATGAGAGTCTCAGGTGCCAGGCCAGAGATGCCCATGATGCCATTACCCTCACCACCAGCACCAACACGGCCTGCCAGTGCTGCAGTAGGCTTTGCCTCCCCACCGGCAGCATCCCCAAGAGCCTCACGCCCACCCTACCGCACCAGTAGCATGCCTGCTGGAACTCCTGCAGGTAACATTATATAACTACATTATGTGCTATATGAGTCGGATTATATTTGCAAGGTGAAACAGCTATGTACTCTCTATGCATGACATGAGTGTTGGGATAGGCATTGATGAGGGTGGTACATATTAACCCAAACACGAGATATCATGCAAGAAAAAACAAAGCCTTCAGACGTCCTACAAATATTTTGGACTATTTTATTATTCATACTGACAGGCATACATATAATTTTAAAGAGAAATAAAATAAAAGGGAGAGGTGAATTACTTTCTCATGGGTTGCTGATGATTTACTAAAACAAATAAATGCAATTGTTTTAAGTTAGAAAAGTATTTTTTTAAATTAAATAATTAAAGGAGTGGATAGGAGGAAAAAGATTGATAAAATGTTACGGTATTATACTAAATGCTCGTACCATGCTAGAACATTATACATTAATAGAGTAAGGTACATATATTACGAAGAACCATGCTTAGGTTTATACTCTCTATGCTGTCTATACACCTTAGGCACTACTATCTGGTGAACCGTACTCCACTCACCATCTGTTCTATTACAGCTGGGAGGCTTCCACTGGCGCATCATTACTCCCTTTTTAAAGTAATAAGTATCCTTACCATCCCTCATCCCTCACCCTCACTGACAGCAAACTCTGCCAACCACCGTAACTCCGGGTCCTGCTTTTGCTATTGTAGCAAATCATTTGACTCAAACTCTGGTTGACTGACTTCCTTCTCCCTAAGCCAAACCCAAAAATGTGTCAGCCACAGACACATCACTAGTCAAATCACTTCCGCCAACTTCATTAGCATCACCATCACCAGCAGCAACTCTCATCTCAACACGAATTGACCTGTCCTTCCGCCTCTCTGAATCAGTGGCCATCCCAGACATTGCCTCAGTAACTGCACATGCAGGAAACAGTGTAGGTTCAAATTTATCCTCGTACCTAGTTTCAGAAAATACCGGGTTCCCAGTTAACCGCGGCAACAATGGACCTTCTCTCCAGCAAGGTCATTCCCTAATAACAACTGAACTCCAGGCACTGGCAAAACCTAACCAACCCAACACAGACCGTACCTTTCACAATACTAGTATCAAAATGAACAGTTACTAAAGGCACCGGCATATATCCACAAATACCTTTAATAAGCACACTTTCATCAGAGGGCACCACGTCAACAATGTCCTTCAACAACAGAGACTACAGGGCACCGGTGTCTCGCAGGACACGTACAGGAACTTCCTCTCCAGCAACAGCAGACACTGCGCCGTTTGATAGAAAAGGCTCAACATTTCCTAAAAAAAGAGTTGTCTGTAATAACATTATCTTCACTCTTATCTTCACACACCAATGGAGTCTTACTGGAAACAAGAACATTAAATTAATCTTCCTCTGGTGGCGACTCTACAACTGAAACCAGTGAAACAGGCTTCACCTTGTAACCACCCGTATTGTCACCGTATTTCTTAAAGCAAAATCTTTCTACATGCCCAGTCTTTCCACAAAAATAGCACACTCTAGGTGGAGTGGGTGATCTATCTTTACAAGCAAATGACTTTGACTGAGGCACATTAGCAAAGGAAGAAGCATTGTTCCTATGAACATAATCTGAGTTATCCACGGTCTCCTTTCTACTCCCAACAAAGCAGCTTGGCTTCTCAAATGACCCTTTATGAGTTAGTGTATACTCATCTGCTATTACTGCGGCTTCAAGCAACTTACTGACACCCCTCTCTTGGAGGTACTGAGAAACATCCCTTGACACACTGAGCTTAAAGTTTTCAACAACATCAGTTCCCATAATCCCTCAAAATGATCAACCCTCTGTGCATGAAACCACTGTTCAAATGAATTTGACATAACATCAGCATATTCGGTATAAGTCTGGCCTGGTTGTCTAGAAATATTTCTAAATTTAATTATATATGCTTCTGGAACCAACTCATAAACTCATAGGTTTTCGGAATAGCCTCCTTCACCAAATCATAGTCTTCACAATTTGAAGTTCACATTGACTGGTAGACAAGGCAGAGTAAGCATTCTGAGCTTTACCTATTAACACGGTCTGTAACAATATTGACCAATAGCTTTTCGGCCAGTTCAGACTGTTTGCCACTTTTTCAAACATATGAAGATATTTAGTTACATCATCTTCACAGAAGGGAGTCACCATTCTAGCATACCTAGTAACGTCAAATTCGGGCAAACCAGAGTTTATATTCTGGTGTGTAAGTCTAGTTTGTTATACTTGAGCAATGATTCGAGCCTGTTCAATCTGAGCATTCGCATTAATCGTCGCCTCCTGCAACCTAGCATTGAGCTTTGCCTCCTCCAATCTGATTCTAGCCAATTCAAGTTGTACACTGGCATCAGTTTGAGCAGATGCACTGCCTTGAGGTTTCGAATCTGAGGTTGAATCAGTATTCATTCTAGTAACACTTGAATCGCGTGCAACATGCTGAGTATCCTCAGGATTCAGTACACATGACACTGCTAATGATGTTCAAACAAAATGCACCAATTCCTGTTTGGTAACTTGGTTGCCAAATATTATGCCAACATGATTACAAATGAGCTTTAGCTCGTGAACAGTAAGAGGGGCAATATATTCTAACCTCGGGTTCGAATTACAGAAATGCTCAACATCTTCAGTCATAATCAAAGGCATGGTGAATGAATGGCAAGTTATTTATAGGCAAAAGATAATAGATCCTAGCAAGGTCGCCAATGTTCCGCAACTGATAACGCTACAAAATCAACAGTTTCAACTGTAACACCTCAAATAAAAGTTAAGTTATATATTATGTAGGTTTACAACGAATATTCACAGGAAGATATATTACCATTTACCGTTATCACAACATACTCAGTAGGCAATAACAGCTAAACACAAAAGTATAAGTAACATCCTATATAACACAAGACTAACAAGGCTAACACATAACCGAATACTTAGCTGGAATATACAGTGGGACTAGCGAGTTAGCCGAGCCCGGTCTGCTGTTGGTGAGAGGAAGGTGTGCCCCTCCACCAACGCGGCAACCGTACTTATAAGTTATAACCTCGCTTGACAACACAGTGGCCCGTACCGAGAGTCATGATGAAGGTTGAGCGACGACCTTCGTCGACTGAGGAAAGTTACCATAAAAAGGATATTTTTCGGAACGAAGAGCACCGACGACGGTCGAAGGTCGGCACGAAGACACGGGTACCCCCGTGTCTTCGTGCCGACCTTCGTCGCTGTTGGTGGTACAGGTACCCCAGGTTAAGAACCACTGCTCTAGATAGTGTCACATCGGGAAGTATCATAGACCAACATAATCAGGCAAGCGTGTAGATTCAGGAACCGTGTTTAAAATACAATACAATGAACAACAGCCGAGCACTAAAAAGTTGAAAGAAAAAACGTGAGAAAATGTTTATGGGCTACTTTATTTAGCCGTCATTTTCGTATAATTGATATTATTCTTGCAGAGTTATGCTAATATGATGCATACTTTTCACACGAGGATGGTGGCCCTAGTTTCTTTTTCAATGTCAAATGGTGGTGTGAGAAAACTAGTTGGGAATAAGGTTTGATAAGCCAGATGGTCGCCGCGCTAGGCTGCGGGCGTCACTCATCACAATACAGCGGGATGCGGGACTCGCTATATTAGTCGGGTCACTTAGGGCGGAAAAAAGGCTTTCGCTTCACCTTAGGTGAAGGAAGTATTTTGAGGGTCTTATCCTAAGCATTTTGTGCCGCTGAATCCGAAAATCGTAGTTGGGTCACTCGTTAGCGGTAAGTTTTTCGCGCAATTGAAATTTTGGGCAATTTGGCAATAAAATTGGGCAATTACAAATTGCAGAATGAGAACCAGACGTCGTAGAGACCTCGTTTTGGACTCAATTAAAGCTTATTAAGAGTGCATAAAATGTTATTGAGTATCCGTGGTTGTATCTGTTCGGATTACTGATCTATAATGGAAATTAGAGATAAGGGGAAAAAAAATTGGGAAAAAATAAAAAGGAATAATTTTGGCCTTAAAGCCTGATTCTTAATAATTAAAAACTAAATTTTAATTAGTAAAAAAAGTAAAAATAACAACAATTGTTCTTATTACACATTAATTAACGAATTTGTGCAAGGGGGGTACAATTATTGCGTAAAAACAGGGTATTTCAACTGAAAAATAAAAAAAAAAAAAGCGCCGTCGCCACCTGGAGAGGGGTCTCTGGGGTTCGGGAAGCTTGGGTGCTCGTCGCAGCTTGCTTTGCACTCAAGATGTTTGTCATGAGGACTTGTCCGACGATCGAGGCTCCCTTCTCCGTTCGCGGATTGTTTCTTCCAGCTCCACCGACGACCCAGGTCGCGAAACTCTGACGAGGGAGGAAGGTTAAAGTTGGCCATGTCTCCTTCGAATTTCCAGTTCGGTTCTTTGAGGGTTTCTTCACGCAGGATTTTGGCAGCTTTCAGGAGTGTAGCAAGCTTGAAGTCCTCGATTGTCCGATGGTTTTGTCAGGGCCTTTTTCCCTTTTGCCTCCGCCAGATGAACCATTGGGGTTTTCGCGAGGGTTCTTGGGCTTGGTGAACTCCACGCCATGGACCAATGGTGGAGGGGAAAGTTCCTTTATCCGCCAGCGTGAGCGGCCAACACCATGCTGCTCCTTGATGTTTGTCTATTTCTCCCATCGAGAGAACCACTCCACTCTCCAGCTTCTGCTAACCTCTTCCACGAAACTCGATCACGGAGCGATCTTCTGGCTCTTTTGGGGAGTGGAGGCCACTGTCCGCAACTTGTTGACGAAAATGAATGCTCCAGCAGCCCTTATGGTACATCAGGGTCGGCAGCCAGGACGTCGAGGTCGGAGGAAGCTGGATTTTCCACTCAGAATTCGTTCCATTGTGGCCCGCCTCAATGATTCGATTGGCACTCCAGGTCGTGCTCACCCGGTGCGGACTTCATTTGGCTGTCTCCATCACCGCAGAAGAAGCATTCCTTCCGGGGAATAGGAGCGCTGGCGCGGCGTGGGGGACCGAGGCGGCGGGGTGGGGCAGGCCTAGAAAGTAGAGATGGATAAAAGTTTTTATTATTTAGTCGGGAATGTAATGGAAAACTACCCAAAGGGAATATACTTTCAGGAATCCATGCATGAAATAATTATAGCAAATAAGATATTTCTCGAAACATCAATTTAAAAGTATTCAAAGAATGTTTATAGCTTAAAAGCACCTCGCGGCCAAGCGGCCCACGGCTTTCCAAATCCTCGCACTGCGAGTTAGATTTTATCATCATCTGCGAACGTTTTAAACCGGAAATCCGTGCCACGCACTTAGGGTGCTCCCTATCCCTTTAATCACTGACCATAATCAAGCAATATTTTCATGTCGAAAGATTTTTTCGAAAAAAAAAAAAAAAAAATTCTTTTTACCTTGAAGGTCCGGGGTGGGCGGCCTCCGCGCAAGGTCCTGTTGCTCATCTCCGTACTTTCCCGCGAATTGTGGGGCTGGATTTAGCAATGCACTGTCGGGTGCCACGACCAATCGTCCTTCTATGAGGACCTCCTGTGGGCCTCTACGAATTCGCCTTTCGAAGCCCACTTGGCCAGCATACTCCGAACATCCTCCTTGGGCGTCCGAGGTCGAAGGACCACATCTCCGTTAGTTGCACCGCAAATGACACAAAGATTTCATTGCGAGACCTGGGAAGGAAAATGTGCGATATAATAAATGAATTTATTTTATTTACGGGTTTATAGTAATTTCTAAAATTATAGCCAATGAAATTTTACATTTATTTGCCCAAATTTCATTACCCTATGTCAATAAAATACGACCATGAGGGGACAGTCAGAGAAAAGTTACCATTTTCTATTAAACAGACGGTAGTGCCTTTATGAGAACAGATACAGCCCAGAAAAATTTCATGACTTTTGATGTGAAATTTAAAGGGCCAAAATTATTCCTTTTATATTTTTTTCCATTTTTTTCCACTTATCTCTAATTTCATTATAGTTCAGTAATGCGAACAGATACAACCACGGAGTACTAATAACATTTTATGCACTTTTAATAAGCTTCAATTTGAGTCCAAAACGAGGTCTCTACGACGTCTGGTTCTCATTCTGCAATTTGTAATTGCCAATTTTATTTCCAAATTGCCAAATTGCAAATTGCGCGAAAACTTACCGCTAACGAGGACCCAACTACGATTTTTCGGATTTAGCGGCACAAAATGCTTAGGATAAGACCCTCAAAATACTTCCTTCACCTAATGTGAAGCGAATCGCCCTAAGTGGACCCTACTATATAGGTATATAACTCTGTGGTGAGCTTATATTCACATCATTATGTAATAAGACGCAGAATGTATACTTAATAAAAACAGTGCAGGTGAGAAAAAATGTACAAATAATGAAACAAGAGTTAAATCGACCGAGCGTATCTACGGCCGAATATATGAGATTATGAAGACAACATACTTACTATTTTTGCTTACATCAACGAGTTGGATATTGGGTTTAACAGAGATATCAGCATGTTTGCTGATGATACTAAGATAGGTAGGATTATTTGATCACAGTCTGATATAAACGGTTTGCAGGGAGACTTAAGTACATAAGAAAATAAGGAAGCTACAAGAGGTCGTGAGACCTACACGTGGTATTTCCTGTTACTTAACACTACCTACATCCACCTTTCATCCCCATCCATGAAATTGTCTAGCCTCCTTTTAAAACTCATTCATTTTTCAGAAAACGAAATATATAAGTAAACAAATAAAATCATCAATCGGGAAAATTTCCCGATTGATGATATTATTGATTTAGTTAACGCTAATTTATGCATGGTGCTAATACATTGATGAGAAAACTAAATATATCAATGGAAAGCTAATAAAATCCCGCTTCTATTAATATGCTCCATGTTAAAAGTTGTCTCGCAAAACTTTAAATGGCGACGAGTTTAAGTGAATACTAAGTTCATGTAAATTTCTTCAGTCTCATAATGGCATTTCTTTAGTGTTTTACTATTTTTTATTTGATATTACAGAGCAAACATTTCCAAAGATGGCGTATGTATATAATTTATACTGATTACCATATATTTGGTAGGGGAAAATTACCATAAGCGGTCAAACACAGGCGGCAAGTGCAGTTTGTTGGTCCTCCACGCTCGCATCTCCCGCGTCTGTCGCCTGCACAACGAGGGCTGTGACGTCACGTGCAAGGAACCTATACTTAGAATAAATGTCCTCAGTCCAGTATCAATGCATTGTTTTGGAAGAATATCGTGTTTGAAAGCAATTTTAATTACAGGAAACTTATGGAATTTGAAAATACTTTCAATATTATCATCTTCGCTTATCCAGGTATTTCTTTTTCAATTTTTATTTTGTGATCATCTTCATCTCCCGTAAATGACATCATCGACCCTGGCTATTGTGATATTGTTTAGAACCTTCAGTTCGGGTGGCATAAGTGGAGCAAATCCATTTTGTTCCAGTAGTAGCGTAATGTCAGACATAAATTGTTTTTCCACCGCTATCATCGTCCAGCAAGAGTGCCAGGAATCCATCGTAAACTGGGATCAACCTTGTTGCCTGGATCTGCTTGGAGCATAAGAGTTCCAAGAGCTGTCTTTTTATCTCTCTCGTCAGAGTTACGGCATTTCATTTTGACACGAGCCATCACGTCATACAAAAATAATGTGGATGAAAAAGTAATCCAATTGCCCCAAAGAAATAGCAGGAACAATAATTACTTAAGTCCTCACAATAAGAAATGATCGGTAATAGTTGTAAAAATAAAACTAAGACCACTATCAAACTGCAACACAAAAACTGTCTACAGCTACCACACCAGCGTGTCCCCGCCCACTCATGAGCGTCGCAGGACACAAGTAGAACTGCCACGTGATGGTCTCGCCCAAGGAATATAGAGGACAAGAAAGGTGAATCTGTAGTAAAGTTCGAAGCAGCGATTGTCACGCCATCTAACCGCGGGATAGTGGTAAAGACAGAGCATGGGAAACATTAGAAAACGTACGATTCGTGGGTGACTCAATGCTCATAATACCTGCACTTCCTCTATATTACATAATACTATCCAAAAAATGTATATTCTTTTAAGGTATAGGCTATACTTAAAAATGAGTGGAATCANATGATTGACACCATTGAAAGGACAGACATAGATTATTCAGAGGAAGGTTGATTGATTGATTCAGAGGGAAAATTGAGGTGGAGCGGCTAGAATTAGCGGCGGCGGAAATAGTAAACAAACATTTTGAACTATCTAGGATCCCGGACTGTTGTTGAGGTGCCAAGCACTTAAATTACTTCTTGGTTAAATGTTCGTCGCAAGACAGACGGACACACCTAAAACAGGTACTCAGTGAATGCTTACATACAAGTAGATATTTCCTGAAGCCTCATTCTGCTTGAACTTGCGTTTTTTCATGAAAAGACGATTTTTAAAGATTGAGTTTTCAAGTATTCAATTGTTTTGCCAATATTTTCACCAAGTGCAGACAAATACAATGATAAACTACATTTTTTATTAAGAACTGTTTCCGTTGTTGTATTGAAGGGTAATTCTGATATGTCCCGAAAAAGCACAGGGAATTTACGGTAAATGATAGATCATTCAGGCTGAAAGTGCAGAGGATGTGACAGCCCGAGAGAGAGGCTTGAGCGTAAGCTTATAGTCCTTGAGCCAGACCAAAAGTAATGCTCCGGCGGGGGGAGTAATTCTCATTATAATTTTCCATTAGGGCAATATCTCAGGTATCAGAAAATGCATGATGGACATCTGAGAACGGTAGCTTAGTGCCCGGATGGACGCCATCTTTGAAACCACCCAGCGCGAAAATGCCCATTTGGTGGGGTACATTGTTGCACGTGTATCTGGACTTCTATACTAGCTATCGATGTGCGGTTGACGACTAAATATACGTCCAATGTGTACCGTCTAAATAAAAAATAATCTGAAGCATTTTGTTATAGATTAATTATTATAAAAATCAATTATCGAAAAAAAATCATATATTTTTCAATATTTTATTATTAGACTTGTACTTTTTTTAGTGAAACAACACTGGTATGATTTTCCAAATTATGCATTTTGCTACACCGTTTATCTGTCTATAAAAATAACTCAACAAGTACAACATATCATCCACCACGAGTTTACAACAAATATATGTAAAAAGGCATAAAATGACTTAGGCCGCCGCTGGCATTATCTGTTCTGACGATAACGCAAGTTAGGAATGTCGTACGGAGAGGATTTTAACACCATACGATATCTAATAAGCAGGCGGAAATTGTTACATAGGAAATCTGCACTTTGGTGGCCATCTTGGATTTCAAAATGGCCGCCAATTATATTAATTATTCATTACTAGAGTTTGGAAAGACGTATGGAGCTGATTTTAACACCATACGATGTATATTCCTAATAAGCAAGCGGAGGTATCATTGAACATGTCATGTTTTAGTCAAATAACACCGGTATGATCTTCCAAATTATACATTTTGCTAAACCGTTTATCTGTCTATAAAGATTTTCAGGCAATTTGGCTTGCATTATAATAGAGAACAACATATGCTATACAATATACAGTGCACACAAAGTTAATCATCAGAGTCGCCATCAGAGTCATTGGCATCCTGAGCCACGATAGCATCATCCTGCACCAGGTTGGAGCATCCCTGCAGCTTACACACAACAGTGCACTTCAATCCATTCAGTATGCAGGAGCAATCTGACGGTCGACACGTCCTTCTGCATGTGCATGAGATGAGATTCAAGACGACATCTGGAGCTGGTAGACCCGCCATCCATCGGATTTTGAGCGAACCGCCATCATCGAGTTCCCAGCCATGTCCTGCTGATGGTGCTGGGACGTCTGGCAGGTTTTGAAGGCTGCGTCGCCAGATAGCCGCCTGATAGTTGGCCCTAAGCGTATGCTGCATCAAGGAGTCTTCACAAGGCGGCAATTGTCCAGATTCGATCTGGCCCTTCTTTGCACAGAACATGTGATGACGGAGTGAATTAGCACCGACGATCTTCGTGTTCCTGGCGTACAGCTGACACGTGAAGGCCTGAATGCTATTGAAGACGTCTGTTGGTACATTCCACGAAGATCCCAGATCTGTGAATGCTTGAAGATGCAGATCATTCGCTTGCACAAGCTTCAAAGCCTTTATCTTTCCTTGGCTAGCCAGAGCACTAACAGTGTCACACCCGCTCCATGCATGAAGCCCTGGCAATGCACTGCAAACTCCAGACCCCAATACCGCAGCCAACTTTCCAACGTCAATCATTCTGACTCGAACCTTTGTTCCTCGTCTGATGAAGAGCTGACTATCGATGGTTCTGCTGAGTTGAACAAAGTTGGTGGTCTATTGGTGGGCCTTCGGCCCACCAATAGCCCTCCGCAGGAGCTAGCCAAAAAGGCCGCCCAGAGAGCGGCTTTGCGGCTAGTATATTATAAAAGTTTCAGTTGCCACTATTCCAACATTTCAACCCCTACTACCCCCCTTTCGAGAGTCACACCCTCGATATCTTCTCCCTCCCTCCCCCCACCTATCCTCACCCATCACTGGAGCAAGGCGTGGCGGGGTGAGGGAAGGAACAAGGAGGGAAGGGGAGATAAGAATGAGTAAGTGTCATGTATGTTGGTTTGAGAAAACTTATAATACCAAGAAGGAAATACTGAAATGGATCTAATGTGTGGTTTTAACATCATCATCATCATCATGAATATTATCATCTCACCTGGCTATTTAATCTTAATCTACATATCTCTAGAAATGTCTGAAAAAAAATATTATTTCCTTAGATTTTACGTTTCCTTAGAAGTTTCCTTCTCAGGCCAAAATTTCCTTAAAGTAGTCGTCCAGACCCAAATTTGTTTTGCCGAATTATATTGAATGTACATTCAAAACACCTAATCCACCAAAAATAATTGATTTCCAGGCCATATTTCCGTAAAAACACGACTTTTGTAAAAAGCGCGCGAAAAAAAAAATCTTCCCTCCAACAGGGCTACGACTGTTATTGATGACGTCAGAACAGGGACGCCCGCAGACACTCTGTCTGACACCTGTCGGCAAATGTTATGATGAGCGATTGTACTTCGGTGTCAGACAGTGAATCTGTCGCTGTGACAGATCTAGAGTACGATGCTCAATCTGACACCGAAAGAAATGACGCTGGTCGCGTATACTATGAGGAAAACGAACCTCAGATTGTCATGGGATCCTATATGTTTGAGCCCGAGTACGAGGTGGATGAACAGGTGTTAGCAGAGCCTGAGGTTCAGCAGGAGGACCTGGCACTTCTCCAAAACATGGATTGGTAAATAAGGTTAAACCATGTGTGTGTGGGAATCACAATGAAGGTACTTTCGAGAAAATCCTATGGTTAGTTTTGGAGCTACAGTCAAACGTAATTCCTCGGAAACCACATACTAGCATTAACTACAGCAAAGAGTTGGAAAATATGCGGGCGGGAAGGCAGAAAGTGTGACAGCCACACCACCACAGGGCACGCCCACGCCCACTCTACAACTGGTTTACTTGGTCTTGTTAAGAGGCAAAGCCTCACAGTCGTGGTGGTCCATCGCTACCCTCACTACACACCGTTTCTCAACACAACTGTTCGCCCCAACACACTATAGGCGTGAATCACCACACGCCACTCCGCCACTCCACTCCTACACACGCCACTCCTTTCCGTGTGCAAACTTTTCTCGAAAGGCATAGCTGTCTTGCTGCACCCATAAAGGATGCATGCATGTGGCATATAGCAAAACAAATCTATCAGAAACACCCAAATATCTTCAAGTAGTACTACTATATTTATCTCTGTGTTTACGTACCTCTCTGATCAAGCGCGGGAAGATGAGCCTCCCTGATGCTGCGTCACCGAGCCTGAGCATGAGCGTCTGCAAACCTTGAGTGTGTTTTGAAAACTCGGGGAATTTGCAGATTTTGATTGCGGATTATTTAAAAACGGCTGACTGGATACAAAAAGTGACGACGTATTGTTGATATACTCGTTAATGGCTATGATTTGATTGCATTAAATCAGGAATGATGAAATGGTCTGGACGATTACTTTAAAATAAGGAAATTTCCTGAAAGTGGAAACACTGGTTCACTGTAACATCAGGATTGCCAGATAGTTGGGCGGGTTTATGGCCAAATTAACTGAAAAAAAAGAAAAGTATTTACATCTTTATATTATACTAGCCGCAAAGCCGCCCTCCGGGCGGACTTTTTGGCTAGCTCCTGCGGAGGGCTATTGGTGGCCCTGGCCCACCACCCGCGGTGGGCCCAAGGCCCACCAAACACAGACTCTCCAGATAGCCCCTTCTAACTTTCCTGAAATCATGGATGTAGAAATGTATGTATTAACGCCAACCCATTCACATCACCCCCCACCGATTCACTCACCCATTACCCATTCACTAACCCATTACCCATCGCCCCCCATCTATTCCATCACCCATCACCCCCCACCCATTCACTTACCCATTACCCATCACCCTACATCAAGGCTTCCTCAATTCTCGCAACCCACATTTTTTGACAATTATCGCTAATATAATAGGCTGCTATAAAAGAAAAAAAAAAGTGATCGGATCATCTCATCAGTGGACTTAAAACCTTCCCCTGGTCAACCTGGTTCAAAAAATGTGGTATATGATGGGATTCCGCCACGGGGGGCGGAACCTATACCACACACACACAGACAGACACACACACACTCTTTCGCTTTTATTAATATAGATGTATATAAATACAATGTATTTAAATACTCATTAAAGTATTTAATTACTGTATTTAAATACATGAAAACTAATGTATTTATAAATAGATTTCTTAATACACAAATGTATATAAATACAAATGTATTCAAATACAGCCCAGCTCTGGCTATATATCTATCTAAACTGTCTTTCACAGGAATCTCAGGAACTTTGTCCAAAAATAAATGTTAAAAGGAAATTTGAATCTAATTATTGTTATTTGCCTTATTTAGAGGTTACATTATACATACTAATTACTGATAGAACATAATATACAGACTGAGAGGAGGCCATTATCTTATAAACAGGTCTGTAAATCTTGTTTATACCTGTATAAAGTATCCCTTTTCCATCTCATGTATAAAAATGAAAATTGGCTGCACTCGCTCACGCTTGGGCACTAATCCTTATGTAATTGTTCTAGCCTCCTATATCCCTGTCAATTTTAATCTAGCCTCTACCTGCCATTCTTGTGTAGCCTCCTCTCTATAAGAGATAAGGTTAGAATATAACAGAAAAGCAGTGAGGAGGGTAGAACAGTAGCCAGGCATAGAGGAAGCTATGGAACAAATTTGACAGGCAAAGACGCTAGAACAGAATAGAGACAATAAGGTGTCGGACCGAAATAGACAAGAAGCTACAATATATATATATATATATATATATATATATATATATATATATATATATATATATATATATATATAAGCAACGAGGAGGCTAGAGGATAGCAGAACGAAAAAGCAGAAAGCCATACAAAAAAACACGATAGACAGGTTGTGCAGTAATGGAAAAGCAGATGCATATAATTCCAATATATTGCTTGTGTTACGTCCGATAGTGACAGATGCACCACGCATGGGTATATTGATTACCGTTAGTCGCAGCTTCCATAAATTCATGTTTGCTCATCAACAGGTAAATCGTCTCATTACATTCGGTTCAGATGCCTAAGCTCTTACAGGCGTCTCGCACAGACATGACAGCCGCTCAGCATCGTTGTGCTCACCCAGTAAATTTGACACTTGCCGATGTATTTATGAAGCTTGCTCCCGATCGTGCCTGAAAACTGTCACCCAAATTCCTCGGACAGAGAGAGAGAGAGAGAGAGAGAGAGAGAGAGAGAGAGAGAGAGAGAGAGACTAGGCAACCGCAATAGGAGTAACAAAAAATCTTAAAATTAGTAGTGTGGCAAACAGGCTTCTAGCTAAATATAAGCGAAGATAAAACACAGCAGGGCCTTGAGGACGTGAGTAATCGCACTGGCAGTTTTATTTATTTCATTCATTTATTATTTATATTTTAAGACCTGCTTCTTTAAACTTAAGGATACGGCTTGTAAGCTAATAAAATCTGACTCCGGGTCGGTACTAAAAATTATCACAACATTAAGATATGCATATATGTATATTATGTGCATACCACATAAAAAGTGATAGAAGCTGATTTCCGCTCAAATAGTATTATAACTCAATCAAAATGTGCGCTGGGAGTGCCACATGGCAGTAACTTCCCTTGACATTGGCATTTGCTGCTTTTGAGAGTTTATTAATTTTATTTATTTATTTTATTTCGTTATTTAGAGACCTATTATTTTAAACTTACGGAGTACGGCTTCTCAGCTAATAAAAATGTAGACTCCGGGTCAGTAATATAAATTATCATGTTAAGATATGCATTTTATTTATATTATTGTATTGCATATCAGAGAGTAATGTATTTATTTAATCATTCTCTGAGAAGTGATAAGAGCTGCCTTCAGCTAGAATAGTATTCTAAGCAATAAAAATGTGCATAAGGAGTGCCCATGGCAGTAATTAATCTCCTTTGACAAGGGCGCCGGTGGCACCTGGCTGCTAAATCATTAATAGTTTTTGTGTTATAATATCCTTACATAGACAAAAATATATTCCCTGGCAGAGAAACTTGGGCATAATAGCACCAGTGGCCTGAGGAAGAGTCTTCGGCAGGGGCAAAAGAAAAACTACCTGCAACGGATGTGTTAGAATTTAGACTTCGAGTTAGTAGAAGATTATCTGAGGTGCAGTAAGGTTATCTTATGTTACAACCGGAGGTACTCGGAGGTGATTACATTCATCCCTCAATTCAAGAGGTGATTCCTCAAACATAGGTTAACTTCCCTGTACTGTCATTACCTGATTCCTCAGAGGCTAGGAGTACATGTGCTATGCTATACATTCTAGCAAATAATTCACTCACTTTCTAACTTGTTTAAGTCAATAAATTCATAAGTAAAAGTAAGTAAATTTACACCTTGGGGGTAAAATATGACATGGCATGTGGTATATAAGTGCCGTAACTTATAATTGAGTAATAATTCTGTAATATGCTATCCCTGGCTTCCATGTTTTACGTCGTTTTGCTTCACCCTGTGGTAGGATTGTTTACTTTTTCTGCCAAGATTTGGCATTTTCGGATTTGGCCGCTCTGATAAGTAATCAATTGCAAATGTCGATTTTCGCCTCGTACATTATCATTGTTGATATACGCGTTTTTATATAAAAAAAAAAACAGGTGAATTTTGTATATTTCTTATTACAGAACTCAGTGTAATTTCTTATGTGCAAGGACCTTAATTCATATTTATTTCTTTTCAGAGTTTGCAATGTCCAAGAAACGTACATACCTGGATTAATATGTACAATATGGCTTTGAATTTGTTGTTGTGGATGGTGTGGATAAGCCTCAGTGCTTGCTGTGCTCAAAAGTTCTTGGAAATGGTTCACTGAAACCTTCACTACTGAAACAGCATCTGGAAGCTACACATCCTGCCCATGCATCTGATGACCGTTCTAAATTTGAGGCAAAGAGAGCTAGGTTTAGGGCTGCAAGAACACTACTAAACTTGGCTTCGTATCTGAGAAGAAGCCAATGCTTGCAGATTCCTATCATGTAGCGCAACGAAAAGCAAAGGCAAAGACACCTCATGACATTGCTGAGAAGCTGATTATACCTTGTGCCTTAGACATGGTTGTACATGTATGTGGGAAAGCTGATTATACCTTGTGCCTTAGACATGGTTGTACATGTATGTGGGAAAGCTGATTATACCTTGTGCCTTAGACATGGTTGTACATGTATGTGGGAAAGCTGATTATACCTTGTGCCTTAGACATGGTTGTACATGTATGTGGGAAAGCTGATTATACCTTGTGCCTTAGACAGGGTTGTACATGTATGTGGGAAAGCTGATTATACCTTGTGCCTTAGCCATGGTTGTACATGTATGTGGGAAAGCTGATTATACCTTGTGCCTTAGACATGGTTGTACATGTATGTGGGAAAGCTGATTATACCTTGTGCCTTAGCCATGGTTGTACATGTATGTGGGAAAGCTGATTATACCTTGTGCCTTAGCCATGGTTGTACATGTATGTGGGAAAGCTGATTATACCTTGTGCCTTAGACATGGTTGTACATGTATGTGGGAAAGCTGATTATACCTTGTGCCTTAGACATGGTTGTACATGTATGTGGGAAAGAAGCAAAACAAAAAATTCAAGACATTCCCCTCTCCAATGACACAATTCATCGACGTATTAGTGAAATGTCTCAAGATATTAGTCAACACGTTATTGAACAGATCAAATCTAGGCCAGCAAAAATGTGTATACAACGTGATGAATCCTGTGATGTTGCAAATTTGTCACAACTTCTTGTTTTTGTCCGTTACATATATGGAAAATAACTGAAGAATGAATTTATCTTCTGTCAAGATCTCCAACAAACCACAAAGGCTAGTGATATAATGCAGAAAATACAGGACTTCATTGAAAGGAACAATCTCACATGGGACATTGTTGGTTCAATCTGTACTGATGGAGCCCTAGCCATGATGGGAGTGAGATCAAGCTTCACTGCACTTGTGAAGCAAAAGGCACCCCATGTGATAATAACACATTGTGTTCTTCACAGACATGCATTAACTGCAAAAACCCTTCCTGAAAATCTGAAAATGGTTTTGCAGAAACTTGTCGAGGCTGTTAATTTAATTCGTGCCCGAACACTAAATCACCGTTTGTTCAAAGTTTTTTGTGATGAGATGTGCTCTGAGCATGCAATTATTTTGCTTCATACTGAGGTGAGGTGGCTCTCACGTTGACTTATTCTTAATCGTGTGTTTGAGCTCCGTACTGAGGTAGATATTTTTCTTCGTGACCGGAATTCAAAGCTGTGTGAAAACTTTGCTGATCTCAAGTGCATCGCCTGTTTAGGATACCGTTCAGATGTATTTACCCATCTTAACCAAGTCAACAAACAACTCCAAGAAACATCAGTAACCATTGTTGAAGAAAGTGAAAAGATGACAGCATTGCAGACAAAGCTGGACTTATGGGCACGAAGAGTTCTTCAAAGTAACTTTGCAAATTTTCCAAACTTAGATGAAGTCATTAGTGAAAGACCTGGTGTTTTACTTGATATAAAAGAAGACATCACTGAACTTTGAAAATCTTGAAGGATAACTTAACTGGCTACTTTTCATAAGGCATGATTCCTATAGGTCGTTATATGTGTAGAGACTTATTTGGGCTGAGTTAAAATGGTACGGCCAGGTTTCTACACATTTTATTTATAAGTCCATTAAGGAGCGTAGAGATTACAACCAGTACAACCAGGGCTTGAAAACGAAATAATTTCTCAAACAGTTCGTTCCGATCAGAAACAGTATTATTAACGTTTCGTTTTTCGTTCCTCCTCCAAACATAACATAACGTTTCTGAACCGGTTAGAACGAAATGAAAACCGGTTATAACGTTATTCTCAAACCATGTAATTAATATGCTATTAGCCCTAATAAATAATAATGCCTATACATGACTACATTTTTATAGATGGTAATAATGCCATGCATTTCATGGTGCACAGTATCCAACAAAATCAAACCAAATCTCCCCTAATTCCCAAACGTCATCATCTTACTAAATTGCTAGTGGATAAATCTCATGGGAACTTCTTACATGGCGGAATGGCTGACACATTAGCCTATCTCAGGAGGGAATTTTGGATACCGCAGGGTAAACAGGCAGTTAAATACTACCTCAAATCTTGTATCAAATGCAAGAGATATGAGGGAAGACTGATCACCTATCCCGGGCCCCCTGAACTCCCCACGGATCGAGTACAATTATTAAAACCATTTGAGGTAGCTGGTGTCGACTATACTGGGGCAATAATTATTACAGGAGATAATGCTCCTCCCAAGAAAGTATATGTCTGCTTATTCACTTGCACCTCTACAAGGGCTGTTCATTTAGAAATAGCTGATGATTTAAGTGCCGAAACCTTTATTCAAGTGTTCCGGCGGTTTGTGGCTCGGCGGTCGTGTCCTCGGCCATTACCATCATAAATCATGCGGATGCGGCGAACCACACCATACGCCATGAAAATATCATTTATTGCTCTGTAAGACAAGGCCTGGGACACGTTGGACGTGTCCAACGTCCAACAAGGTGTCAAGCAAGGCAGGCAAGGTGTCCAACGTAGAAGTGCCCCTAGGGCCAGGCTCGTCTCTCAATCCCTGTCTGCGTCCCTTGATGCGGGGACCGCCAGACCGGGGAGCTGAGGAGGAAGGGGCGGCTGCCCGCTTCGTGCCACGTCGGGCCTGGAAAGGCGCCAGCGTGGCAATGTGAGAGGATCCAATGGGAGATGTCGAGGACAAGCGGACGTCAGGGAGAGAGGCAGGCCGGGGTAAAAATTAATTGATTGACTCATAAACAAAATTACTTCACTTCCCCACGCCCCCACCCACCACGGAGCCCAACGAGGGGAAGCTGTCTGTTGGGGAAGGACCTCACCCAACAGCTCCAGGGGTAGCGGGGAAGTATACGCTTCGGTTGCCTAGTGTGTGGTGGCAGCCGCGGGACCGATGCGGTGCCCACCAGGCAACCTCCGCTTGGCCCTAGCCAACGCATGACCAGCCGACTGATCCAGCGGGGCCACACTGGACCTCCCGTCTTACCCCAACCCCCCTACCAAAGGAGCGTGTTGCCCACCGAAGGGAACTACAAACCGCCCCGCGGTGGACTCTACTCCCAGATAGAGGGGCGCGCGGGGAATATACGGGATGCCACGCACGGCAAACACGTGGGGAGCGGAGCGTGAAGTTTAAAAGGAGGAAGAAGCGTGAGACGGAAGAGAAGGGTCTCACCGGGCCTAGAATCGCCCTAAGAAAGGAGAGAAAGTGGGAGGAAGCATAAAGGCGACATCACCGGAAGGCTCCACCTCCCAGTGACGAAGGGGGAGCGCTTGGTCCACGAGGCCGACGGCCACCGAACCCAACAATGGCAGGCAGTGGCTGGATTCAGCAAACCATTTACGAGGTAAGACTCTGGTAAATTTCCTCGTACCTCCCTGCACATGGCACGACTCTATTCAGCAAACACTTACGATATTGCAAGTATCCTCGTAACCTACGAGTGGTCCTTGTGTCTAGTAGCGGCTTACCAGAAGGTTTACCAGACATATTAGCGGGAAGGAACACCATCTCCTGTAGCTGATTTCATCATCTAGCTACTTATATAGGTAAGTTCTGATAGTAAATACTAATTTGTGATCATTTATATTGTTGCAAGAGTAGGGACATGTATACTAATAACCGAAATAAGTGCAACAGGCCGTGCAATGGACAGTTACCCTGTGATTGTGTCCTTGTCGGCGATATTGTGTAGTCATTTTAAGCACTGTCTTGATGTTCCACACTGCCACAGTTCATATGATCGTGTGTGGTGGGGCTGGCAACATGTGGTGAGGCTGGCAACATGTGGCAGGCAGGTGTGGTGTGTGGTGTGGTGGTGCATGGTGTGAGGTGTGGTGGCTGTGGGGTGGACATGTGTCAGGCGAAGCATCGTCATTACCATGCGTG
>JACEEZ010001236.1:0-25148 GCA_016584305.1 Chionoecetes opilio | reverse complement strand
ACATGCTCCTGTCCGTGCTAGAATAAATATAAAATATGATAAAGCAAACCAAACCACAGCACCGAAGTGCAGCGACGTTACCGCCGTATAGTCTCCAAATATCGCCTGTGTGTTTAATCTCGCATCCAATTCAACCTCCTGTGATTTATGTGTTAACCCTATTTCAGGTCAGGAAATCATGGGTCAGGGTCACTAATCCCCGGTACCCACCACGTCTATCCCCTAGCCCTGCCTCGCTACGTACATTCTCCAGTATGCGCCGCTCATCTCGAAAATCTGCATGGGGGGGGGGGGGAGAATGTTACTTCTTCCTTAAGTATGAAAAGGGAGGCGTCGTAGAGGAATGCAATAATACTGCAATCATGGGTGCACTTTAACTTTTACATAATAGTATTCTAATGTGAAGAGTTATACATAGGTTATCAAGGTTCTGTCATCCATTAGAGTTTCTATCGTGCAAGGGTTACAAGGTAAGAATGGAAATTATATCAGTGTCCACTAGTAGTTGGCCACAATAATATGTAGCTAAACAAAACAAAATCGTAAAAACACCAATGTAAAGTAATTTTCTTGAGTGCATATAACATTGGCTTGGTGTGTTGTGTAGACATCTTCTACAAAGAGAACAACACACATTAAAATTGAGAATACATGGTAATTGTAAAATAATCAGATGAACTGATATAACATGTAATGATATGGAATGGTATGACACTACTGTTTTTGCGTGTGTGATCGCAATTTGTGACGGTAATCATTGGTAGCAGTGTGTGTGTCATCATTAACTACAGGTGTGTCCTGTGTATCAGAATGAGTGCTTGGTAAAGCATCACCTGTATCTAATCCTCTAGCTACTCGAGAAGTGACTCGCGACCGTGTAATTAACTATAAGGGGTAAATGTCTAATACAAAAGGCTTGGGGAGAACACCGCGATTGGGAAACCCCCCTTGATGGGAAATATACAACAGAATGGGAGACTATAAGATCTGAGTTCAATAAGATCAATGAAGTTCACATAAGTAGGAGAATAAATACTGATGGGCGACAACCCCAGCAACTACACATATTTTGTGATGCTTCAAAAAGTGCATACGGTGCAGTAGCTTATCTTAAAGCAGGAGAGGAATGTAATTTAATTATGTCTAAGGCTCGGGTTGCCCAAATTAAGCCTAGAACATTGCCTCAAATGGAGCTGACTGCATTAGAATTAGGCACTAAATTAGCACAATATCTAAGTAATTTATTACAAATTGGTGAGGTATATCTGTGGACCGATAGTGAAATTTGCCTACACTGGTTAGTGAAACATAACACAAAAATCCCTTATGTAAGGAATCGTGTTGGTAAGATAAATTATTTAGGTTCCACATTTCACGATAATCATGTTGCTACCAAGGAAAACCCAGCTGATATTTTGTCCAGAGAAAGAACTATCCTCAACTAAATACAGGATTATGGTTTAAAGGTCCTACTTGGCTGAAAAATAATAATGAATGGCCTAATCAAAAGGTCTATAGTAAGTCAGACATATCAGAAGATATAATTATGGAACCTATATTGATCCCAGATCCTGTTATGGATATAAAAAGGTTTTCCTTATTAAGCAAACTATTAAAGACTACTAAATTGGTCTTTAAATTCATAAAGAGGGATAGTTCTGATCCGTTGAAGTTTTGGGTTAGAACAATACAAAAGCAGGAATTTCCTGAGGAATATCAGCTCTTAGCCTCGGCCAGCCCCCGTAGGAACAAACTTATCAAATCATTAGGTCTGTACCTAGATAATGAGGGCATCATTAGGTGTCTAGGAAGAATTTGGAATGCTGATCTTTCCGATAAAACCTGCAATCCCATGCTAATTCCCAAATGTCATCATCTTACTAAATTGCTAGTGGATGAATCTCATGGGAACTCTTTACATGGCGGAATGGCTGACACATTAGCCTATCTCAGGAGGGAATTTTGGATACCGCAGGGTAAACAGGCAGTTAAATACTACCTCAAATCTTGTATCAAATGCAAGAGATATGAGGGAAGACTGATCACCTATCCCGGGCCCCCTGAACTCCCCACGGATCGAGTACAATTACACTGGGGAACAATTTGAACAAAAAAAATTGTTGAGTTAGATTTTTGAGCTTATTTAGACTAAAATTGGCATGCTGATTCCAAATCTGTAGTCAGTTTTTTTCTAGCACGTCAAGTTTTTTCTCCACAGCTTACCCTCCAGATAAGCAAAATTCCACTTGTGAGCTGTATTAAAACTTCTACACAATGGCAATTTGTTTGGCGCAGTCCCTATTGGGCATTCGGTCTGTCTTCGTGAAGAATATGGAGATGTAAAGAGAGTCATTGAGTTATTGCAATATGACAAACACAATTGGATCATCTGTGTTGACCTTAAAATGGTGTCCTTCCTTCTTGGTCAACAACGTGGATACACAAAGTATCCCTGCTTTCTCTATATGTGGGATAGCAGAGCTCGAGAGAAGCATTGGGTTCAGACGAATTGGCCTCCGAGATCTGATCTTAAACCTGGAGATCCTAACATTGTACATGAGCCACTTGTTGACAGGAAGAAAATAATATTCCCACCTCTGCACATAAAACTAGGTCTCATGAAACAATTTGTAAAAGCATTGTCAACTGATGGCGACTGTTTGAAGTACATCATCTTGGCATTTCCTGGACTGTCAATTGAAAAAATCAAGGCCGGTGTGTTTGATGGTCCACAAATTCGACAGCTCATCAAAGATGAACATTTCAACGGTACTATGTCAGACCTTGAAAAGAATGCTTGGCTATCATTCAAAGACGTCGTCAAGAACTTTCTTGGAAATACACGTGCAAGTAATTACACAGAAATTGTTCAGAAACTATTGGAGAGCTACAAAGCGCTTGGTTGCAACATGAGTATTAAAGTACATTTTTTGCATAGCCATCTTGCCAACTTTCCGGAAAATCTTGGTGCTGCTAGCGACGAGCAAGGTGAACGATTTCACCAAGATTTGAAGGTTATGGAAGAACGTTACCAGGGTAGATGGGATGTGCATATGATGGCTGACTATTGTTGGAGCATCAAACGCGATAGTCCTCAAGTTGAACACTCCAGACAAAGCTACAAACGTAAATTTTTACCTTAACCTGCACACAATTATAGCCTTATCCTTTCTAAAAACATGATAATGTTAAATAAACATTCTATTCATGCCTATTTCTTTCATTTTTCATTGTATGTTAACATTTGCAACTTTTTATAAAATAAGCACTGTTACTGTTATGTACAGTATTTTTCATATTTTTTAAGAATACGAAAATCCTACAGTTCAAAAACTTGACGTGATAGAGAAAAACTGAGATCAGTTTTGGATTCAGCACCCAAAAATGACTTAATAACAAGTGTCAGACCTAACTCAACAAAAATTTGTTCCCCAGTGTTATTAAAACCATTTGAGGTACCTGGTGTCGACTATACTGGGGCAATAATAATTACAGGAGATAATGCTCCCCCCAAGAAAGTATATGTCTGCTTATTCACTTGCACCTCTACAAGGGCTGTTCATTTAGAAATAGCTGATGATTTAAGTGCCGAAACCTTTATTCAAGTGTTCCGGCGGTTTGTGGCTCGGCGGTCGTGTCCTCGGCGATTGATTAGCGATAATGCTACTATTTTCGTAGGAGCCTTCCCCATATTGTTAGAAATATTAAATCATCCATCAGTACAAAAATCTCTAGAGTTAAGGAAATGCTCATGGACCTTTACTACCCCTAGAGCTCCTTGGCAAAATGGTTTCACAGAGAGAATGATTGGCATAGTTAAGTCTTGTCTTAGGAAAACTCTCCACAAGACAAAAGATAGGTCTAGAAGACCTGAAAACCATAGTGACCGAGATTGAGACCCGTATCAATAACCGACCCTTAACCTACTTAGATGATTCATCAGTAAATATAGAAGCTCTTACTCCCTCACATTTAATTTATGGGCGAAGACTGGAACCCTTTCCTTTAATAGAAACAAGCGAAGATATACAAGATCCTACAATAAAATTAATGACCCGGCTCAACATCTCCGGGAAGGTTATCACACCTTAAGTAAAATTTTAAGGTCATGGGATAAGCATTGGAGTGCAGATTATTTACTAAGTCTAAGGGAAAAGTTTTATGGGGCTCAACAGCCAGAAAATCAAAGTCCAATTAAAGTAGGAGATATAGTAATCCTTAGGGGAGATATGCCTCGTTCACAATGGCCTCTAGGAAAAATAGCAAAATTGCATACTGATGGAAAGGGGATTGTGAGGTCAGTGGAGTTACTAGTGAGGGGACAACGATGTGTGCGGACGGTAAATAATTTGATTCCCCTAGAGTTAGCTGAAGAGGTAAAGGAGGATTCTAAATCTGCGTCTTGGCAGGCCAACTTAGGGGATTCCCGACCTCGGAGGCAAGCTGCTTTAAAGTGTAAAACCACTTGGAGAAACCTCATAAAAGGGGGTCAAATTACCTGCAGCAAACCTTCATTTTTCGCCGGCCCCCAGTTGTGGAAATTATCCACTAAAACCGCTCTCTAATTAGGAGAATGGTATGGTGGAATTTGACGCCTCTCCTGTCAAAAAAGGAGACGAGTAAAAATTCCACCTATGTATATACTATTTTAGAATTGGGTATAAATTAAGATGCAGTAAATATAGTAATATAATTCTGGTGGTAATCACTAGTACCACAATTAATCAAGAGTTAATATAATATAAGAATTGTGAAGATACAATATTGGAACCTCTTACGTGGCGGTTCCATTCTCATTCACGTATTAAACCCTACACGATTAAGGTGTAGCGACTCTCTTGATTGTACACTAAGGTGTAGTCACGCTCATCTTAATATGATTGAGCCATAACCGATAGGGTACGCCGTAGGTCCAATGAAAAGTGAAATATAGATTATTTCGAATTTGGCAGGGTGTTTTCTAATGTAAAATTGAATTTTAAGGGTGGTTTGTCCTCTTCAACATTTTGGTTTGAGCACTTCTTGCTATGCAAAAATGGACTTTTATATTAATATGCAAAACATGGCTTAGCCCCGCTAAAGTAACGGCTCCATTTGCACCTATCATCAATTCTTGATCGTCTTTTTCAGGATGGCTTCTCCTTGTAAACCAAGTGGGTCGAAGCCCGCAACTAGACAGAGCTCTGGATCCAAGTTGGCCGCCTTTGTTGGCGGTGGACGAGAGTTTGCTGAGAGTGAGGTGCCTACGTATCGCGGCGTGATGAAGAGGGGAATCCTTCTCCAAGAGCTCAGCGGCATCCGGGAGGGTGTTGACAAGCGGGGGTACCCAGTGAGAGACATTGCGAAGGATCTGACCCCCATGGTGCTTGCCCAGTGGAAGAAATCAAACGCCCAGTTTGTACCTCCAGTGGTTGTTATTGACCGGTCCGTGACCAGAAGGATAGATAATTTTTGGAAGAAGGTTAGTGAAGTGGTGAGAGACAGAGCAACTAAAGCAATACAGGAATTCGTGGAAAAGAATATGGACAGGCTGTTTGACATAACGGCCTGCCCTCACACGATCTTCCTCTGAAAGGACCAGGAATCCCACTGCTCCAACCCCCAGCTGTGCCACGCGAGAGCACACGTGTAGTGTGACTACCCCCTGGCCAGCAAAGTCCCTACTTTAGACCTGGAGTGGCTGTACTACCAGAGGATCAAAGTTGGGGAGGAGAGTGCAATGATGATGACAGGGGTAGACAAGAATGAGACGCATAGACAAGAGAAAGCAGTTGGAAGAGGAGGCTAAGCTGAAGAAGCAGAAGCAGAAAGATGAAAAGGTCAGACGTCTTGAGCTGCAGGAGCAGATGTTCCTGGGCCAGGCTGAAGATCACCAGGATTCTGAGGATGGGACGGAAGAGTCGTTCACCCTGCCACTTAGAGGAAAGAGGCAGGAGCAACAGGAGGCTGCCATACTGGTAGACCGACTGCTCAGGGAGAGGCTGGGGTCCCTGGCACCCCTTGTGATGCAGTACTTGGACAGGCCAGCTTCAAGAAGAAACACAATGCCAGTCCGGAACCTGGCGCTGGCAAGCATCCGGTTCGACGTTCCGCCCACTGCTGCTGCTGCCTTGGCTTCTGGATTCCTCCAGGACCTTATCGCTGACGGCCACCTCTCTCCAGACATGTCGTACCTGGTCTGCGATCCTAACAAGCTGAGGAGGGCCAGGCAGGATGCCATGGCATCGGCCAGGGACCTGGACCAGGGGAAGCACCAGGGTACCAAAATAGTTGGATTGGGTTACGATGGGAGGAAGGACAAGACCAGGGCGATGGTGCCCGACAGCTATGGGAAACTGCACCCAACGTTGATCAGGGAGGAGCATGTGTCAGTGACAGAGGAGCCATCTGGAAGGTACCTTTGGCACTTTGTACCAGAGGACCCGGTGCCACTTGAGAAGCCCGCGTTCATGGTGGCTCAGGCTCTCTATGATCTGCTATACATACGACTTCACCGACTCACTGATCGTACTGCAAGGTGACTCAACTAGGGCCATCACGGGGTGGAAGGGTGGTACTCACGCCCATTTGGAGAAGATGTTGGGACGTAAGCTCTTCTGGAGTATATGCGTGCGTTAGGCTGGGCCAGAGAAGGGGTTATTTTCAAGAATTTATACTACAAGGTTGTAAGTCACCTAAAAGTTGTGATTGGGTATCAGGAACAAATCCATGATAAAATTTTTATTTTTAAATGACATCTTACGGTCAGACAGTCCGTTACCATAGCAACCGTTTCCGGCAAGACAACAAATTGACTAAATTGATGATTTCTCAGGCTGTGAATGACCGTCAGGGTTCATGTTGGTACCAAAATATGCAGAAAAGACAGCCAAAGAGCATAGAACATATACACAATGTCTGTGAAACAATTAATTCCACTTTTAAATAAAAAAACACATTTTCTTCACATTTTGGTCAATTATTTAACAAAATAAAAATTAGTTATCCCGAAATCTACCAATGGAAGTCAATTACTTCTAAGTAGATCAGTACACAATACACACTCATACAATACACACTCATATTAGTCCCAACTGTACGAAATGGAGGCCAGTGACTTTTTTGTCACAACCTCAGTTGACGTTGCCAGTCCATGCAGCTTCTCTCGGACACCCTTCACAACTCTGTATAGTGCCTGGAGCTGCTCTTCAGATTTGGGGGCCTTGTTTGTGTTCAAATCTGTGGCGAGTCCTAGTGCCCGCTCTGCTGCGTCATTGACAACAGGGAGGTTGGCCACAACTTTCTTGCCATGACGGTAGTTGTCCGAGGTGGTCCATTGTGCAACGGGGAGCTTGACAAAGCTGGAGTCAATACCCAAGAGCTCAAACATGCTCCAAGAGTCATGTCCAATGAAGTCTTTGAGGGCTTTACTGCCCAATGATGTGAGGCTGGCATCTCCTGTTTTCTTGTCTGTGGACTGTCTGTCGCGTCATGGTACCTCAGCATAGCCTTTCTCATCGTCTGTTTGTCAGATGATGTTCGGTCCGAGAACAGTGCCAAAGAGACCAATCTCTTGAGAGATACCACAAATGGTTTTGTAGCTTCTGTCTGGCCGGAACGACAAAGGAGAGAAATTTGGCAGGCCACTTCATTGGGTCCTTGCTGATACTGGCCTCTGCCTTGAGGAGGTTCTTCATTAGTGCCAGGTCATTCGATGGTGCATCGGCAGCACTCGTGCACGTTAACCATGCTTTCGTGTAGAAAGATTGCCAAGAATACAGCAAGACTGGTGATGTCTTCCAATTCTTCGGGTGCATATACATCCCAAGCTGGCATCGAAAGAGTGCCACCTTAAACGTGTACAAAGTCTTGCTAATCCAACGGGCGTGATGGAATGCCCCAGGCGCTTGATGGTGATGGATCTCCGACCGGCAGGGACGGTCCCTCCAAGAAACAGCAGTGTTAGTTCTGCCAGCTCCAGGTAGTCATGTCGAAGTGTCTCCTTGGTGCTGTTCTCGATCCATGTCTGAAGGAAGGTGATGGTGTTATGTATATAGCCCGTCAAACTCTCTTTGTGGAGCAGTCACCTCGACCAATGTGTAGTTGTTGTGGTTCAATTCGCTCCAATTGTTCACCAGTCGCTTGAACAGCTGTTCATTGGGTCCTGTGGTTGGGCCATACACAATTGAGCAAGATGCCCCCCCAATCAACTCATGGATGTGGTGTCTACATGCCAGTTGCAGAAGACTTCTACCAAACTCTGTTCCCAGTCTTACGACGACTCCACTCCAGACCCCAGAGTTCACTGCAGTTGTATCAAAGACAAGAGCACCTATCCGGGATGTGTCCAGTGGATGGTCATTGAGGACCTGGAAAGAAAATAAATAGAATAAGGTGACTAACACACGCTAATATACAGTTAATCAATGAACGAGCATTTGTTATCGTTATTTATTACACGATCAGTAATCAACGAAGCGAAGCTGAGTCGATTATGCGAGTGGAATAAATAACGATAACAAAATGTGAGTGAGTTATAATACAAAAAAATACAAAATAATACTGAATAATCACCTGAATAATCTTTGCTGCCTCATTTTCAGCAGTTGACCTCCCTTCCATCCCAACAATTGATAGTAGAACTTCCTGGCCATCCGTCCCTGTCAGTATCACCGCCACTCGTTCCATGTCCTTGCCCACATGCATTAGGGACTTGATCAGCTTCCCATCCCAGTGTAGTGCATACATCTTGGAAGTGATATCGCCAAGTTGCCACTTAGTAATATCTGCCGCCTTCTCAAGCCTTGCAGACTGTCTCCTCCTTCCGTTGTGTTCACAGACAGGTTGTACTCCTCAAGGTTCTTCCCTCCATCTTTACGAAAAGGCAGCAGCCAGTTCTGTCACCGCCCTATTCGAGATTGCGTACTTGTCAGCAATGAAGCAGGCCTCCATAGGAACACTTTCCATCTTCTTGCTGACCTTAGGGAGTGACACAGAAACAGTGTGCATTGGTATCTCAGTGGAATCTTCAGACTCAGGGTCGTGACTTTCTTCTACGGCATCTGCACTATGGGCAGCAGTGGCAGAGCGTAGACAATCTTAGCTTTTCTCTCCTGCGCTGCCTGCTGATCAAGAAACTTGCGCTTCTGCCTTTTTGCTAGTTTCTGATCGCGTGGGCCCAGAGTTGCGGGTGCGAGTAACCCCACGTACACCTTCCAGGTACAACCAGTCTTCCTTATCTGTCTGGTCTTGCTTCTCCAGCTGTTGTTTGCTGCCAGTCTCTTCTCAAACTCGGGTTGAACAAATCCAAAATGGCTGCCTCGTGTTTGCCAAAAACTCCTCCCTTTTCTTGGTCTCTGTATCTGTTGTCCTATTCCTCTTACTCTTCCTTAGTTTGTACTCCTCAATATCTGTAAGGATCATCTGCTCTATCGCTTGCCACGATTTAAGGGTAATACCAGTATTTACCCACAGTCCTGCAAGTCCTTTGTTACAAGTCTGGCGGCATCCAATGCGCTAGACTGAAGATGGCTGGCTTGCTGCAGTGTTTATGATACCCATGGTACTGAAGAAGAACCTGTTCCCCTGTTGGTGGATAAGGGCCAGTGAATCCATCGTTTCTGGTACACTGAAGATGGGGGGACACTTGTCAAAGAGCCACAGCAAGGTCTTGGTTTGGTATTCATGCCTTTAGAAGTGAGGACCAGCAATTAGAAAACAAATATGCCTATTATTACATAAAGTTTGAATTTTATACACCAAAATCTGAAACAAAAATGAGTTTTTTGCAAATATTTTTTATGAATTGTATCACACCCACTGTCTAGTTGTCATATCATCTTTGGCTTTCAATTCTGCATCATTTGGTACCAGCAGCATCTCTGAGGGTCATTCAAAGCGTGATAAATAATTATTTTAGGCATTTTGTGTAGTTGTCGGTAATGGTTTCCACGGTAACAGACTGTCTTACCGTAAGACGTCAATTTTTTTTTACCAAATTTACATTTTTGTGTTCCTGACACTCACTCACAACCTTTAGGAAACTTACATTAAATTCTGAACAACTTGTTTTTTTTGGCCCAGCCTAGCGTGCGTGTTGCACACAAACGAGTTGCCCCTGCGCCACCTTATCACCAGCATCGACGGGCCTACCTCATCTGACACTGGCTTCACGGGTCCAGTGTGCAGTCTGCTGTCCAGCGTGAATGAGATGCAGTACAACGCAGAGTTCAGAGGAGTGCCAGGCGGTGAAGATCTCACGGAGATACCGGAGTATATCCTGGTCAACATGTCCACTGACCAGCAGGTCTCCTACCAGCTGGTCCAGGCTGTGAAGCGGGGCGTTCTCCCGTCCGAGCTGCAGGAGATCAAGTGTGGCAAGGTGTCCCACTCCAGATGGCTCACCACAGCCCAGACGCTCGTGTATATGTGGACAAGAAAGCATGGACTGACTGGCAAAGAACTGAACACCCTGGAAATCCTAGTCAAGTACTGCCTGCAGGTGTACTTCAAATTCTACTACGACATCAAGGTTCACCACAGACTAGAGGACGGCCCCAAGCACATCCTCACGCAGCTCAGAGTGATGAGGTCGCAGCCCAAGAAGGTCCAAACAGCTGTGACCTTCTACGTGCGGACAGGAGCATGGTTCGCACACTCAGAATGTGTCCTCTCGCTGATGGCGAGTCAGAGTGAGGACGACCGCATGTTCGCCGTGACCCAGATTTTGAAGCTGAGGGCTGGCGAGGAGTATGGGGACACCAGTGTAATACCTCGCATCACACCCAAGCTGAACTTGTCAGCCACCAGCTTGCAGACACTGATCAGCTGGCAGCCTGGGCAGGTGCACAAGCCGGCATTCACCTGTTCACTGTCCGGGGATCAGATCCAGGAGATCCTGGTAAAGCCGTACGAGGTTCCGGAGTTCTCTATCCACACTCAGAGCACCGAAAGAGTTGTGAAGCAGGTGAGAGGCTGCGGCAGCAGTGGTGGGGCAGCAGGCCAGAGACGGGCTCATCCGGGCTCGGGCCCACCACCGGGAGACCATGCCCTGCTTCAGGTCTAAGAAGGACATGATGGACACGTTCTAGGCCAACGTAGAGGCTGTGACACTGTGATGTAGTGCCTGATGAACCAACTGATCAGAAAAAGCTTACCACGCTAGTCATTTGGAACTCATATTGGTGCATGATGCAATAAACAGGACCAACCGGACACTGCGTACTCATTGAAGCATTATTCGATAAGGGTGCAATATAAAAGTGCGATTTTGCATAGTAAGAATTGCTCAAATGCAAAAATGGAAATAGATAAAATCGTCTTAGAATTCCATTTGCATAGGAAATTGGCATGCCAAAGTTGAGAAAAAGAATTTTTGTTATACGGCGTACCCTAATAACCGATCAATCGGTTAAAGCAAGGACGAGGTGGTAAAAACACCACAACAGTGCCGCGCCGCGCCAGGTAACTGTGGAAAGTTTACCTTGGCACCCCCGCGGCCTACCACCATCGCCGCCATTACGTGCACCATACCACAATTACAGCGACTACCACCACTCCCTCAAATAACCCCGCTGTGGGGAGTCACCTTGTCGTGGTGGCGGGGCTTGAAGCGTGGTTGACGGCGCCACCTACTCTGGCGGCCTGCCTGCCATTGTTGGGTTCGGTGGCCGTCGACCTCGTGGACCAAGCGCTCCCCCTTCGTCACTGGGAGGTGGAGCCTTCCGGTGATGTCGCCTTTATGCTTCCTCCCCGTTTCTCGCCTTTATTAGGGCGATTCTAGACCGGTGAGACCACTTCTCTTCCGTCTCACGCTCTTCTTCCTGTTAAATTCAGCCTCCGCTCCCCACGTGTTTGCCGTGCGTGGAGTCCAGTAATTCCCCGCGCGCCACTCTAATTGGGAGTTTGAGTCCAACCGCAGGGGGGTTGTAGTTCCCCGGTGAGGCAACACGCTCCTTTGGTAGGGGGGTGGGGGTTAGGACGAGGAGGTACAGTGTGCCCCCGCTGGATCAATCGGCTGGTCATGCGTTGGCTAGGGCAAGCGGAGGTTGCCTGGTGGGCACCGCATCGGGTCCCGCGGCTGCCACCACACACTTAGGCAACCGAAGCGTTATACTTCCCCGCTACCCTGGAGCTGTTGGGTGTAGGTCCTTCCCAACAGACTAGCTTCCCCTGTATGGGCTCCGTGGTGGGTGGGGGCGCGGGGGAAGTGAAGCAATTTGTTTAGGTATCAAGCTAAAAAAAATTTACCCGGCCGGCCTCTCTCCCTGACGTCGCTTGTCCCTCGACATCCTCCCCATTGGATTCTTCTCACAATTGCCACTCGGCGCCTTTCCAGGCCCGACGTGCGCACGAATAGGGGCAGCCGCCCCCCGTCCCTCCCCAGCTCCACGGTCTGGAGATCCCCACTTTAATGGGACGCAGAAAGCATTGAGAGACGAGCCTGGCCCTAGGGGCACTTTTAAGTTGGACACCTTGCTTCTGTCCAACGGTGTCCCAGGCCTTGACTTACAGAGCAAATTACATGATATTTTTCAAGGCTTATGGTTGTTCGACGCCATCCGACTTATTTATGATGGACAATGACGAACAAATAAGGTGCACATAAATTTGCTGCGGCAGATGATGCTTCTCTGCGTATGAGGAAGCCACAAAGATGGAAATTGGAGCGAGTACATTACAGAGCCGAATCATTCGCTCCGTAAATGTTGGAGACGGCCTGATGACACATCCCCAACACCTTTTGAGAAAAAATACTACATACACCCACTGTCCACCAAGCCCCTACCCCTACTTTGGTAAGGGCGTATTATAAGGAGAGTGGTGGCAACTTTTCCTTGCGCGCGGTATTTGGCGAAGGAAATGGGAATGATCCCGGAAGGCCACCTGAAAACGGTATGGCAGGGGGGGTCTAATCCGAGCAAGGACCATACACTCAGGCTCGGAGCTCTTCCACAGGCCCATCACCGAAGACAGCATTGTTTGCTACCATCAAACATCATCCAATAATTCAATGACCAGCCAAAGCGTAGTCTACAACTAAGATCTTTGAGTTTTCGGAGGCAGAAATACTAAACATGTGCCCGGAAAGAGTTAAAGGGTCTATAAGGTCAGAGGAAGCAAAAAAACATGATCATTATAACTTTCTACGGATCAAGTCTCCCCGATTCCATCAGATCGGTTCCCCCAGTCTCTAAAGATAAAAGCCTTTATAACCGCATATGCACAGTGCATAGTGCTACAGCTTTGGGCACGGCAAAAATTTTGTAAATACCCTCCTCGCTTGGGTCGATACTCGGCGTTGGGTGCCCATCCACCAGCTGACTGTACGGTCAAACTCCCTACGGCTTCCACTGCCGTGTTGATCAACCACGAGTTACTGACAGTGTGGGGGACTTATAAATTCGAAGAAGACATCCTTTATTTGGCCTAACTCCCACTTTATCAGGATTGGGAGCCCTAGCGCCAGAAGGAGGAACCTCTTACACAGACCAAGCAGGCGGGAGGAAGCAGACTACGCATCCGCGAGGGCTGCTGCTTCTTCCTAAGAAGCTTTAATCAGCCTCCGCAGTTCCACCCACAACATTTCTCTAAACCTAACCCAGCCATCCAATGAAGAATAAGTTCTCGCTACTTGGCCGTGTGATTCTGTGGAAGCTGTGACTCCTCTCAGAAATTGGAGCCTCCAATCACCTCTAGTGTAGTGCTTGCCTGCACACGGGAAAACTGACAATAGTTGAAATCCTCCTCTAAAGAGGCTCCACAAAAGATCCTATAAAGAGCTCAAAAGCGAACTCCGCAGTTCCAATGAGTCCTTATGACTCAGTGGGAGTCCTCCGGCTATAAAACTATCAATTGCTGAGCAGGAGGGGATGGACTGCGTACAGATACACCTACTGATAGGTAGTGGAGTACTGACGTGACTCTAGTATCACTGCCCCTGTTACCACCCCTGAAGCGGCAGCGACACAGCTCAAACAAACACGCTGATGGCGAAGGTTGTCTCACAACTTAGGACCACACAAGTATGGTTGATCGCCATGCTGATAAGCAATCTTCAAGACCCTTCGTCGGAGCAGCAGAAACCTAGAAGTTGGTAAATCTTCTGTCAGTAAATCTGCATCTTGGGGGACATTACGGTCTCTACTACTGCCGCGGCGTCCTCGTATGAGAACCCCGATTTCAACGCCGGTAATGGAACGCAAGCGCCAACCGACATGTCGGGAAATGTACAGAAAAGTAGTTTATCCATCTTCTACAACACAGAAAAAAGATGCTGGGCTTTCAAATGGGCGCACAAGCGTCTACAAGCCGTAAGGCTTCTCATCATCTTCACGCACGAAATAACATCTTCAAACCTACAATGGAATATTCGTCCGGATTTACGTGCAAATTGGGAGGAACTAGTCCTTCTCATCAACGAGTTGGACCAGAATATAATCTGTTTACAAGAAACAATGATAGGGCCAGGGAGGTTGTCTCTGCCCGACAGGTTTTATACCTGTACACGCCACCACTCAGCAGGTGGTGGCTTTTAGTGGCTGGTTGTAGGCCCTTACGCATGTCGGATGTCCCCTTAACGTCATCCCGTGCAATCACCCTTGCAGGCTGTAGCAGGTCGGATCCATCTGCACAAGGACATACCACTGTCTTTGCCTCAAATAATCTACCTCCAAAGGGACACGACATACCTCTCCAAGATCGAGGATCTTTATCCGCCAGCTTTCCCCGTCAGTTTTTCTCATTGGAGACATAGAATCGGGCGGCATTCTCTGTTGGGGAGATTCCACCAGAAATCGTCGCGGTTGATTCTCTCGTAACTCGTATAGATAGGCAAACAACTGAAATATATTTAAACACGGAGAAACAACCACATTTCCATTCGCAGACGGGAACATTGACTGCATATTGTACCTATCACTCTGCAGTCCACAGGTCGCCCTCGACTTCTCATGGGAGGTGGCCGATCTCTTCGGGGAAGTGACCATATCCCATACTACTTAAAAACAGCGATCTCGCCCCCTTCCCGATGTACTCCAAAAAGGGCTCTCTCGTGCAGATGGAGAGGCTTTCAAAAGGCTGTGTTGTTTTCTTGAACATCATCATAGATGACGTCCAAACAATAGATGAGGTCCAGGTAGATTTATTTTGTTGTTCTGCGAATCCATTGCAGCCTCGCGAGCATCCCGCACACATATGAGATCTTTCTCTCTCGCGACCTGTTCCGGGGTGGGACTAGGACTGTACGGCAGCGAGGAGTAACTCCGCCGTGATGAGACGCAATACATTTTGCGGCCAACTTCAGTAGACCTAAAATAAAAATAATATCTTCACAGGTTAAGAGCTAGACTACCGACGGGTTATGAAAGGAGTTCTCGGCACTCCTCTTGAGGGCTTAATAAGTACGATCTGTGCATCTACCACGGTGTCCAAGGTTCTTGGCAACAAAGAGGTGAGGAAAAATGAAGGGGAAGTTTATCCAATCCGCCCCTCCAGTTCTACGATATGGAGAACCCTGTGGCAGATCCTTGACTGTAGCAGAGGAATTTGTTCCCATTTTGTGTCAGTGGCGCAGGACAGACCTTGCGTCTCCAAGTGCTAGGGAAGACTGCGATAGAACAGAGAGCAGTAGATTTTCATCCAGAGGGCCGGGAATCTTACAATGTTCTTTTACCACCTCGTGAGCTGTCATAGCCATGAAGGTTTGCGCTTGACAATTCCCCAGGCCAAGATGATGTACCATATGCGATGCTCTGTCATCTAAGAAGATGAGGCTCTATGATTTCTTTGTTGAGCATTTTATTAATAGGATCTGGATTGAAGGAACCTTTCACAAGTTAGCTGGGTGGGCGGTGGTGACCCAGATTCCCTAAGCCTGGGAAGGACCACTCACTACCGACGAATGTACAGCCCTATACCCTGGACTTCATGTGTCGTGTTAAGTTATTCGAAAAAATGGTAAATAGTCGATTGTATGGTTTTTGGAAACGCGGGAAACTTTTCTCCGTTCTCAGTGTGGATTCCGTAAGCAATCACTCTACTACGGAAGCGCTTATTCCTAGGAGTCATCCATATGCGTGGGCATTTGCCTCTCGACAACACCATTGTGACCATATTTTCGACCTTGAAAAGGCTTACGACACGCTTGGAGACACGGTATATTGCAATCTCTGTATGAGTTGGGCTAAGCGGTCGTTTGCCTGTGTTCATTCTCAGAGTTTCCTAGCCACCGGGTTCTTAGAGTTCGAGTTGGCAACATCGTTTTCTGAACACCCGCTTCCCAGGTGGCATCCCCTCAAGGTAGCGTCTTGAGTGTAGCTACTGTTCGCTGTGACATCCAAGGTATTGTTGATGTACTGCCAGAGCGGAGAGGGGATTGTTAGTACATTATAAAGTGGTGATTATTCCATTCTTTTGCTCTTCCAGGGATGTCGGTTGCAGAGAAAAGACTTCAACTGCTATTGATAAAGTTTGTGAATGGACGACGAATCGTGGCTTCAGTTCCTCCACACGAAGACGGTAGCGTTCATTTATTGCAGGAACCGTGGCATCATCCCGACCAGACCTACCATCTTACGGAAGAGAATACCATGTAGGGAAGAGACCCGGTTTTAGGGACTCATTTTTTGGACAATAGATGCCTTGGGTGCCTCTCACCTTCGTGCTCACAAGATGACGTCCTCCTGACCATGGATCTACTGAAAGTCCTCTCGCACACCAGGCGGGGGGCTGATCGCGCGCCAACTCCTCATATCTTCATCCGCCTCACTTATCCTTTCCGAAGCTTGAATTATGATGGGAAGTGTACTCCTCCGGCCACCACCCAACTCGACTGGGATAGCGGATGATTCGTTTAAATCATGCTGGTGTCCGTATGGCAACCGGGGCGTTATGGGCTCTCCCATCCAGTCTATTTGTGGATGCTGGTGTCCTCCCCATTAGATCTTAAACACCAGGCCCTCCTGTAAGAGGTAGGGTATCGCCTCCAACGACTCCCTGACTCAATAGCTTGCGTGCTGTGTCTTGTGATCAGGATCGCAAACGACCATGGGGACGAAGAAGCTTACCAAAGCCCCTTGGTTTCCGATTTGACAGCTATTTATGGGGACGCATATCCTTCCTGCCTTTACGGAATCTGCCCGCATAGCCTACGACAGGCGGTACAGGGGCTTACTACCAAGGAAGTGTCTTATTGCAAAAGTCCCTTCCGCTCTCAAAAAGGGTCTTTACCTCATCAGGCTGAGCTCCGTGCCAGTTTTTAGGACCACTTTGCACACATCAGAGTCGGTCCCTGTCTTTACTGATGGTTCCAAATCCCAGACGAAGGAGTTGGGGATTACGGTGTCGTATTCCCATCGTTTAAAACAAAGCGTCAGCCTTCCAAGTGCTTTCGATCTGTTTTTTTACGGCTGAAATAAGTCTATTTTATATGCTCTCATGCTTATTTTTACCCTTCCGGATGTCCTTTACAATTTTTAGTGAGTCTTGAGTGCTCTTCAACACTAAGTAATTTTAAACTCCTCCCCATCCCGCTGGTTCAATGCCATCCGGAATGCTTTATCTGCTCAAGAGGCGAGGCCGGACGGTCAGTTTGCCACGCGGGTACCGGCACATGTAGGTGGTTGCCGGTAATAGAGGAAAGCTGAGGCCTTGGCAAAAGCTGCAGCTAGAAGACCCAGCTCTATCACATTTTGCAGTGCCCGGCTACGACTACGCTCGGCAAATCAATAGATCAGTTCAAACAGTTGGCAGACGTTGGATACTATAGGGGCCAAAAATAAACTGCGCACCATCGCCAAAGTATCGAGGACTGGAGCTACGCGGTCTCTCCGGAGATGGAGACTGCCTTGGCCACGATTGCGTATGGTCAACACTCTATATACTCATGGGTTCCTAATGGAGGGGGGCCACCCTTCCTTACTGTGATGATTGTTTGGTCCCCTAACTGTGCTGTGGCACTGCTGGTCGCGTTGTCCCAGTCTTGGGACATTAAGTGTGCCCAATTTTTTCGTCCGTGTCGTCGTGTCGGGACCGGTATGCCTTTACCGTCTCCCCTGGCATTGGGAGAGAGGTGTTCCTCCGGTACATGAAGTCCAGTACATTTATGAGAAAGGCTGGCCTTCTTCACACAGTTATGCTGTTTTAATATTTAACTTAGATTGTTTTTAATGTACTCCTTGTCTTTGAGTATTGTAGTTACTGTTTCACTATTTTTATTCTATCTTAAATTTGATTGTAGTTTTACTTACATGCATCTTTTGTAAGCAGGCGTCAAGAACCACCGCAGTTGCGGTCCCTTAAAACTATAATCAATCTATCAATCCATCGTTTAACAAAGACGTCAGACTCCAAGGTTTTCATCTGTTTTTTACGGGAAAAATAAGTGCCTGCATTTATATGTCTCATGCTTATTTTTCTACCATACGGATGTCTCTTTTACAAATTTTTAGTGATTCTTGTAGTGCTCTTCAGATCACTAGTAATTTTAACTCTCCCCATCCGCTGGTCAAATGCCATCCTGGAAATCGGCTTTATCTGCTCAAGAGGCGAGGCCGGACTGTCAAGCTTTGTTGGGTACGGCACATGTCAGTGGTGCGGTAATGGGGAAGCTGATGCCTTGGCAAAAGCTGCAGGTAGGAAGAACCAGCTCGTATCAACCATTTGCCGTGCCGGCTAGGACCTGCGCTCGGCAAAGCCATAGATCAGTTCAAAAACAGTTGGCAGGACGGTTGGATTATATAGGCAAAAATCAAACTACGCACCATCCGCCAAAAGATATCGAGGACTGGAGCTACCTGCGGATCTCTCCACGGAGATGGGAGGAGACGGGCCTTGGCACGATTGCGGATTGATCACAGTCTATATTACTCATAGGTTCCTCATGTAGGGGGGGCACCCACTTACTGTGCTGATTGTGTCCCCTTAACTGTGCGGCACTTTGCTGGTACGAGTGTACAGTCTTGGGGACCTATAGTGTGCAATTTTTGTCCCGGTTGTCGCGGGTCGGACGCGTGCTACGTCCTCTCCCTGGCATGGAGAGAGGTCTGTTCCTCCGGGACATGAAGTCCATACCTTTATTGAGAAGGCTGGCCTTCTCAAAACATTTATGATGTTTTTAATATTCAATTATTATTGTTTTTAATGTACTTTGTTCATTGTATGTATTTCGTATTGCAATATTTTATTCTATCTTAAATTGTTTTTGAGTTTTACTTATCATGATCTTATGTAAATGCAGGCGTCAATAGCCCCGCAGTGCGGCGCCTTAAAACTATAAAGCAATCAATCATTTATCAATAAGATGTAAAATTAATGGTGTTTACGGACATCGGCACGCTTCCTCCTGGCTCCTCACCGACGCGGGCCACCAAGGTTGACAAGCACGCCGGTACAGAGAGTCTATGTTAATGTCTGGAACTTTGAATTCAATGCTAATGGGGGCATTATCCGAAGGTAAGCAGTCCACCTTATGCACACAAAAGGACTTAATATTTTCTACAGATTTATATGACGCCAAACACACATCGAGTTCCGATACCCAACTTCCACCTTTCCTATATGTCATATCACTCATATAGTGGTTAGTTAGTGACTTTAAATTATTTAAAACCAACATATTATTATCAATGCAAATTGTAGATAGCACATAAGCATTAGCATTGGGAGTATTTACACGGTCAGGAAGGTTTGGGTACTCGTACGTGTGACCGTTTGGAATTCCACTACGGGCAGATAACTCACGAATATAATCACCAAACCTACAGTTTAGGTCACCCATGATGACGTAATTACAATCACCGTCGCTAATTTTCTCTTGGATGGCTGCAAACGACTGGTGGGTGAAATATTCAGAGTCATGGGGTGGAATGTAACAGAAACCAAACAAAACATTAGGAATACATTGGATCTTGAACCACACTTGATCATCTGCACAATAATCGATGCTATAGTAACGTGACGTCCTAGGTAGTTTCTCACCATAACAACCGTTCCTCCTCGGTGAGACGAAACACTGCTCGCACGCCTAAAGGTTACAAACCCAGGCAAACTAATGTTCATTTTCGTCTTCGTTTCGTTCAGGCTAACTATATCATATTGCAACAAGAGTGTTTGCACTACTGGTTTTTCTAATTTAGTTTTCACTGCATTGATGTTCCAAGCCACGATCTTGATACATTTCTCGGACCGTTGTTGTGGTCTTCCTAAAAAGACATCAGTTTAAATTTGTCGATCACTTCTCTATCCTTATATAACTGGCGTTCCTTATAGTTAATATAAATGTTGCAACCAACGTTTTCGGGTTTATCTTTCTCCATCTGTTCCGCTTCCTTCAGTCGTTTCCACTCCTCTCTCACGTCGGGATGCGTGTCCTTCTTTATGAAGATCCGCTTGAAAGTCTCGCCAGCGTCCTTCAGGAGTTTGGCTCGCTCCAGCACGGCGTCACGGTCCTCTCGCGACGCTACCGTGACCAGGATGGGTCGACGCCTTCCTCCAGCCTTACCCAGCCGTCGTGATGTTCTCACGTCCATAGTTGAACCAATGGTTGTCCACACCTTCTTGATCTTAGCATCATCCGTAGTAGCGCCGTCAGTGGAGGAGGGACAGTCGTGTGATTGAGAGCGTAAAAGAATTCTTGGAGAATTCTTGGAGAGCACGTATGAGAGAGAATGAGAGGCAGGGGGCCCCTCAGTGATGGGGACCCCGTATGCATGTGATGCAGAGAGAGGAAGGAGGGGAAAATGAAACTCCTAGCTGCAGTGGCGGCTCGTGATAAAATAAAATGGGGGGGACTGCAAGCTTCACACAACAGTAGGATACACAAATTTTTACCTATCTCGGTATGAGTTGTAGTTGATGTTCACGGATTTCAGGGCATGGTAGTAGTGGTGGTGGTAGAAGGGATGGTGGGGGTGGCAGTAGAGGGGATGGCTGAGGTGGTGATGGTAGAATTACAGTATTACTTGAAAATAAAGTCAGTACCGCTTGATTTCAGTCTTTTCATTTAATGTCAGCCGGGATAAGTTGATGTTTTGCAAATACTTCACTGGATTTTTCATCGTCATAGGGTAATTCAAGAAAGCACGATTTAACCACACCATCTTTTTTTTTTCTTTTTTTTTTCAAAAAAAAGGGGGATGCACGAACGCAATCCCCCGCTAACAAATATTTTGCACTCGAGTTAACCACATTTGGGTTAATCGCAAGGGTTAGCACCGCCGGAGTACAATGGTGGGCCTCTCCCTGAGAAAACTGCCTTCAGGATCGCGGTTCACCTGTGCCAGGTAAGTATTGAACACCATACTCTCCTGTGCCAGAGGTAATTAAGTATGCACACCCACCGTCTACACGCACTGGGGACGAGACTAAAAGCTGCACGGCTGCAGCTCTTTGAGTTCACAAGTGGCGCGGCGGCAGCACACACATGAATCGTACAGCAAATATGAAAGTAACTTACATTTAGGTCTGGTTTTAATGAAAATTCACTTAGTAACGTATTGAAAATAACATGTAATGACTTTTTATTATGATATATTTGTTAGTAGTGTATCAATTCTGCTGTGTCTCTAAAGACATCATACACCTGGCAGTGAGTGTCTGGGGGTGCTGCAGCTCCGCAGCCCTATGCCACGAGCCGCCACTGCCTACCGTAGATAACAGTAAAGTCGCCAGGACAATTTTTTTCTTCTGTTTACAGCCGTGTGGTGGCGTTCCAGAAACGTAACATTTCTACATTCATGATTTCAGGACAGTTAGAAGGGGCTATCTGGAGAGTCTGTGGCATTTTGTGTCTTCATCTGTGTTATATTATGGCTATAAATGAATAAATGACAAAAATATTTACAAAGTGGCTACCAACAGTGAAGTCGCCATCTAGTGTTTATTTACTGAGTGTCGTACCGCTGTCGTCGTCGCCCGAAAAAAAAACGCTTAGTGAAATTTGAAACCGTCTATACTTGCAGCTACAAAGCATAAAGCAACGCTGAAACAGAGTAGATTATACAGTCATGATATAAACTACTGTGTATTATCTTCAGTGGCACATAAAAATCAGTGGTAATGCTATAATTCTTAATATATGGCGCCTGGTGACATTAGTGCAGGTGGCGACTTCACTGTTATCTACGGTATCTATGCTTCCCCCTTTTGCTTCTCTCCCAACAGATGACGCATGTGGCAGAACGCCGGAGCCAAGGCTTCACCGCGGTGACTCCCGACTCAAGATCTAGATCAAGGCTCGGCAAAGTTTTCCTGAAGTACACACACACACACACACACACAGCCACGTCGTCACATCAGCCACACCCTTGTGACAGCCCTCCGTCAGCCCTAACCACCGCCAGGTCTGCAGACTCCCCCTGCTGCTGCCGGAGAGGAGTACCCCAGGGCCCGCATCCTCCATCCCTAGCCCTGTGCCCTGCAACAACCTGTCCCAGCCGCAAAGTAAGCCACGACGCCTGTCTTGGGGGTTACGGGCGGTATTATTCTAGTGTTTGTCCATACTCCCCCTCTCCCACAAAACAAGCTGGGGGACCCGGGGGAATGTCTAGTGTTTGTCCATACTCCCCCTCTCCCACAAAACAAGCTGGGGGACCCGGGGGAATGTCTAGTGTTTGCCCATACTCCCCCTCTCCCACAAAACAAGCTGGGGGACCCGGGGGAATGGCTAGTGTTTGCCCATACTCCCACTCTCCCACAAAACAAGCTGGGGGACCTGGGGCAATGTCTAGTGTTTGCCCATACTCCCCCTCTCCCACAAAACAAGCTGGGGGACCTGGGGCAATGTCTAGTGTTTGCCCATACTCCCCCTCTCCCCCAAAACAAGCTGGGGGACCTGGGGGTATGTCTACTGTTTGCCCATAATCCCCCTCTCCCCAAAAACAAGCTGGGGGACCTGGGGCAATGCGGGATATTTGGCTGGGGTACAAAATATGCGTGAAACCCAAAAATCTTTTTATTTTTGGGGTGTTGAAAAAATTCCCTTGAACTAGGGAAAATTCATTGGTTTTCTTCCTGGTCCACAAACGGTTAAAATAGACGAAAGTTTCGCGTCTTTTTTCAGAGACACAAACTTTTTTTTCTTGCCTAAATGGGTTGTTCTAAGGGAGATATTTTTTATTTTCAAAAAAAAAAAAAAAAAAAATATACCTGTGGGTTAAGGTTAGGTTAGGTTATTAAAACATATGTTAGGTAGGGTTGTTTTTTTTTTTTTTTTTTTTTTTTTTAGGGGGGGGGGGGGGGGGTTCGAAAAATAAAAAAAGCCCCATTAGGAAAAGCCCTATTGTAGGCCAAGAAAAAAATTGTGTGTCTCTGAAAACGACCGCGAAATCGCCTTATTCCCGGTTGGGTAAGTTAATTTGGTTAGGTTAGGATAGGAAAATTTTGGGTTGGGTAGTTTGGGTTAAATTTTGGGTTGGGTTAGGTTACAGGGGGTCAACCCCCCCGCTGGGTTAGGTTTATTTTGTTTAGGAAAAATTTCTGTAGTTTAAAAGGGAAATTACCCCCAGATCTAGGAATTTTAAAACCCCTACACGTAATTTAAATTACTGTTTCACGCATAATTTTTTCCCCCACCCGAAAATACGCATTCCCACAGGTCCCCAAGCTTGTTTGGGTAAGTGGGAGAGTAGGGGGCAAACACTAAATTTTACCTTACGGGAAGGTTTGACTCTAGGGGTCAAGGGGCGTGGCAGTGCCCTTTGCCTTATCACCTGGACTGCCTTATGAAGCATATCTATTCATAGACGCCTTCACTGCCCCTCTTGGCAAACTGTACTTGGGTCACCGTCAGGGGTTGACTGTGTGGGCATGCATTGCAAGCCACGTATTACAACCCCTTCAATTTAGTCTGACCATGGGGATATTTTTAACCTAAAAGTCACTAAAATAACCTAATTAACCCTACAAAAAAAAAGCCGGGGCGAAAATGAAAAATAACACCAGGGGGGTCGTGGGGGGCGAGGCCCCAAAGAGGTTAGGTGACGTCATCCTGGGGGTAAAATAATGTAAAAATGACTGGGTCTGGGTTCGGAAAAATTTAGTTTCACCCCAACCCCCGATTTTCTGATGCGCCTTATGTTTTTTTTGGTGTGTTTTTTATGTGTTTGAATGAAATCTGCTACCGTTTTCTGTCGCAATTTTTTTTTTTTTTTTAAATTTTTTTTTAAATTAGGTAAAGGTTGGTTTGGTATGGGTTAGGTTGATAAAAGGGTTTGGTTTTTTTTTTTTTTGTTTTTTTTCATTTAAAAAAAAAAAAAAAAAATTGCGCAGAAACGATTTGCAGATTCTTCACAAAACATAAAAAAAACACCGAAAAACATAAGGTGCATCAGAAAATCTTGGTTTGGGGAAACTAAATTATCCCAAATTTTTTTTTTTCTCCATTTTGGGAAAAATTAATAAAAAAAATAAAGAATTGAATTTGTCTGAGAACCTGGACCCACATAATTTTAAAAACTTTACCAAGCAAGCCCCAGGCCGGTTAGTGAACTAGCGGGTTGGGGGGGGCATTTCCCCCCCAAATTTGGTTTAAAAAAATATGATTGCAAGTCAAACCGGCCCCCAAAATTTGGTTATAATGGCGAGAATGCGCGGCGCTACTGCCGTTCCCCTTACGTTTGCTATATTTATTTTGCTGAGTTACTGTGCAGTATTAGACCCCTTTCGTGTAACCTTTAAAACTTACATACATTTGAACATTGTATAGTTGTCTAATAGCGCCCCCCAAAACCCCAACCCTCCCCCTCCGGAGGCCCCCCCCCTTTTGGGGGTTAGGGGCGTGGGCCGGGCAGTTTGCCTCCGGAATTTGCCTCCCGGGCAATTTGCCTACCCGGGGGAATTTGTTTCGGCCCTTTTTACGGGCCTTTGCTCCCGGGCATTTTGCCTACCGACACTTGCCCACGGACATTTGCCTCGGACACTTTGCCTACGGGCCTTTGCCTCAGTTTTTCCACAGGAAAATTTTTTTTTCTCAAAATTTTTCAAAATAATCTCTATTACTTTTTTGGGGATGAAATTTTATTAGATTTTTTGCCCATAATTTTTCAAAACTTGTATATATAGAATGCTTGTCCTTGTTAATTGGGGGTTTGAGGGGAGACTGCTGAAAAATTGAAAAAAATCGGTTTAATAAAATTTTGAATGAAAATTATTAAAAAACTAACTTTATTGGG
>JACEEZ010001235.1:0-13991 GCA_016584305.1 Chionoecetes opilio | reverse complement strand
GCAGGGAGGGGTGGGGGCTTAAAATCGCCCGCCACTAGGGGTTTAGGTGGGATGCCATGGGGGGCAGCCCCCCTGCCTCCAGTTGGTGTCGCTGGCTCCTGTACAGGTTGTACACAGTGAGGTCGAGTCCTCCCATGTGCAGCTCCACCGCCAAGGCCTCCACGCCATCTCCACAGTGCGCCGGGTCGGTGATTCTGCGGTGAGGGAGGGCGCTCCTCACCAGCGTCACGCAGCCACGGGTGCCTAATTTTAATTGGATATTTCAACATACATATATAAAAAACAGATTTGAATAATAATAGTACAATGGTTTTGGGTCAGCGCGCTAATGCAGTGCGCGCTAAAAAAAGGGGGTTTGAAGTGAGAGGGTGAGTTACATGATTGTTAATTAAGTTACATTAGAAAACAAAAAATAAAGGTTATGAAAAAGTATATATGAATACTGAAAATTAATAAAAACAATTTTATAACAGTGTGGCCTAAAACCACACGTTTTCTCTTTAGAGCTGGTGTTAGAGAGAACGAAGTTTATAGGAGAAAACTGTTACAATACTCCCCTCCTAGCGACGAGGGAGGAGGAACGAGATTTTGGTGGGGAGCGGTGCTGCTTGCTGCTGCTGTTCTGTTGCAGATTTGATGGTAGAAATGTGGAGGGCTGTGGTGACCAGTTGCTGGCGTGGCAGTGTTGCCCCCATGGCAGTGGGGCCGCCGGCTGTGTGCGGCGGGGCAGTATTCCCGCCATGGGGGGGTTTGCAGGCGTGGCGGTGTTGCGGGCGTGGCAGTGTTACCGCCATGGCCAGTGGTCCCGCCGGCTGTGTGCGGGCGTGGCAGTATTGCCGCCATGGCAGTGTTGCAGGCGTGGCGGTGTTGCGGGCGTGGCAGTGTTTACCGCCATGGCAGTGATCCCGCCGGCTGTGTGCGGGCGTGGCAGATTGCCGCCATGGCAGTGTTGCAGGCGTGGCGGTTTTGCGGACGTGGCAGTGTTACCGCCATTGCAGTGGTGCCGCCGCTGTGGGGTGGGCGGGGCAGTATTGCCGCCATGGCAGTGTTGCCGTCGGCTGTGTTGCGGGCGTGGCAGTGTTCCGGGCCATGGCAGTTTTTGCGCCGGCTGTTGCGGGCGTGGCAGTGTTGCGGCCATGGCAGTGTTGCCGCCTGGTAGTTTTGCCGCCTGGTAGTGTTGCCGCCAGGTAGTGTTGCACCCTGGTGATGAGTAATCAATCTCCAGGGCGGTGAGTAATCCACAGGGCGATGAGTAATCCACAGGGCGGTGAGTAATCCACAGGGCGATGAGTAATCCACAGGGTGGTGAGTAATCCACAGGGCGGTGAGTAATCCACAGGGCGGTGATTAATCCAGAGGGCAGTGAGTAATCCAAGGGCGGTGAGTAATCCACAGGGCGGTGAGTACCGACCGTGGAGTAAGTTACTCAAAACCCGCGGGGCCGAGGGGTAGGGTTTTGACTAAAGACGCGGGAAACCACGCTGAGGAGCAAGGGCCGCGCTGAATGCGTGTGAGGCCGTGCTGAGGACGCAGGAAGGCATCAGAGGTTGCAGAGGCCGCGCAGAATGCGCATGAGGCCGCTGAGACGCAGTAAGGCGTCAAGAGGGAGTAGAAGCCGCGCAGAGTGCGCATCAGGCCGGTGAAGACGCAGTAAGGCGTCTGGGGGGGGCAGGGGCCGCGCTAAAACGCGCATAAGGCCGGGCTGATGACGCAAGAAAGCATCAGAGGGGGGCACAGATGGTGGCCAGGGTGGGAGGGTGGGAGGGGATAACCTTTAAGGTGGAAAGCTACACATGAGTGTAGTTCTCCTGACCTATAGCTCAGCGAAGCGACCCCAAAAAGGAGGCTAAGTTTTTCGCCATAGGAGTGTTAGGACGGATGTGTCTTAAGACGCAGGTCCCTCCACTGGGAGAATTGTGCTCTTCTATAGCACTTTTTATACCCACCTATAGACCATAGCTACACTCCGGGGTCACCAATTAAAACCCGTGACGGGAATGATAATAGCTAGTTGGTCACATTGGTGAGAGAAACTCTGGACTCCAGTGGTAAGGTTAAATTTTAATTGTTTTTTTTTTTTTGATTTGTAAAGGTTTATTGTACAACTAAGCATACAGGACACACACACACAATACAAGTATGTACAGAATGCATATGCAGGAGCAAAGAAGTACAAAGCGGGCATCAGCCCGCCAGTGAGGAGGGTATCCCGTCAGGCTACGGAGGGTCGCGTGGAGACGTGGTGAGGGTGAGTCACCTACGTCACTTGGTCACCCTGCCGGGCGCGACAGGGTGTGGGTACGTGATGTATCAGCGGGGAGGGGGCGCTGCTCGCAGCACCCCCAACATCACGTCTCTCGGGGTGTGGCGGACCATGAGGGCGGCCCTGCCTTCACGCCCACTCAGCAGCCCCCCACCCTGCAGGCTGGGCGGCGGGGGCCGGGGCCCCGGGCTCGGGGGGGCGGTGGCGGGGCAGGACAGGAGGTAGTGCACCAGGGGGCGACGGGTGTGCATCTCGCAGGGGGTGCCACACTTCCCCCTCGAAGTCCCTGTAGCTCCTCTCTGGTGCAGTACCCCAGACGCACACGCTGCATTTAGTGCGCCATCGCCCGGGGTTGTTGCGGGGTGGCGTCCAGTGGGTGGTATCGGTGGCTGCAGCTTTACCAGGCCGCCTGCCTCTTCCTGGCCCCCCAGCTCTGGGTGTGTCTGGTGAGCGCAGTGCGCTGCGGCCCGTCTCGCCTGCGCCTTGAGCTGCTGTAGGCTGGGAGGCACGTGCATGGTGACGCTGGGGCCGCGGGCGGCTCGCTTGGCGGCCGCGTCCGCCGCCCGTTACCTGGGACCCCTACGTGGCTGGGGATTTAATTTTTAATTGATTTGTAAAGGGTTTTTATTGTACAACTAAGCATACAGGACACACACACACAATACAAGTATGTCAGAAATGCATATGCAGGAGCAAAGAAGTACAAAGCGGGCTTTCAGCCCGCCAGTGAGGAGGGTATCCGTCAGGCTACGGGAGGTCGCGTGGAGACGTGGTGACGGTGAGTCACCTACGTCATTTGGGGTCACCCTCCCGGGCGCGACAGGGTGTGGGTACGTGATGTATCAGCGGGGAGGGGGCGCTCCCGCAGCCCCCCCAACATCACGTCTCTCGGGATGTGGCGGACCATGAGGGCGGCCCTGCCTTACGCCCACTCAGCAGCCCCCCACCTGCAGGCTGGGCGGCGGGGGCCCGGGGCCGGGCCTCAGGGGGGCGGTGGCGGGGCAGGTTGGGAAAGTAGTGCACCAGTGGGCGACGGGTGTGCATCTCGCAGTGGTCGCACACTTGCCCCTCGAAGTCCTCCTGTAGCTCCTCTCTGGTGCAGTAGCCCAGACGCACACGCTGCAGTAGTGCGCCATCTGCCCTGGGTGTTGCTGGGTGGCGTCCAGTGGGTGGTAGTGGGTTTGGCTGCAGCGTACCAGGCCGCCTGCCTCTTCCTGGCCTCCATTTTCCGGTGTGTCTGGTGAGCGCAGTGCGCTGCGGCCCGTCTCGCCTGCGCCTAAAGCTGCTGTAGGCTGGGAGGCACGTGCATGGTGACGCTGGGGCCGCTGGCGGCTCGTTTGGGGCGGCCGGCGTCCGCCGCCTCGTTACCTCGGACCCCTACGTGGCTGGGGATCCATTGAGCCTGACACCCTTCCCTGCGCGACAAGGCTCTGTAGGCTGCCTAGGATGGTGGTGATGAGCCCACGTTGTCCTGGGATGCGTTTGTTGGAGGCCTGCAGCCCGTCCGGGAGTCGGTGTTTTATTACCACAGTTGCCCCCCGGCGGTGCAGGCATGTTCGAGGGCGTGCTGGATGGCCACAGCTCAGTCTGGAGTGTGGAGGCAGTTGTTAGACGTCCGCCAAGACAGCTCTGTCCCACCCGTGGTGACGAACCCCGGCACCTGTTCTGCCCTATCCGGGTCGACCGACCCGTCAGTGAAGTATACACGGCTGTCCCGCTCGGCGACCTGGGCCATGGCCATCAGCGCGTGCTGCCGCAGCCCCCCGGTGGTGCACATGGCTTTACGGCAGGCAACTGCGTGGGGGTGAACTCTGCGGCGGGGGGCCCCCACGGGGGCGGAGCATTGTAGGGGGGGGCGGGGACATCGGCCTCCCGCCACGGCCCGGTGATCCCGCGTGAATGAGGCTGTGGGGGCTAGCGAGGTGTTGATGAGCCACGGTTTTTGCCGCGCAGGCACTCGATGCCCTGCGTCCCTGGCCAGCCGGGGTCTCCTCTGCGCCACGCCCTCCACGTCGCGGGGGGGGAATACTCTGGCCACGCGACAGGCCATGATGCACTGCACCCTGGTTTGGGGAGGGGCACCAAGCTGGTCTCGCTCTGCATTACGCAGGCGCTTTGGGCCATCTCGGAGCCCCCAGCATGGTCCTCATGGCGTTGTTCTGGAGCCCCTCGAGCCGCTCCTGCTGATTGGGGGAGACGCGATGATGACAGGCGCAATAATCCACCAGGGAGCGCACAGCCTGCACATAGTACAGGCGGAGGACAGAGAAGGTGGCGCCGGCGTTAAGCCGCGTCATGGCCCGCATCACGTTCAGCCTGGCCCGCGTCCTTTCCCTCAGGTAGTCAAGCTGCGCCGTGAACGACAAACCGCCTGTCGAGCCACACCCCGAGGTTTCAGGTAGGAGTCCGTCCAGGCCAGGCCGATGCCCTGGACGCGCAGCTGACAGACTGGGTTGGCTGCCTTGATAGTCATGGCCCGGGACTTCTGCGCCGAGATCTTGAGGCCCCGCTCCTCGCACTTGGCGGTGATGAGGTCAAGAGCGCGCTGCGTCTTGCAAAGCCTGTCACCCCGCCCGGTGACAACGAGGGCCAGGTCGTCGGCGTACTGAGCAGGACGGTGCCAGCCGGAAGGGCAGGGCGACTAGCTCTTCCATCAGCGGTTGAACAGGAACGGGCTGAGGATGCCGCCCTGGGGCCCTCCCGTTCTCCAGTTCCTTGTAGCGTGATTTGAGCCCTGGAATTGACTCTGGCCCGACGGTGCTGGAGGTAGTCCTCGAGCCAGGCGAGCAGTCTTCCCCCGGGTCCCCTTCCTCGCGAGGGTGGCGAGAATAGCGTGAGGGGCTGGCCAGCTCGAACGCTTTCTCAAGGTCGAGGAAGACTGTGACTGTGGGGCAGTTGTTGGCCTGAGTCAGCAGGGTGAGGAGGCTGTCAGCTGTGCCCACGCCGCGGGTGGAAGCCAAAAAACGTGAGGGTGGAGGGCTCCCACGCGCCACTGCGTCGCGAGAGCACCATTCTCTCGGCTGTTTTAGCCGTGCACTGATGAGGGGGATAGGCCTGAGCTTGGTGGGCTCCCTGGGCTTGGGGATGGGTGAATATCCGGCCTCCTTCCACGCTGTGGCAGGTGGCCTGCCAGCCAAGACGCGTTGAGCGTGGCGAGCAGCGCGGCGTCCCCGGGAGGCCCGGCATGAGCGAGCATGGAGTATGTCACGCCGTCCGTCCCTGCAGCTGTGTCGCGCCCTTTTTTCCTCGCCGACGACAGTTCCTGGCGAGTGAAGAGGTGGTCCGCCACGTCAGGTTCCCCTCGCGCTTCCCTGACAGCCTCGACGCGGTGTTGTCGAAGCTGTTGCGGGAGGTGCGTGTGCGAGGAGGAAGTTGGGCGCTGGAGCCACGCGCGGTAAACACGCCATGAGTCTCTCCGCCTCTCGTGGGGGTGTGGGTGGGCGGCCGTCGGGTGCGGGGCGGCACCGGAAGCCGTCCTGACATTCCTCCACAGCTGGCCGAGGGAGGTGTGCGGGTTGAAGGAGGCGCACCACTCCAACCACTTGGCCTGCCTAATTTTAATTTGGGAAAATTTCAACATACTTTATATAAAAAACAAAATTTAAAATAATAAATAGTACAATGGTTTTTGGGTCAGCGCGCTAATGCAGTGCGCGCTAAAAAAGGGGTGAATGTGAGATGGTGAGTTACATGATTGTTAATTATTTTTACATTAAAAAACATAAAATAAAGGGTTATGAAAAGTATATTGAATACTGAAAATTAAAAAAAACAAGTTATAACAGTGTGGGCTAAAACCACACGTTTTCTCTTTTAGAGCTGGTGTTGAGAGAACGAAGTTTATAGGAGAGACTGTTACAACGTAGAAAAGGTGAGGAGGCAACGACACGTGCAGCCCGTAATATTCCGGCTCTGGGGGGGCAGGGATCAGATGGCGAATTGAGTGGGATGCTGGGCAGTGAGCAGGTAGTGCCTCAAGGGGATTTTGCGGCTCTGCAAAACAGTGGGACAGGGGGCAGGGTCGTCCCCAAAGTATTTGGTGGAGCAAGGGAAAGCCGAGCCTTAGTCGGACCAGCTGTCGTACTACAGGTGGAGTGAACCGGGAAAGGTGGAGGTGAGGCGTTTTGTCTGGTGGCTGTGATGTACCATGGGGGAGAAACGAGAGCCATGCTCCATAGCGTCGTTGAGAAGAAGTTGGGAGGCCTGAAGAGCAGCTCGGTTGACAAAACTTTATCTGGGCGTAACGGGGGAGGGGGGGAAAGGTAACTTCCGGCGCTGTGCTGGTTCTGCGTGCTGCCTCGCCCTGCTCGTTCGTTACCAATACACCGACATGGCTTGGCACCCAATGAAGGAAAACATCTGAGTTTAGGCGATACAATGTCAGGAGATGATGGTGGGTGGAAGACAGGAGTTGGACATTGTCTTTAAAGGGGTGTAGCTTTAAAGGGGAGTGAAGAGCAGGGAGTGAGTCAGTGAAAAGGTGAATCTCAGGAACAGGGGGACTCACAAGCATGGTGAAGGCAGATAGCAGCGCCACAAGTTCCGCTTGGAATGCAGAAGAATTGTCAGGAGACGAAGTGATCCCCTGGAGAGCACCACTGACAAAGGGGGAAAACCAGACTTGCCATTTTCACCACAGAACCATCAGTGAGTAGAGACGGGTGGTGGGAGTAGAAAGAGGGGCGTTTTGTGGCTAACTCTCCTGGCGGAGAAGGGCAGGTAGTTGTTGTTTTGGGTGAGTGCGAGACGGGAGAATGACCGGAAGGTCTTGGGTGCCCAAGGAGGCGGCGGAAAATGGTCTGGGACGGCCAGACCCGGGATCACAAACGGACCAAGTCAACCACTCCAAGGGGCTCGTGCAGCATCAGCCATGGCGTGGACCCAGTCGCCATCGGGGCGGGTATTCGGAGGACGCGGGAAAAGCCGTGGCGAAGGTGGGCACAGGAGTGGAGTTGGGGTGGGTCTTGAGGTACCTGGCCATAGCTAGTGCTGCTCTAGCGCAGATGCGGTGTCTGATGGTGGGGAGTCCGCATTCTGCGAGCATGGTGACGATGCGTGTCCAACGAGGAGCATTCAGGATGGCCCGCTTGCATCATTCTGAGCCACCTCAAGGGACTGAAAGAGAGCATCCGAGAAGCCGGGAAAGGGCTGGGGCACAGTAATCGATAAGAAAACAAAATGGGCGCTATGTAAAAGAGGCGAGTGATGTTGCAGGCGCACCGTTGCCGCCGCGGGAGAGAAAAAGAAGAGCCTTGGTGCGTGCTTTGACACGTTCTCGAACATAGCGGACATGTGTTTGTGAAGGACAGTTTCGAGTCGAGCCAAATGCCAAGGTATTGATGTGTGGGGGCGTACTGTGGGAAACAGTGAGACCGAGCTGAGTGGCTGTGGAGGTGGAGGTTGGCCAAAAGGGTCATATAGCGAGATTTGTCCGGGTTGAGTTTGAGCCCCAGAGAGGTGCAGCGTTGTTGGAGGCAGTCTAAATCTGCTGATATCTGTTGGGTTGGCACCGCCGGGAAAAAACGGGGGCCCAAAGTCGTCAGCATAGCAGAAAAGCTGAACTCCTCTCTCATAGTTATTGGTGAACAGCCTTCCATGAGGATGTTGAATAGGAAAGGGCTAAGACGCTGCATTGAGGAGTGCCTAGGTGTGGGGGCGAGGTGTTGAGAGCCTTCCTTAAAAGCGCACCCGGGCTGAGCGATCTGTGAGGAAGTCAAGAGCCATTGAAAAGGCACGCGCACTCCCTTGATGGCGAGATGTTCCAGGATGACAGAGGGATTTGCTAGTTCAAAGGCCTTCTCGAGGTCTAAAAATATAACAAGGCCTGACCGGGAACGCAGGGCACCAAAGAAGGACATCAGGCAGGTAGTTGTACTCCTGTTCGCCGGGTGGGCAAAAAGGGAGGGGTGGAGCTCGCCAATCTGCCACTTCAGACGCACCAGAACCAGGCGCTCCAGGATCTTAGAGGGGCAGCTGAGTAGAAAAATCGTCTCATGGCTCCAGGGTCTTTGGGCTTGGGGATTGGCTGGATGGTGGCAGTTTTCCAGGAGGCAGGCAACTTTTCCAGTAGAAAAGGGGAAAAGGGTTGAAGAGTGCAAGGAGGGCAGCCTTGCCCTTGAGCCGAGGTGATAGAGCATAGAGTAGGTGACTTGGTCGGATCCGGAGCGATGTCTGGCCGGTTATGCAAGGCCGCAGTCAACTCATCTTTTGGTGAATGGTGCATCAGACTCCACTTCTTCTGCGCAGGCAGCGTGAATGGTGGCAGGCGGGAACCAGCAAGAACTTGTTGCATATGCCGGGTCTCAAAAGGGAAGAGTGGCTGGCGAAGTGCGGGCAGCGAAAAGTTCAGCCAGCCCTTTTGGCTTCCTCAGTTGGAGCGGGGAAAAGGGGGCAGGGGAGGAGGACCAGAGGAGTATATGGCCCAACGCGTCTCCACATACATCCGAGGGTGTGTGGGAAGAGATACCCTGGCACCAGTGGAGGGAGCATGGCTGCGGAGGCGGGGCTTGACTGCCTGTGCATGGCGAACAACGCTTTGGAGGTAGCTGCGGTGGAAGGGGAAGAGTGGCGACGGAGCTGTTTGCGAGCGGCATTAACACGGTGGGTTTATTTCCTTAAGCTGGGGCAGTAGTCCAACGGTCCTTATAAGAGGCGGGCATGGGGTTTGCTGACAGGAAAAGGAAAGGTGGCTGCTTGAAGGTGATAGCAGAGAGCCTGTCTGCTTAACGTTAAGAGGTAGGGTGTGGAGCTCGTTGGTAAATGATCCTCAATGAGTTTCAGAAACAATTCCCATTTGGCATCTCGCATATGAAAGCGGGATGTTGCGGTGGAGTTGGAGCAAGAGTTACATGGATGTCCACCAGCCCACCGAAGTGATCACTGGTGAGGAGGGGATGAATCCGCCCATGAAGCCCCGGGGGTAGGCAGGCGGACAATGGGTGAGGTCCAATCTGCCTTCGTGAATGTGTGTCGGGATAGAGACAAACGTTGAGAAGTGTGACCTGGTCAGAATCATGCAGCATCCCATGTAGGTGACGGCGGCCTCATTTGCTGGTAAAAGAGAGGCGAGCATGGGATGATGTGCATTAAGGTCACCCGCTAGAACCAACGGCTCGTTGACAGCAAGAGCAAAAAGTTAGAAAGGTCCAAAGTAGCCGTTAAGATGCGAAGTGAAGCGCTATTTATAGCCGGTCTGCCTGCCACGCAGCCTATTACCGATGTCGTTGATTGGTAATAGCTTTTGCTTCTCGTTTCTTGAGTGGAGACGCTGATTGGTTGTTTGGTCCTTTTGCTTGGCTTTTCTGTGAGTAGGCTGTTATTTGCTTTTGTTCTTTTCATGCTGGGTAGAGCTTGTAGGTCGTTTGCCTGTACGTTTTAAGTTTGGGATTGATCTCTTTTATGTACAGCGCTTCTAGGATGGGAATCGCCGCACATCTGCACACATGTCAACAATTCTGTATTTTTTTTCTAGAAATGTTCTTGTTATGATGATGCCATGTTTTCTAAAGGATTTCTCGTTCAGGCGAACGAGAGCTGGGCTTGGACCGTACGTGTTTGAGCGACTTACGCTGTTTTTGTGCGACTTTTGGCGTTTGGTGCTAGGACCTTTGACTTAAGGAGTATTCCAGCCCTGAAACCACCTACGTTGGGTAGATAATAACGGGGAAAAACCAGTTGGGCAGGAACAGGTTTTTAGGCGAAAACGAGGTGATTTTGTATGAGAAGTGGAGTTTTCCGGCGTCTGGCGGACTTAGTGTAGGTCTGAATGAAAATTTGGGGCCCCACTTCCGATAGAGTTTTGCGCTCTACAACTTTGTCTTCATGAAATTTTTCTAATCTCGAACTTAAGTGGGTTTTTTGTGAGTTTGAAGTGAATTATAGTGGTTGTCAGGGGAAACTTCGTGACATCTGGCGGACTTAGTGTAGGTCTGAATGAAATTCTGAGACCACAATTCCGACAGAGCTTGTGGCCCTCTACAACTTTTTCGCCTGTGAAATTTTTTTAATCTCGACCGTAAGTGGCTTTTTTTGTACGATAAACCCTGAGCCTCAGCTCTGAGCCTGCCCCCCCCGCCCCGCATAAATTTCCTGACCCTGGTTTAAGATCTGCGACGTGCTGCGCACGTCGCAGATCTTAACAAAGTAGGTTATACCTTTTCTGACCCAGGGTTTTAAAATCTGCGATGTGCTGCGCACGTCGCAGATCTTAAACAAGCTAGGTTATACCTTTTCTGACCCCGGTTTAAGATCTGCGACGTGCGCAGCACGTTGCATATCATAAACAAGCTAGGTTATACCTTTTCTGACCCAGGTTTAAGATCTTAAACAAGATAAAACGATTTTGTATGAGAAGTGACCTTTACGGCGTCTGGCGGACTTAATGTAGGGGTTACGGCAATGTCGAGGTCACATTTCCGATTGAGTTTTCTCCACTCTACAACTTTGTCCTCAAAGAAATTTATCGAATCTCGAACTTAAGTGGCTTCTCTGTGAGTTTAAGTGAATTATATGGTTTTCTGGGGACTTCGTGGTGTCTGGCGGGCTTAGTGTAGGTCTGAATGAAATGTTGAGACCACACTTCCGATAGAGTTTGTGCCCCTCTACAACTTTGTCGTCAGTGAAACTTTTTGAATCGCGACCGTAAGTGGCTTTTCTGTACGATAAACCCCTCTGAGCCTGCCCCGCCCCGCCCCGCATAAACCCCGCTATCTATAATAATATAAGCGGAAAATGTGTGTGTGTGTGTGTGTTGTGTCCGCTCCAGGTGCCGCCCCCTGTTGGGGGAATCCCCTCTATTGGCACATTTTTGGAACCGGCTCGGCAGGGGAAGGTTTTTTAAACCCATTTATGAGATGATCTTATCACTTTTTTTTTCCTTTTTTTTTTTTGCAGCCTATTAGCGAGAATTTGAAAAAAGTGGGTTGCGAGAATTGAGGAAACCTTGATGTAGGGTGATGGGTAATGGGTGGGGTGATGGTAATGGGTGGGGGTGATGGGTGAGTGAATGGGTGGGGGGTATGGGTGATGGGTGAGGGAATAGATGGGGGGTGAGGGGGAATGGGTGAGTGAATGGGTGTGGTGATCTATAATAACATAAGCGAAAGTGTGTGTGTGTGTGTGTTGTGTGTGTGTGTGTGTGGTGTCCGCTCCAGGTGCCACCCCCTCTGGCGGAATCCCCTCATATGCACATTTTTGGAACCGGCTCGAGCAGGGGAAGGTTTTAAGCCCATTTATGAGATGATCAGATCACTTTTTTTTTCCTTTTTTTTTTTTAGCAGCCTATTAGCGAGAATTGTGAAAAAAAAGTGGGTTGCGAGAATTGAGGAAACCTTGATGTAGGGTGATGGGTAATGGGTTGGGGTGATGGGTAATGGGTGTGGGGTGATGGGTGAGTGAATGGGTGGGGGGTGATGGGGGATGGTGAGGGAATAGATGGGGGTGAGGGGTAATGGGGTGAGTGAATGGGTGTGTGGTGATGGGATATGGGTGGGGGGTGGTGGGTACTGGGTGAGTGAATGGGTGGGGGGTGATGGGTAATGGGTGAGTGAATGGGTTGGGGGTGATGTGAATAGGTTGGCGTTAATACATACATTTCTACATCCATGATTTCAGGAAAGCTAGAAAGGGGCTATCTGGAGAGTCTGTGTTTTGGTGGGCCTTTGGCCCACCAAACACAGGTGGTGGGCCGTTGGCCACCAATAGCCCTCCGCAGGAGCTAGCCAAAAGTCCGCCCGGAGGGCGGCTTTGCGGCTAGTAATATATATAATAGAGGAACGTGAGCTGAGACCTAGGGGTCGTTTTGCGTGCTGCAGCGTTTATTTGAAATGTAACGGCCTACAGTTGCAATACATGTTTTGTTGTAACGTCACATGCGAAGTTCGAAAAAGCCATCCAAATTGCTCTGTGATTTTTAGTTCTCGAGTTGCCATGTATGGATTTCACGGTTTTTTCGTTGTGACACGTTTATTGGACATTTAACTGCCAACGTTTGGAGTACATGTTTGTTGGACGGCCGTTGCTGGTTTTGTGGAAACCATCAGCAAGGGTCTGTGACTTTTGGTTCGCGAGTTGCCATGTATGAATTAAAACGGTTTTTTCGTTGTGACAAGGTATGCGACTTTTGTGGGCCCAATGACCGTTAATATACTTTGAGCAACTTGGGGTTTACTATCTTTTACCTGTTAAGTACAAACGCTCTAATACTCACGGTTTGGGAGTTTGAGTATAAATTTTTTACCGTACGCTTTTTCCCAATCAACAATTTTATTATATGGGGAAATTATATAGAATAACATTATATATATCGTCATTATACAAAATTATTACTGAATCGTTCCTACGTTATATGTAAATAAATATTTCATATATATTTCCCCCCCTATAATGCATACTACATTATTCCATCTCCACTAATATTCATCATGGGAAAAGTACATGGAATAACAATATTTACATCGTCATTATACACAATTATTACTGAGATCATTTTTACGTAATATGTAAATAAACTTTTTTACTTTTTTTGTGGCATCCTGGCGGACTTAGTGTAGGTCTGAAACAAATTGTTTTAAAGGGCAACTTCCGATACAGTTTGTGGCCTTCTACAACTTTTTCTTCAGTTTTCATTTATTGCATCTCGACCGTAAGTGGCTTTTCTGTAGAAAAACCCCTCTGAGCCTGCCCCCCCCCGCCCCGCATAAATCCCCGCTATCTATTATTATCTTCTTCTATAATAATATAAACGAAAGTGTGTCTGTCTGTCTGTCTGTCTGTCTGTTGTGTGTGTGTGTGTGTGTGTGTGTGTGTGTGTGTGTGTGTGTGGTATAGGTTCCGCCCCCGTGGCGCAATCCCATCATATGGCACATTTTTGGACCAGGTCGACCAGGGGAAGGTTTTAAGCCCCCGTATGAGATGATCCGATCACTTTTTTTTTTTTTTTTTTAAACAGCCTATTAGCGAGAATTGTGAAAAAAAAGTGGGTTTGCGAGAATTTAGGAAACCTTGATGTAGGGTGATGGGTAATGGGTGAGTGAAAGGGTGAGGTGATGGGTAATGGGTGTGGGGTGATGGGTGAGTGAATGGGTGGGGGGTGATGGGTTGGGGGGGATGGGTGAGGGAATAGTGGGGGGTGATGGGTAATGGGTGAGTGAATGGGGGTGTGGTGATGGGTAATGGGTGAGTGAATGTGTGGGGGGTGATGGGGAATGGGTGAGTGAATGGGGGGGGGTGATGGGTAATGGGGGAGTGAATGGGTGGGGGGAATACATCATACATTTCTACATCCATGATTTCAGGAAAGTTAGAAGGGGCTATCTGGAGAGTCCCCTGTTTGGTGGGCCGAAGGCCCACCAAATTTCACCACACAGGTGGTGGGCCGAAGGCCCACCAATAGCCCTCCGCCGGAGCTAGCCAAAAAGTCCGCCCGGAGGGCGGCTTTGCGGATAGTTTATAATAATAAAGCGAAAGTGTGTCTGTCTGTCTGTCTGTCCCGTGTGTGTGTGTGTGTGGTATAGGTTCCGCCCCCGTGGCGCAAACACCTCATATGGCACATTTTTGGAATTTAGGTTGACCCGGGAAGGTCATAACCTCACTTATGAGATGATCCGATCACTTTTTTTCTTTTTTCAGCAGCCTATTAGCGAGAATTGTAAAACAAAAGTGGGTTGCGAGAATTGAGGAAACCTTGATGTAGGTGATGGGTAATGGGGGGAGGAAGGGGGGGGGGTAA
>JACEEZ010001234.1:154701-164586 GCA_016584305.1 Chionoecetes opilio | reverse complement strand
AAAGGGAAAAGAGAGGGGAAAGAGGGAAGAAAAAGGGGAAAAGGGGAAAGAAAAAAAAGGGGGGGAAAAAAAAAAAAGGGGGGGGAGAGAGGGGGGGAAAAGAAAGCAGGGAGATGGGAAGTAGTTCATGTATTTACAATGACGGACGCAAAACCTCACTGTATAAAAATGCATAAAAAAAACAAGTAACGGGAATAGCAAGAACAATTTGTGAAGACCAATCACACACACACACACACACACACACACGCACACGCACACGCACACGCACACGCACACGCACACGCACACGCACACACACAGTCTCACACACAGGAAGCAATGGGGGGTTTAAAAAAGGCCTGGCAGGAATGTATGCGCCGCTGGGACCACTTTTCCCTCGGGGGAGCGGCCCTGCCTTGGCACTAGATGGTGTGTCTACAGCGGTGCCATTGTACACTATTGTAGCTTCTAATACTGTATTTCAATAAGGTTCAGATTTACGTGAATAGATAACATTGACGTGAGTTTATTTTTCAACAGTCATATATTAGCGGGACTTGAACGTGGGTCTTTGTAGTCACCATGTTCCTGTGTTAACCAGTCTGCCACCGGTTATTTTATTACGTTTGTTAAAATAAAATAAAATATTGATGTGCCAATTTTTACCTGACTAAGAAACATCCTATTAGCATCATAGCGAAGGTGTTGTTTATAGCTGTGGAAATCCTTTTATATCGCGGACGATCTCTTTCATGACTCATCAAAATATTTTATAACACATTTTTTTAGTTCATCACAAAACGAGCAAAGAGGTAGTTTGAAAATATAAAACTGTATTTCGAGTATCACACCTTTGTTTTATTCGACGCCTGCATGACCGGCCCCAAAGTTGGACGCGCTCAAAAAGGTCATTCACCCACTCACGCCTTGGCGCCACCTAACTATCTGGGGCCTACTTGTCCACCTTCTACCACGTAAATCTTTCGGGGAGAGAGTGACAAGGACACCTCCCGAACTAAATTGGCCCATCCCCCCCCTTGCTGTATTCTCTTACTGTATTCGTTATACAGACTGACAACTAAGGGGGGTTTTTTGTCACTTTATTTTTGCCCATGGCCAGTTCCTTTGTGATGTAAAAATAAATGAAGAAGGAAAGAAAAAAAAAATGGACGGAATCACATGACAGGCTGCAGGGCCGAAACGGCAAGGTAAAAAAGTGTTTCGAACATCACTCCCATTTCCCTTCCTTGGTTTATCAGTATAAATGATATAAGTTATATTCGTAATGTTTGTTTGAATAATATCATCAAATAAAAAACAGTTAAAACACATAAAGAAATGCCCTTATGAAACTGAAGGAAATATGCATGAACTTAATATTAATTTAAGTCTTCACCATATCATATTTTGCGAAGACAGCATTTACATGGAGCATATCAATAGATATGCTCTATGCACCCTCTCGTGACGAAACTAGAGAGGCTGTTCAACGTTGAGGGTGGAAAGGCGCTGTGTTTGTAATATCAGTGCGGAGCTCCTCAAGCTGGGGGTGAGGCCATGATCCCGTTGCATGCTGTCCTGACTGCCTTGGGGCAATCATGTACCTTCCTCCTGACTGAAAATGGGGCTGGTCGTCCCTATCTGGAAGGGAAAGGACGCGTCAGGAACTGCAAACAATTACCGCGGTATTACACTGCTCCACGTACCAGCAAGGTGCTTGCCCATCTCTTGCTGACACAATTCGCGTCATCTGGTGGAAGTCATCAAGACCTCAGTCAGTCTGGGTTCACGCCTGGTGCAGTCAACAACCGACCGTACCTAGCGCTTCGTGTCCTGTGGGGAACGCCGACGTGAGTTTCGAAGGGGATGCTTGCAGCCTATGTTTGCTCTCAGAAGGCGTTTGACCTCAGTTACATCGTGAGTCGCTCTGGGATCTTCTGCGACTTCGTTCGGGGGATTCCTCATAGGACTATTGGTTTGATAACTGGTCTGTAATTCTGGGACTGAGAAGTGCTGTGAAGTGTGGGGCAGTGTATCCAGCTTCTTGTCCTGTGAATACGAGTGGAGGGCAAGGGTGCTTCCTTGCCCCATCACTTTTCAAAGCTTTGTATGGACGGGTATTGGACAAGTTTAGATGTCAAGTGAATTGTGCATCCGTCGGCAACACCAAGATCAACTGTGGTCTTGTTTTTCCCGTGATGCAGTATCTTTGCTGAGTCGCTGGAGGTCCTGGTTGATGGCTCTTCGAGGCGCTGCAACTAGGAAGGCAAATCCTGTGGGACTTTGAGTCTCATGGCTCAAGACCAAGGTCCAGGTGTTTGGGACTTACTAGATGAAGCATACAGTCGGTTCATGCGTGTTGCGAGACAGTTGTAGATCTTGGAAAGTTTTACATACCTTGGTAGCGCAGTCCAATAAATGCCCGGCGTCACGTCAAGATTCTTCGGTGGATTGGCATAGACCATGTTAGTTATGGACTCGCTCAGCGGAGATTGGCGTTGTCGGTACCTGTGACAGGAAGACCAAAGATCCGGATCTTCAAGTCGCTTGTGGATCCCTGTCTTACTCTATGGTTGGTGAACTGGTCCCCTAATATAGTACTTGAAGAGACGAATCAATATGCCTTTGGTAAAAAAGTGTCTTCGCAGAATCATGGGGTTATCGCTGGATGATTTACTGTCAAATCAGCGATTGCACCGTGGAAGACTTGAATCGAGGGCCTATTACCTGCATAGCCCTCGCGCCAGCCTCGGCTATATGTGCCATGTGGCACGCTACCCCGAAACCGGAGCTTCCCATCGGTTGGTATCTGTAGAGAAATCCGGCGTGTAGGAGGCCAAGGGGCGCCCACAAGGCTCGGGGCTGGGGGCAAGTTGATGTTTCTTGCGAGAGAGCTGCTTGGTATGGGAAAAGAGCTGGCATGGGAACTGCGCGTAGGTGACTCCGGGAGTGGCGTCGGTAGGGGGGTGGAGGACGGACGCGCCCCCCGGGCGTATGCCCCCATGATTGATTATGATTGATATCAGAGAAGCGATTTTTCATTATCTTTTTCCATTGATATATTTCGTTTTCTGACAAAGAATATCATTAATGCTCAATTGCGTTGACTAAGAAATAACATCATCATCGAATCGGCAAGTGAAAAAAGTATTCCATGAATACAGTGGACTACGGTTTATCAGTATAAAGGATACACTGTTATCTTCGTAAATGTTTGTTATATAATATTATCAAATAAAAAAAAGTTAAATGACACTAAAGAGATGCCATTATGAGAGACTGAAGAAATATGCATGAACTTAATATTCACTTAAACTCTTCGCCATTTAAAATTATGGAGAAAACTTTTTACATGAAACATTTCAATAGCGAAATTTTATTAGCTTTCCATTGATATGTTTCGTTTACTGATAAATGAATTAGCACCATGCATAAATAAGTGTTAACTAAATAAATAACATCAACCGGGAAAATTACCCGATTGATGATGTTATTTCCCCCTGTGTCCTCCGATGCACTCGCAATCGAAGGTATGGTTAATGGGCAGCATGTGGGTGTTCTTAGGTCACTCGACGGTGCAGAAATTTTGGTCACCGAGAACGCCACTCGGAGACGCTAACCACTCTGCTACCGCCTCCCCAAAGGTAGGTACAGGGGGGGGGGGGTAAGAAGAGAGAGAGGAGAGAGAGATAGATAGAGAGAGGAGAGAGAAGAGCGAAGAGAGAGAGGATATGTAGAGAGAAAGAGAGAAGAAGAGAGAGAGAACAAAAACACCCACAGGCAAAGATGCTATGAGATGAATTAGGAGATAAGAAAACAGGTCGGATCGGACTAAACCCTTTAAAAAGACAGAAAAGAAGGTAAGTACGCCACATACCGAGGTAAGGAATTTGACAACGATGATGGTATTGGTGACGATAAGGCAACAACAAGGCGAAGAGAGATGAGGACTTCATTCTTCATCCATCTTCGATTTGGAGTGAGTGCATCGAGGACACAGGTGGGGGCGCATGAGCCTCTAATCACAGGCGTCACAATAAAAATCCTGCCTGTGTGCCACTACGGGCGGGGCACCATCCACAGCCCTCGAGTGTAAACCTCCAGGGCCTACCATCAAAGCCTTAGAAGTCCTGCCTATATGCGCCTATAAGGCACAATGTCCATAAATAAAAAATAAAAAAACCGAATAACCTATCGTCACTGCGCCCACCGGCCCACTTCCCTGCAGCATTCTACGACGTGGGTGTTGTACGCTTCGACTATACAAGAACCTCCCTGCAGACAGGCAGGTGTCCCGAAGCCGTCGCGTGAGGGAGTGAATGACGCGCCAATGGTATGCACGTCAGTCTTCGTGCTAAATTTGATGCCGAGTGAATGATTTGCTGTCCCCTGGCTTGTACAATTAATGTTGTCAGGGACCAGGGCAGCGTGACGGTGCACCACTTTGGAGCAAGGTGGCATGCTGAAACAAAACATATAAAACATCATTCCAGCTCATTACTCTCTGCGGCCGCTGCCAGAGATGGTGAGCCGATAACTGAGAAGATCACACGTGTGGGGTGTTTGTGGTACCAAGCTTACTTAAAGATCGATCCTATGTTCTCTAAACTTACTACCGGAAGGGCAATAGGCCAATACGCATGGCAATAGGTCCCTTTCCGGATGTTAACTGCTGATGATTGCGTTTCCTAAGCGCGCTGATCAGGCGTGGGTGAATCACAAGCACTCTCATGTATCCATATATATTGTACTTGTCGGTCAGAGGTCATTTTTATATCACAATGGATAAAGTGACATCATAGATTGGAGAAGAACCAGTGAAGGAATCACCTCTGCGTGGCGGCGTACATGTAGTGTGTGGAAAATCCTCCTCTCTCTCTTCCTCTCACATCCTCACATCTCTCTCTTCACAAACCTTACTGCTCTATCTGTTCTCTCTCTCCTCTCCTCTTCTCCATCTCCTCTCTACTCTCTCTGTCTGCGTCTCAATCGTCATCTCTCTCTCGATCCATCCCTCACACTGAGTCTCCTCTCCTCATCTCAATTGGGGGAGGTAAGAATAAAAAGAGGAACTCGGGGATCTCAGAAAAAGCTTCTACATCAAAGAATCATCGAGGCGAGGAAAGGTTCGCGCGGGTCGGGGGGTCTGGGGGGATCAAAGTGAACGGAAAGGGGAAGGCAGGTGAAAAATCAAGGAATTTCTATAGCGAGAAAAAGTAAGAGAGCATGAGGAGAGAGAGCAGAGAGAGAGAAGTAAGAGATGAGAGTCAGCCTGAAGAACGGAGTGTCGGGGGGGGCCAGGTGCGCGTACGAGATACAAAGGAATAGGGGTGGAGATGAGAAGGAGAATCGTCAGAGATTACGGATGCCATGCATCTCTCTCTCTTCTCTCGTCATCGTAGTCCCTACAGTTTCTACTGGGCTCTCTCTCTCTCTCTTGTTCCTCTATAGAAGGCCGTTCCCATCATCCGCGCTTGGTAGTGCGTCTTACAAAACCCACTCACCATGACGTCACCATCATCCCGCTTGAGTGGTATTTGTGGTAGCTTGTGGCACATTTGGCAACGTGCGCGTGGCTCGAAGCGGAACAACGGGCCGGCGGGAGAGATGACTTGATTTAAAAGCAGTTTCCCATCAGCACCGCTTTTACGTCGCTGTCTTACAGACAACGGACCGCTCACAATGTGGGAAAAAAGAAGGGGGGGAGAAGCGAAAACGTCACACCGATCAATCATCCTGTCTATGATGGGTAATTTGTGTAGACTGGGTCACACTTCTGGCATCACTACCGCTTCAAGATGCGGAACACCCGCCATAGCGGGAGAGATGACTGAGAGTTAATTTTTACGGCAACGTACAGCGATCCTGCGAGTGCTTGTATAGACTTTATGTGACGTCATTGTGAGACTTTCTTTAGTTGTTTTGTGCTGTAAGGCGCCGGTACAGGAGCGTGAAGTGTGGTTGTGGGGAAGCCGGCTTAACTGGGTGTGCGGCGGCCGTACAGCTGATTACAGGAATCGGTGGCGGTAGACTTTGTTGTTGACGTCATGTGCGTCGTTGTTTAGTATGATAAGGCGGGTGCGCGTCAGACAGTCGAGGAGAAGAGGGAAAATGAGAAAGTGGTAGAAAAAAAGGGGGGGGTAGAAAGGTAAAGGTAGTGGTGGAAGGGGGGAAAGGTGTGAGGGGAAAAAAAAAGGTGGGGGAAAAAAAAAAGAAACTCTAAAAAAGGGTGGGTAACCGGGCGTTAATGTCCACCTTAAAATACAATAATACGTAATGTGTGTCATGGGTTGTAGAGCGACAAGACACACGCCAGCATGAGTTCACACTATGGCGGGTTGAAAGGACTCGGCTTAGTACTCACGCACGTTTCGTGGGTCTCATACATCTGTGTGTTTGAATCTGACATTTGTGGTCAGCCGTTGGTGATGTTGCCAGGGAGAGAGACCCGTTAGGACGCGCGGATAAAGTAGTGTTACAAGTTTACTATTCATTAAGAAAAAAAGCAGATTACGTATAGGTTGACTGTATGAGATAAAAATTGAGGCAATTATTTTTTCCATACGCAGGGCTGCAGATAGTAGGGCCACGGGATTGGTCACTCGGGATGGCTTGGGTGTTCTGGGACACTCACAGTGCAGAATATTATAAGATGGGGCAGTCTATGTTTCTTATGAAAATCGACCTCGGCACCCGCCATCAAAAAGACGGTTGCAAAAATGCTACGGCGTAAACACACAATGTGAGATAGGGCGAGACGACTGAAATACTCAATAGCAGAGATCTGCATACTATACGATAATCTACATTGGTCTATCATGATGAGAGCTCGGGCGATGTACCACCGACCACTTTCTCTCTCTCTATCTCTGCTCCTCTCTTCTCTCCGTGTCATCAATACAAGGGCGTCATACTGTCGTCTCGCTCTCTCGCTACTAACGGGTACTCTACTTCTCGCTGTCTTCTCTCTCGGTGCGTACCTCGTCATGATCAACTCGCTAACTTCCTGGTGACTCGACAAGCTGGGACGGCGATGTTTAGGGGGAAGGGCTACAATCCCAAACAACTGGTCGGGAACGAGACAAGGGGGTCGTTCCAACAAATCATCGCACTTCAAAAAGGTGCAGTCGGCTCCCAGGGTCTCGTCGTCCTCACAAGTCGGGCTCTCTGCTCTCTCATCGTCGAGGGTCGTCTCGCTCACCTCTCCGTGACGACGCCTCCGCCATCTCTCTCGTGGTCTCTCAAATGTAGTTCTTTGTTTCTTAATTTGTATTTTTGTTACCTTTTGTTTTTTGTTTATATTTTTCAGATTTTGTCTTTTTGTCTCTTTTCCTTCTCATTTGAACATGTTTTCCTTTGTTAATTAGACTATTTCAACTCTTCCTCTCTTTGATTAGCCTACTCCTTTGATTTTATATTTGGTTACTTTTATATTTTTCTGTGTGTTTTGCTTATACTGTTTTTTCTCCTTTTTTCCTATTGTGTTCTTTCCTCTTCCATTTTTTGCTTTGGTTATTATTTCATTCATACTATTTTGTCACTCTTTCTTTACCTGTCTTTACACAGCTAATTCCTTATCGTATACCTTTATAATATTTTCTACTTGCTACTATTTCTACTAATACTAACTACTACTACTACTACTACTACTACGACTACTGACTACTACTACTACTACTATTTCTACTACTAGTTCTACTACTACTACTACTACTACTCCTACTACTACGACTATTTCTACTACTATTTCTACTACTACTACTACTACTACTACTACTACTACTACTACTACGACTACTACTACTACTACTAGCTACTATTTCTTAACTACTACTACTATACTACTACTACTACTACTACTATTTCTACTACTAATAGTTTTACTACTACTACTTAATACTAATACTACTACTACTCTATTTCTACTACCATTTCTACTACTACTACTACTACTATTTCTACTACTACTACTAACTACTACTACTACTATATTTCACACTACTACTACTACTACTATTTCTACTACTACTATTTCTACTACTACTACCTCTACGTACTACTATTTCTACTACTACTATTTCTACTACTTGACTACTACTACTACTACTATTTCTACTACTACTACTACACTACTATTTTCCTAACTTACTACACTACTAGTTCCTACTACGACTATTTCTACTACTACTACTACTAAGCTACTACTACTACTACTACTTCTACTCTACTATTTCTACTACTACGGATGGTGTCTACTACTACTATTTCTACTACTACTATTTCTAACTACTACTACTACTACTACTCTACTATTTCTTTCTACTACTAACGACATAGCTACTACTACTCTAATTCTACTACTCGACTACTACTACTACTACTACTATTTAATTTCATACTCATATTATATCACTCTTTCATCTTTTACCCAGAGTTACTTATCTTTTATCTATTCCTTTCTTCTATCCTTTACCTTTCTTTTATCCTATGGGGTGTAATGTGCTACTATATCTAAATTATAGGTCTTATGTATGATTCTTTTTTTATAGATTTTTTTCACCCTAGCCTATTTTTTTCCGTATGTTGCGTGTGTGCGTTGTGCGTGTGTGCGTATGTGCGTGTGTTGGTTGGACTGGTAGCTGGGTCACTTTATTTCCCTCTTTTTCCTTTTCTCCTCTCCTGTGCCCTCAACTTTATCTTTTTCTTTCCCCTTCAGAAACAATCTTGTGTTCGCCCTTCCTGTCACGGTTTTCATCTCTTTATATTTGTGTGCCTATGACGCTCTCTCTCTCTCGCTCTCGCTCTCGCTCTCGCTCTCGCTCCTCTCGCTCTCTCTGTATGTTCATGTTTTTTCACGTTTTAATAATGTTTACTTGTGCTGAATTGAATTTATCGCCTTATTTATTTATGCATTCCTGTCGATCTAGTTATATGAGTTTTTGTTATTTTCTCGGATGTTTCTTTCCCCTTCAGTCTATAAATCATCATCGGTATCATTATTTGCCATTATTCCTCATTTATTCTCTACTTCTTTCCCTTTCCTCACTTTCGTTAGTCTCACCCTCGTCTCTTCACCGCCATCATTCTTCTATACTTCACAATATGTCTTCTCTCAATACTTTCATCCATGCTCAATACATGCATCACCCATCTTCCCCTTTCTTAGACTTTTCTCTTCTCGTTCCACCCTCCACGCCTCCATTTTGACTGTAGGCGACACATAATAGGAAAAGGGAAAAAATATTGTGGAGGACCTGGAAGTGTGACGCGTCTATCTACTTCGCCCATGATATTGGCGGCGAAGGAACGCGATTCAGGGAGACGGGAGTGAGCAAACCCTTTTCCCCTCACGCCCTCACTGCCATCTTGCCGCCAGAATGTTTGGGTGACTAAAAAAATAATAATGTTCTCTGTTGTAGGGGAAAAAATCTTACATCTTCAAAGGTCTTACATGTTTGTTTTGATGTGTGTGTGTGTGTGTGTGTGTGTGTGTGTGTGTGTGTGTGTGTGTGTGTGTGTGTGTGTGTGTGTGTGTGTGTGTGTGTGTGTGTGTGTGTGTGTGTGTGTGTGTTGTGTGTGTGTGTGTGTGTGTGTGTGTGTGTGTGTGTGGTGTGTGTGTGTGTGTGTGTGTGTGTGTGTGTGTGTGTGTGTGTGTGTGTGTGTGTTGTGTGTGTGTGTGTGTGCGTGCGTGCGTGCGTGCGTGCGTGCGTGCGTGCGTGCGTGCGTGCGTGCGTGCGTGCGTGCGTGCGTGCGTGCGTGCGTGCGTGCGTGCGTGCGTGCGTGCGTGCGTGCGTGCGTGCGTGCGTGCGTGCGTGCGTGCGTGCGTGCGTGCGTGCGTGCGTGCGTGCGTGCGTGCGTGCGTGTCGTGCGTTGCGTGCGTGCGTGCGTGCGTGCGTGCGTGCG
>JACEEZ010001234.1:139701-149701 GCA_016584305.1 Chionoecetes opilio | reverse complement strand
AAATAGCCCAAGGGTATAAGACTTGATATCATTCTCTTCAACAAACTGTGGTCCTTTCCCCACTCTAATAACGGTACTTTAATCAGTCATTAAGGAGAGTTTTGAGACCATAGGGTCCAAGGGAGAGTGTCCCTTAACTCGCGTTTTTATGCCCTAATAAGAGATAATGCCCCCGTTTGTCTGAGGGAAACAGATAAGTACGGAGAGAGTATGGAGGGTTGGAATAGAGAGAAAAGTTTATGAAAGCGAGAGAGAGCGAGAGAGAGAGAGAGAAGAGAGAGGAGGGAGAGAGAGAGAGAGAGAGAGAGAGAGAGAGAGAGAGAGAGAGGAGAGAGAGAGAGATAGAGAGAGAGAGAGAGAGAGAGAGAGAGAGAGGAAATGAAAGAGCAAGAGTGGGAGACGAGAGGAGGATGTTGATAGCATGAAGTAAGCTGCAAAAGAGAAGGAAAATAAGGAACGCGGGAGTAAGGGAGGAGATCACTAGGATTACATGAAGAACGACACAGAGACCATTGGTCCCATGACGAGGGTAATCTGCTGAACTACATTTACTAACTATCAACTACATGTACAAAAAACAGTTGGAAATGAATACCAATGTCCCTATAAGATCGGACATGGAAGGTTGCGTAGTGCAGAAAGAATAGGGTTGAATATCTAACTACAACTAACCAACTACCACTACAACTAATCGATACAGGGGACTAGATATGAAATCGCACTATCAATACCCATTTTACTTTTTTTTTTTTTTTTTTTTTGTTTTAAAACAGTGCGCGTCAAGTACTGTTTTTAAATGTAGTTATTAGTGCTGGCTCCGCAACATTTGCTGGTAACTTGTTCCCACGATCACGACTCTTAACATTGGAAATAATTTTTACGGAGACCTACGGTGATGCAACGTTGACCGTTTAGTTTATTACCATTATTTCTTGTTGTCACTTGAGTTGAAAGCTCGAATGGTTCTCTTGATTAATGACATCAAATCCTATTAGGAATCTTAAACGTTCTATTCAAGTCCCCAACGGATTCTTGATCCTTTAAGAAAAACATATTAAGTTTCCGCAGTCCCCTCTCTTCATAAGACTGGAATTTCGCATAGATGGAATTTGTTGGTTGCTCTTCTTTGCACTGATTCCAATTTGGCTTGAGCTTTTACGAAACAGGGCGACCAAGAATTTGAAACGGCATATTCCAAAGTGCGGCCTACCAAGGACGTGTATAATTGTGTCATTACTTTCGGAGTTTTAATGTTCAAAGTTTGCGTTTAATAAGGCCCAACTCATATTTGCCTTTTTACTGGCAGCTATGCACTGCGGGACTGGTTTTCAGATATTACTGATGATGACAACCTAAATCCTTTTTCCATCTGTACTCAGGTTAACGATTTATTTTGCATTTGATAGTTTATATTTGAGGGTTTATCCAGTGCCTATATGGCATTACTTTACTTTATCGGAATTGAATTTTTAATAGCCATTTATTCACTCCCACCTGAATAGTTTGTCCGAGATCCTTTGTATGAGTTTCGCAGTTATCTCTAGTATATGCTTACCGCCTAATTTGGTGTCATCTGCAAATTTCGATATTTTAGATACAAGTCCGCAGTCCAGATCGTTGATATATATCAGAAAAAGAGTAGGTCCCAAGTCCGAGCCCTGAGGCACCCCATTAGTACCCTCCTAACCAATCAGATGCCTCGCCCTTTTTACTACCCGTTGTTTTACGATTTGAAAGCCAATCGCCAATCCATGAACATAATTGCTCTCCTAAGCCATGGTGCCCTTAGCTTTGTCCAACAGTCGCTTATGGGAACTGTATCGAAAGCTTTCCCTGAAATCAAGGTAATATTATATCCGAGGGAAATTTGCTTCCCAGTTTGAATAAATGACATTAAAAAAATACGAGTAGGTTTGTTAAGCAGGATCTTTTATTGAAACCATGCTGGGATTTTAGTATTAGTTATTTTTCATCGAAAAAGACTCGCAGACACGCCGCAGGCCACAGTCAGGTCACAGTGGTGGGGCGTGGAGGTCACTCCCTGCTCCTTAGTGTTCATCGGGGGGGGGGGTGGGGGCAACGCGCCCCCTCCGAGCAGCAGGGACAGATTTTACTGAAACTGCGTACGAGGGCGGCCGTGTTCTCCGGGCCGACGCACTGTCTGAGCCGCTCTGTATGGCGGGACAGGAAAGCGAATGAACTCAAAAACAAGCTGTTCATCCCATCTGCAGGTAACTTCCGTCCGCACGTCCCCTTGCTTCAGTAAAAGAGCGCATGAGGGATGAACGCTTGGTGCGAGAAGACTTGTTTTTTACTCCTCACGCCAAAAAGTACGCCTCGACGGGTCCAAAAAAAGGAACAAGACCCTCCAAGGACAACACCGACGCCCGGCGATGCCCGAGAAAGCGAGAGACTCCCGCATACTCACAGCCACCTTTATAACAACACTTCAAGACAAGTTTATTACTTTCGCAAATGACCAAAAAGACAACGCCTAGCCAGCCACACGAACCTATCCATCAAGAGGAAGCGTCCTCTAGGGGAACCCTTACGTGTACTGCCGGTACCGGCTTGCCCACCGTGCCGCAGAGAAAGTCGCACCCTGCAACGGCAAGGAGCTGAAGGGCGAGGAGCGTCGCACCCAGCCTATCATGAGCAAGGTTTTTGGAACGTGCAGCTGCTCCTGCAAAACCGCCTGCATCAGCTGTGGTGAGGCGACGCCCAACGCGCCGGCCTATCCGCCCCAGCCTCACCAAGCTCACCGAGTGGCGCCTTCAACGGCAACTCCCAAGGAGAGGATCGTCCGTAACACCCCAACGGCGACTACCGAGCGGTGGCGGTGGGCGAGCTGCGGCTGCCCAAGGACCACTGAGGCTGGCACCGCCATTGCCCCGCCAAGCTGCCCGCCAAGGACCTAGCCAGCCATAAATTTCTGAACACATTGAAAAGTATGAAAAATGCCTTTATTAAAAAATTCCTAATGATTACTCTGTTTTACCAATGATGCAAATATTTTCATATCAGAAAACATGTATAACGTTGGACATTCTGGCTGCCATCCTTTCTTCTTCACCTTCCCTCCAAGAAAAAAAGAAAAGAAAAAAAAACACAACTTCATTGTTTCTTGTTGCACTAGCATGTTTGTTATCATCCATACTTATTTACTACATTATTTTAACTTAAATTGATTACTAAAAAAAATTATTATCATCCATTTATATTATTATTACTAGTAGTAGCGTAGTAGTAATAAGCTACTACTACTACTACTTACTACTACTACTATTACTTACTACTACTACTACTACTACTTCTACTACCATTTATATTATAATTACTAGTAGTATAAGTAGTATTAATAAGCTGAGTACTACTACTATTACTATTAACTACTACTACTACTACTACTACTACTACTACTACTACTACTACTACTACTGCTACTACTACTGCTACTACTACTACTACTACTACTACTAATAATAATAATAATACTACCCTCCCCTTACCTCCGTTATAAAGTCTCCCTGTGCTGTTGTCACTGTAAACTTGTAAAGCATCGCCGTACCCTTAATGGAGGAGACCCGCCACCACCTCGCCAAGACCTTGATTGCTCCCGAAACTGTCAACAAGTTTTAATTCTCCGCTGGGCCCTACTTTGGAAGGCTCGCTCAAAAATATCTATTGTGTTATTGGGAAGTGCGAGAGGTAGTAGAAGTCTGCCGAGTTGTAAATATAATATTCTTCTTCTTCCTCTTCTTGTGACCTTTGACGCTTAGTATCGCTGCATAGGCCCTCTTCAAACTTCGTTTCCTTAGTTAACAATCTTGTCAACTCTTCCCTTGGATATTTCACCTGGGATACTACAACATTTTCATTAGTTTTGGTCCTTATGCAAACATCCTAATTCATTGTCTCTTTACTGTATACAAAGATATCAGTAAACGTTCGTATGTGCGTTCATATTTCTATTTGTGTAAACGTTCGTAGGTGCTTTCATATTTTTATTATGTTGGAGTAATAGTATTAACAACAGTAATACGATGTGCTTGCCCTAATCCTTCGTTAACAAGATCAACCACTAAATGTTGCTTTCACTTTGAGTTAAGAGTCCAATTTTTTCATGTTTTTATTTTTTATTAGACGTACTTGAGTGTGTTGCGGCAGCGTGTGGGTGAGAGGCGAGGCGCGGGGTGAGGGTGACGGGGGTTCGAAGCCTGGCTGAACCCGTTGACCTGTAAGCCATCATCAAAGGCATCATCAACGCCCTTCAAAGCACACACGAGGGAAAACAAAGGGGAGTTGCATTACCACCTTTGAACCTTAATGACGCATAAAGAGCTCAAGTCCGTCATACATCAATACACCCCCCAACACCAACAACAAAATATATGCAATCAAAGGAAAACCAAACTTATCAGCAACTTTTAGAACGCCACTCGCCTGCAATTACAGGAAAAAAACATTTAGCACCATTGATTTCCACTTTAATAGATAGTCTGCGATGCCATGTAGTTATTAGGGATAAGGGAAGCAATGCGCACCCATTCACGACAAGTGAATGCCTCGTCCACAGGCCATTAGCGGGGCGACTGTCCAGCCTGTTACCTGCGGGCCCCCGTGGCTGGCCCTGGATGGCTAAATGTCTTCCTGAGGGACGCCCGGGTGGCTGGGAATAATTACCCTCACTATACTCCGACCCCGATGAAATAATTTGAGGACCTCCTCGAGACCCGTTCCAACAGGCAACACATACACACCGTGTATCCAAAATTATGAGTACACCACATGAAAAACTAATAAGGGTCTTCTTTGCGAGGAGGGTCCACCAGTTTTTTTTTTCCTTCTTCTCTCTGCTCTCTTCTCTCTTTTCTTTCTTCTCTCTTTCTCTCTTCCTCCCTCTTTCTCTCTTCTCTCTTCTCCGCTCACTCTCTCTCTCTCCTCCTCGATCTCTTCTCTCTCTCTCTCTCTCTCTGTCTCTTCTCTCTCTCTCTCTCTCTCTCTCTCTCTCTTCTCGCTCCTCTCTCTCCTCGCTCTCTTCTCTCTCTCTCTCTCTCTCGCTCTCTCTCTCCTCATCTCTTCATCTCTGTCTCTCCTCTCTCTCTTCTCTCGTGTCTTCCTTGGATGGCTGGGTCCTTGCTAACAGGAACTGATACTGAAGAGGATATTGACTTCGTCTCGCACTCGAATGGCTTCCAGCTTTATAAAGAGACAGGGTAATCAAGGTAGGATGCCGTGTTCGCGGGAGGCTCTATGAGCTACGTTCCGGTGCGCTTCCCAGACAGTCAATGAGGACTTTAGTTAATACTGGTTTGGAGGGAGTAAGGAGTAAGAGGGAGTAAGTCTAGGCATAACTCTACCCATAATTCAATAACTTAGTCGAGCCACACGTTCGCTATGAGGCTTAAATAGTTTACCATGTTGTTTAAGGTATTAAGAAACTTTTATCTGTTCATTGATGTAGTGGCGGTGTAATAGTTTCAATCAGAAGTAGATAACAGCTAATTAAGTATTTAACATGGATAAACCCGCTAACCTTGATAATCAAATTACGTTTTTTTCATAATTCTGAGAGACTGACAGACTCCGAGATAATCAACAACTTTCATCATAAACTTGCAACACGTAACACCGTGAGAGCTGCTTGGCTAAGCCTCTCCCTTGTTTTATTTCCTTCTGTTGAATCCTATAGACTATAGAGTATAGACACAAACCACTGATTGCTTCATAGACAACAGAACAAAAATACTGTATTATTTTGTGAAGGGATACCAGGAGAGATATGAATCAAAGAGCAAATAAAGTTACAGTGCGAGGCAATCACTTTTATGTCTCTCCATTTTTTCTCACTTCTCTTTCCTTCACGATAACATTGATTATTTCAAAAGAATCATAAATAAAAAAAATATGTCATTCTCCCTCCTATCAATCGACCCTCCCGTTCCTGCAAGGAGGAATTGCAGGTTTTCTAAAGGGAACAGAAAATACCAGGAAGTGTCAGAAACAGGTCGCGAAAAAGGGGCCAAAATACATTTCCAATTACCGCCGGTTCCCAGTGTGCAGCCGTCCCACCCTGGATAGCCGCGAGTGACCCTTTAAATTTTTTACGGGTCACGCAGGCAGTCACAGGTTTCACAGCGTCAGTGTTCTGTGACTTTTACGCGGAAAGGAAGAATGATGGATCTATGCAAGCAGTCACACCCTCTCTTATTGATGGAACGCGGCGAGGCAATTATCAGTCATCGGATGGAGAGGAGATGGGAGGGTGGTGGCCCAACACATGGAACTGCGTGAAACTTTATGCTCCCACATATGCCGCCCGGGGCCCCGGAGTAAAATATGTTGTAGCGTACAGGAATAAAAGTGAAATGTTAGATTAAGGACCAGCGGAATGTCCCGAGGCTTCTCCACTCCCCTCGCCTCTAAAGTTTTTGACCCCTCGACTAAAAATTCATCAACCCCGAAGCTCAGGAATAACTTTGACTTTCCTTTACATTATGCATCTTAAGAGTTTCAAGAGAAAACCAATAACTCGGGGCATAGTTTTCCAATTTTCCTAAGACTACTACCATCTATTATAATTAATCAGTAAATATTTGTGGGATGAAGAACCTAAGGATCCAACAAGGTGAATGAAGGTGATGGAGGAAAAGTGGGGTGAAAATTAGCATACGCCCCTCTACTTATCCCACCGCTGCGCACCATGAATGTCCCTTGTAGCCTTAGTAACACTAGTTTCCCTTCGCCATCTGTCCGACCCATGTAGCCACCACACAACACACACACACACAACACCGAGCGCAAGCCCAACGCCACCTTCGCACACACACAACACAACCAGTCAAATTGCGTCCCAGATCCTCGAGTGACCAGAATACTAATATCCCAAGGGTTAATAAGACTTGATATCATTTCTCATCAACAAAATGTGTCTTCCCCACTCTATAAACGTTACTTTAATCATTCATTAGGAGAGTTTTGAGACAAAGGGTCGAGGGAGAGTGTCCTTCACTCGTGTTTTTTATGCCTAATCGGAAGAATTAATGCCCCGTTCGGTCTGAGGGAACCGCTAAGTACGGAGAGAGGATGGAGGGTTGGAATTAGAGAGAGAATTTTATGAAAGCGAGAGAGAGCGCGAGAGAGAGAGAGAGAGAGAGAGAGAGAGAGAGAGAGGAGAGAGAGGAGAGAGAGAGAGAGAGAGAGAGAGAGGAGAGAGAGGAGAGAGAGAGAAGAGAGAGAGGAGAAGAGAGAGAGAGAGAGAGAGAGAGAGAGAGGAAATGAAAGAGTCAAGAGTGGAGACGAGAGGAGGATGTTTGAATAGCAGGAAGTAAAGCTGGAAAAAGAGAAAGAAAAATAAGGGAACGACGCCGGGAAGTAGGGGGTGGGAGATTACATAGGATTTACATAGGAATTAATAGACCCCAGGAGACCTATTGGGTCCATGACGAGGGTATCTGCTGAACTACATACTACTCACTATCAAACTACATTAAAAAAACATTTGGAAAATGATACCAATGTCCCTAAAGATAGGAACATGGAGTTTCGTAGTGCAGAAGATAGGGTATGAAATATACTAACTAACAACTACCACTATACCACTACAACTAATCGAACCGGTTCGACTATATACGAAATCGCACTATCATACCCTTTACTTTACAGTGCGCGTCAGTCTGTTTTTAAATGGTAGTTATTGTGCTGGCTCCGACAACATTTGCTGGTAATTGTTCCATCGATCACGACTCTAACATTGAAATTAATTTTTTAAAGGAGATCGGTGATGCAACGTTGACCGATTTAGTTTTAAACCATTTATTTCTTGTTGTTCACTTGGAGTTGAAAGCTCGAATAGGTTCTCTTGATTAATGACATCATAATCCTTTTAGGAGCTTAAAGGTTTCTATCTGTACCCCACGGAATTCTTCGATCCTTTAAGGAAACATATTAAGTTCCGCAGTCTCTCTTCATAAAGATGATTTCGCATAGACTGGAAATTTGTTTGGTTGCTCTTCTTTGTCACTGATTACTATTTGGCTTGATCTTTTTACGAAACAGGGCGACCAGAATTTGACGCATATTCCAAGTGCGGCCTAACCAAGGACGTGTATATTGTGTCCATTACTTTCGGAGTTTTATGTTCAATTTGCGTTTTAATAGAGCCCAACATCATATTTGCCTTTTCACTGGTAGATAGGCAATGCGGACTCTGGTTTTCAGATCATTACGATGATTACACCTAAATCCTTTTCCTGCTGTACTTCTCAGTTAACGTTTATTTTGCATTTAGTTTATATTTTGAGGTTCTCATTGCCTATATGCATATACTTTACATTTTATCGGAAATTGAATTTTAATAGCCATTATCACTCCACCTGATAGTTTGTCGAGTCACTTTTGTATGAGTTCGCAGGTTTTTCTCTAGTATATGCTTTACCGCCTAATTTGTGGTCATCTGCAAATTTCGATATTTTAGGATACAAGTCCGCAGTCCAGATCGTTGATATATATCAGAAAAAGAGTAGGACCCAAGACCGAGCCCTGAGGCACCCCATTAGTAACATCTAACCAATCAGATGCCTCGCCATTTATTACTACCCGTTGTTTACGATTTGAAAGCCAATCGCCAATCCAAGAACATAATTGCTCTCCTAAGCCATGTGCCCTTAGCTTGGTCAACAGTCGCTTATGGGGAACTGTATCGAAAGCTTTCTGAAAATCAAGGTATATTACATCCGAGGGAATTTTAGCGTCCCAGTTTGAATAAATGACATTAAAAAAATCGAGTAGGTTTGTTAAGCAGGATCTTTTATTTCGAAATCCATGCTGGGAGTTTAGTATTGAGTTATTTTCATCGAGAAAAGACGTCGCAGCCACAGCCGCAGCCACAGTCAGGTCACAGGTGGGCGGGGCGTGAGGTCACTCCCGCTCCTTAGTGTTCATCGGGGGGGGGGGGGGGGGGGGGGGGGCACGCGCCACCTCCAGCAGCAGGGACAGATTTTACTGAAACTGCCGTACGAGGGCGGCCGTGTTCTCCGGGCCGACGCACTGTCTGAGCCGCTCTGTAGCGGGACAGGAAAGCGAATTAACTCCAAGCTGTTCATCCCATCTGCAGGGTACCTGCCGTGCCGCACGTCCTTGCTTCAGTAAAAGAGAGCAGAGGGATGGAACGCTTGGTGCGAGAAGACTGTGTTGTTACTCAAGCCACAAAGATGCCTCGACGGGTCCACAAGAAGGACAAGACCTCCAAGGGACAACACCGACGCCCTGCGATGCCCGAGAAAGCGAGAGACTCGCAGACTCACAGCCACCTTTATAACAACACTTCAAGACAAGCTATACTTCGCAAATGGACCAAAAAGAAACGCCTAGCCGAGCCACACGACCTATCCATTAAGAGGAAGCGTCCTCTAGGGGAATACCCTTACGTGTACCGCCGGTACCGGCTGCCCACCGTGCCGCAGAGAAGAGTCGCACCCTGCAGCGGCAAGGAGCTGAAGGGCGAGGAGCGGCGCACCCAGCCTGTCATGAGCAAGTTTGACGTGCAGCTGCTCCTGCAGAACCGCCTGAAGCAGCTGTGGGAGGCGACGCCCAACACCCGGCCTATCCGCCCCACCTCACCAAGCTCACCGAGTGGCAGCTCTTCAACGGCAAACTCCAAAGAGAGATCGTCCGTAAACACCCCAACGGCGACTACGAGCGGTGGCAGGTGGGCGAGCTGCGGCTGCCCAAGGACCACTGAGGCGGCACCGCCATTGCCCGCGCCAAGCTGCCCGCCAAGGACCTAGCCAGCCATAAATACATCTGAACACATTGAAAAGTATGAAAAATTCTTATTAAAAATTCTAATGATCTACTCTGTTTTACCAATGATGCAAATATTTTCATATCAGAAAACATGTATACGTGGACATTATGGCTGCCATCCTTTCTTCTCACCTTCCCTCCAAGAAAAAAAAAAGAAAAAAAAAAAAAAACAAACTCATTGTTTCTTGTTGCA